>JAPTMU010000092.1:558480-593480 GCA_028583405.1 Pogonophryne albipinna
TCTTACATTTGAACACGAATACTTTGTACTTCTTACATTTGAACACAAATACTTTGTACTTCTTACATTTGAACACGAATACTTTGTACTTCTTACATTTGAACACGAATACTTTGTACTTCTTACATTTTAACATGAATACTTTGTACTTCTTACATTTGAACACGAATACTTTGTACTTCTTACATTTGAACACAAATACTTTGTACTTCTTACATTTGAACACGAATACTTTGTACTTCTTACATTTGAACACAAATACTTTGTACTTCTTACATTTGAACACGAATACTTTGTACTTCTTACATTTGAACACAAATACTTTGTACTTCTTACATTTGAACACGAATACTTTGTACTTCTTACATTTGAACACGAATACTTTGTACTTCTTACATTTTAACATGAATACTTTGTACTTCTTACATTTGAACACGAATACTTTGTACTTCTTACATTTTAACATGAATACTTTGTACTTCTTACATTTGAAGACGAATACTTTCCACTTCTCACATTTGAACACAAATACTTTGTACTTCTTACATTTTAACATGAATACTTTGTACTTCTTACATTTGAACACGAATACTTTGTACTTCTTACATTTTAACATGAATACTTTGTACTTCTTACATTTGAAGACGAATACTTTCCACTTCTCACATTTGAACACGAATACTTTGTACTTCTCACATTTGAACACGAATACTTTGTACTTCTTACATTTGAACACGAATACTTTGTACTTCTTACATTTTAACATGAATACTTTCTGCTTCTTACGTTTTAAGCGAGGGAATAAAGTAGTGAAGTACTTCAGGTATAATACTTCACTATTTACTATCTTTGAACACAAATACTCTCTGCTTGTTTACATTGACTAAACAGGCTTCAGTTTGAATCTGCATTATTATTATTTAGTTCAACCTCATACAGAAAACACCATCAGTGGACGACGATGACAGAATGATAATAGAGAGGTCACTGAATCCCAAAGCCCTACTCCTGTACTTTTACTTCAGTAAAGAAGTCAGTACTTCTACTTGAGTGTGTGTACTGTCTTCTATGTGCCTCGGTCCGTAACGATCCAGTGCTCAGCTGGAACCCTAAGAATCATATTCCAGATTCACTTAAGGAACGAGGGGTTCATCAGAGATAGAGAAATGAAACATGGATATTCGTCTCATATCTGCAGGACCTTTCTGGACTCTGAAGCAGCGGGAAGACGACTCTGGTTCTGTTGTATAATTCCTCCTCTTCTCATGCACCCCCCCTCCTCTTCTCATGCACTCCCCCTCCTCTTCTCATGCACCCCCCCTCCTCTTCTCATGCACCCCCCCTCCTCTTCTCATGCACCCCCCCTCCTCTTCTCATGCACCCCCCCTCCTCTTCTCATGCACTCCCCCTCCTCTTCTCATGCACTCCCCCTCCTCTTCTCATGCACCCCCCCTCCTCTTCTCATGCACTCCCCCTCCTCTTCTCATGCACTCCCCCTCCTCTTCTCATGCACCCCCCCTCCTCTTCTCATGCACTCCCCCTCCCTGTTGTTTTCCTAAAGCTGCCTCCTCGCCAAGAGCTGAAACAATAGCAAAGCTTTCCAAAGCCTCCCTGGCTTTAAACAATGCCATCAATCACACACACACACACACACACACACACACACACACACACACACACACACACACACACACACACACACACACACACACACACACACACACACACACACACACACACACGTTTAACTCTTCGCGGGGAGCGAGTGTTAAAAGACTAACGAGTGCAGAAAGTTTTGGGACTGAGTGAAAACATTACAGGGAGAAAATGAACAAACGCTGGCAGCTTCGATCCAAGTCTGGAGCCCGACCAAAAACTGTTCTAAAGAAGAGTACCCCAGGGTGTGTGTGCGTGTGTGCGTGCATGTGTGTGTGCGTGCATGTGTGTGTGTCAGCCTCTCCTCTGATATCATTATAGAAATGTATAACAAGGTGAAAACAGTTTGAGGTTGAATCAGAGTTTCTGCTAACGACTGGTGGGAACTGGACCGAGGGGCTGTGACATGCTAACGTTAGCTCAGCTTGTTTCTCTGAGAGATCCAGGCGATCAGGTGTTTACCGGAGATATCTTTTCATCTCCAAATCAACTAGAGATTGTGATGAAAGCAGTCAAATCACAACCTGTGGGAACTGGACCGAGGGGCTGTGACATGCTAACGTTAGCTCAGCTTGTTTAACAGAAAGACTTTACTGCAGGCTCCTCTTCTCAAAAGCAAACGGATTCCCTGATTTCATAAATGAAGCAGCTTCAGGTTAAAAATCTGTTTTCCTTTTGGAAACTGGGAGGAGCCAATGGCTACCGTTAGCTTAGCTTGTTTGTCTGTAAACGCAACGAGCAGGAAGGTTTCTCCAGAGACTGGATTTCACTTTCCATTTCTCCATCAAACAAAACACTTGGTGAATAAAACAAGAAAACAGTGAATACAGTTTCAGTTTGAGGTCAAATCTGAGTTTCTGTTCGGCACTGTTTACATAATAATAATGCAGCCAGAGTTACAAGATATTTGTAGCTGTAACTTCTTTACTTATAGGGATCAAAGTAGTGATGTACAAGAGATAAGATAAGAAGCACTTCATTGATCCCAATGTGTGAACGTTTGGCGTTGCAGCATCAAAGACAAGGCATTGCACAATAACAACTACAAGACTAGAAATCAACAATCTCCATGGTAACATCTCAAAGTAAAACATATACAGGTTGAAATACAGACTTACAGTAAGAAACTATAAAGCAGGATATGATATATTAAATGTGTAAGGAATGGAATATTAGATTAGATATTACATTGACATCAAATTAGACTCAAGATGCAGGAAATACAAAACATACCACTATTTCCATTTATATACATTTACAGAACATATATACATACATATATATATACATATATATATGTATGTATATATACATATATATATATATATATGTATGTATATATACATATGTATATGTGTTCATGTATATATACTAGTGCTGTCAAAATTCTATACATATATATATATATATATATACATATGTATATATATATATATATGTATATATTAGTGCTGTCAAAATTATCGCGTTAACGGCGGTAATTAATTTTTTGAATTAATTGCGTTAAAATATTTAACGCATTTAACGCATGTGCAGAATGGCCCGCCCCATACGTGCCACCAGTGGCAGCGCCAGGGTATGGCTGGGGTAGGCTACACCCATACCAAGAGATGGCTTAGCCCCACCATGAAAAATGATGTTAAAGTAAGCTAAATAAAGTCCGCCAACTCGCGCGGAGTAAATTGCACAGACAGCAGTCAGATTGATTTCAGTAGCCACTTGTCTGGAAATACCGAAGACCAGAAACGGTTTTGAAAACTTTTGTCACGTAGTGATCGTCTTCTCAATAGAACATCTTTGATAATGTCGGTGTTGTTGCAGGAAGTCCCGACGGAGAATACTTTTGCTGTAGTACAGGGGTGCACATAACTGGTACGCAGGTTATGTGCGTAATCTGAAACTTGTGTCACAAAGCGCATTTGCGTACCGACGTACTTGTGAAGCTTTTCCAGAAGGCGGTTAGATCACCGGACGACAGAGTCGGTCTCCGTGTGCACAGACAGGGCTGCTGTTAACGTCGGTCTGTACAACGGAACTGTGCCAAAACTACGTCAACCGGCTGCGGAGGGAGACTCCCCCCCCCCCCGTCACTGGAGAACTGCGCTAAAACAGCTGATCACAACGTTCACACTCTGTGGTCACAAAGTACTCCACTAGCCACCCCCCCCCCCTGTCGACTTTCCTGAAGTACTCCCCGTTGATAGAAATCAACACGTAATGAATTCAGACCCCACGGTTTGATGATTGATAGGTGTGTGGGCTGTCTTTCATTTATCTTTCCATTCCCACAATATACATAAAGAAATGGCATATTTTGGACATAGTTCGAATGGTGATTAATCTGATTCATTAATTTTTAAGCTGTGATTAATCTGATTAAAAATTTTAATCGTTTGACAGCCCTAGTATATATATATATATATATAACTCTTGACAAATATCATTTTTACTTTGACTGTGATATCATGGTCGATGTTACCGTGTTCTTGAAAGAAAACACGGTAACAGATGATCTACAGCTCTACCTGCAGGGTGTATCTCTGCACACACACACACACACACACACACACACACACACACACACACACACACACACACACACACACACACACACACACACACACACACATACACACACACACACACACACACACACACACACACACACACACACACACACACACACACACACACACCTGGACTCTGCCCCCCCTCTATCAGGCCAGAGCAAACACTTTGTGACCGAAGGACTTTAAACCTTGACATAAAAAGGGACGTGTGTAGGTGTGCGTGCGTGTGTGTGTGCGTGTGTGGTGGTAATGAGAGCCCCCTCCCTGAGCAAACTGCATCTGAACTCTGGCACACACACACACACACACACACACACACACACACACACACACACACACACACACGCACACGCACACACACACACAGTGTTAGCTTCATGCAGTGTGTTAGCTTCATGCAGTGTGTGTTAGCTTCATGCAGTGTGTTAGCTTCATGCTGTGTGTGTTAGCTTCATGCTGTGTGTGTTAGCTTCATGCAGTGTGTTAGCAGTGTGTGTTAGCTTCATGCAGTGTGTTAGCTTCATGCAGTGTGTGTTAGCTTCATGCTGTGTGTTAGCTTCATGCAGTGTGTGTTAGCTTCATGCTGTGTGTTAGCTTCATGCAGTGTGTGTTAGCTTCATGCAGTGTGTTAGCTTCATGCAGTGTGTGTTAGCTTCATGCAGTGTGTGTTAGCTTCATGCAGTGTGTTTTAGCTTCATGCAGTGTGTTAGCTTCATGCAGTGTGTTAGCAGTGTGTGTTAGCTTCATGCTGTGTGTTAGCTTCATGCAGTGTGTTAGCTTCATGCAGTGTGTGTTAGCTTCATGCCGTGTGTTAGCTTCATGCAGTGTGTTAGCAGTGTGTGTTAGCTTCATGCTGTGTGTTAGCTTCATGCAGTGTGTTAGCTTCATGCAGTGTGTTAGCTTCATGCAGTGTGTGTTAGCTTCATGCAGTGTGTTAGCTTCATGCAGTGTGTGTTAGCAGTGTGTGTTAGCTTCATGCAGTGTGTTAGCTTCATGCAGTGTGTTAGCAGTGTGTGTTAGCTTCATGCTGTGTGTTAGCTTCATGCAGTGTGTTAGCTTCATGCAGTGTGTTAGCTTCATGCAGTGTGTTAGCTTCATGCAGTGTGTGTTAGCTTCATGCAGTGTGTTAGCTTCATGTCGTGTGTTAGCTTCATGCAGTGTGTTAGCTTCATGCAGTGTGTTAGCTTCATGCTGTGTGTTAGCTTCATGCAGTGTGTTAGCTTCATGCTGTGTGTTAGCTTCATCCTGTGTGTTAGCTTCATGCAGTGTGTGTTAGCTTCATGCTGTGTGTTAGCAGTGTGTTAGCTTCATGCTGTGTGTTAGCAGTGTGTTAGCTTCATGCTGTGTGTTAGCTGTGTGTTAGCTTCATGATGTGTGTTAGCAGTGTGTTAGCTTCATGCTGTGTGTTAGCAGTGTGTTAGCTTCATGCTGTGTGTTAGCTGTGTGTTAGCTGTGTGTTAGCTTCATGCTGTGTGTTAGTAGTGTGTTAGCTTCATGCTGTGTGTTAGTAGTGTGTTAGCTTCATGCTGTGTGTTAGCAGTGTGTTAGCTTCATGCTGTGTGTTAGCTGTGTGTTAGCTTCATGATGTGTGTTAGCAGTGTGTTAGCTTCATGCTGTGTGTTAGCAGTGTGTTAGCTTCATGCTGTGTGTTAGCTGTGTGTTAGCTGTGTGTTAGCTTCATGCTGTGTGTTAGCTGTGTGTTAGCTTCATGATGTGTGTTAGCAGTGTGTTAGCTTCATGCTGTGTGTTAGCAGTGTGTTAGCTTCATGCTGTGTGTTAGCAGTGTGTTAGCTTCATGCTGTGTGTTAGCTGTGTGTTAGCTTCATGATGTGTGTTAGCAGTGTGTTAGCTTCATGCTGTGTGTTAGCAGTGTGTTAGCTTCATGCTGTGTGTTAGCTGTGTGTTAGCAGTGTGTTAGCTTCATGCTGTGTGTTAGTAGTGTGTTAGCTTCATGCTGTGTGTTAGTAGTGTGTTAGCTTCATGCTGTGTGTTAGCAGTGTGTGTTAGCTTCATGCTGTGTGTTAGCTTCATGCTGTTTGTTAGCAGTGTGTGTTAGCTTCATGCTGTGTGTTAGCAGTGTGTTAGCTTCATGCTGTGTGTTAGCTGTGTGTTAGCTTCATGCTGTGTGTTAGTAGTGTGTTAGCTTCATGCTGTGTGTTAGCAGTGTGTGTTAGCTTCATGCTGTGTGTTAGCTTCATGCTGTTTGTTAGCAGTGTGTGTTAGCTTCATGCTGTGTGTTAGCAGTGTGTTAGCTTCATGCTGTGTGTTAGCTGTGTGTTAGCTTCATGCTGTGTGTTAGCTGTGTGTTAGCTTCATGCTGTGTCTTAGTAGTGTGTTAGCTTCATGCTGTGTGTTAGCAGTGTGTGTTAGCAGTGTGTGTTAGCTGTGTTCTGAGGTGTGTAAAGCTACAGTGTGTTTCATCTAAAGGGTTAATATGTTGCAGGAATGTGAACACGCCTCAGAAATGAAGCATGAATTTTCCTGGTGGTTTATCTTATCAGTGTTTACTGTTAGCATCGTGTAGCTTCTCTCTGGGTCAGCTGTCAGAGGCTGTACAGAATAACTCACAGAAACATCTGTTAGCATCGCTGCTGCTCAGGAAAGCTGAGTGTTTGAACAACCATGAAGTATGCTCATAACACATATATGATATGAAGGCAGAACATCTGGCTCCAGCGTGTTGTCTGGATTTAAAGTTTGATGTTTAAACTGCAGACGCTGTGAGGCCGAATGCGACGGAGGCCGACAGGTGGCAAGGCTCTTCATCAGGACAAAGGATGCAGCCTCACAAAGGATGCAGCCTCACAAGGATGCAGCCAGGTGGCAAGGCTCTTCATCAGGACAAAGGATGCAGCCTCACAAGGATGCAGCCAGGTGGCAAGGCTCTTCATCAGGACAAAGGATGCAGCCTCACAAGGATGCAGCCAGGTGGCAAGGCTCTTCATCAGGACAAAGGATGCAGACAGGAGGCAAAGCTCTTCATCAGAACAAACATTGGTCATTGGTCATTGGTCATTGGTCATTGGTCATTGGTCATCGGTCATTGGTCATTGGTCATTGGTTATTGGTCATTGGTTATTGGTCATTGGTCATTGGTCATCGGTCATCGGTTATTGGTTATCGGTCATTGGTCATTGGTCATTGGTTATTGGTCATCGGTCATTGGTCATCGGTCATCGGTTATTGGTTATTGGTCATTGGTCATCGGTCATTGGTTATTGGTTATTGGTCATTGGTCATTGGTTATTGGTTATTGGTCATCGGTTAGCGGTCATTGGTTATTGGTTATCGGTCATTGGTCATCGGTCATTGGTTATTGGTTATTGGTCATTGGTCATTGGTTATTGGTCATTGGTTATTGGTCATTGGTCATTGGTCATTGGTTATTGGTCATCGGTTAGCGGTCATTGGTCATTGGTTATTGGTCATCGGTCATCGGTCATTGGTTATTGGTCATCGGTTAGCGGTCATCGGTCATTGGTTATCGGTCATCGGTCATCGGTCATCGGTTATTGGTCATTGGTCATCGGTCATTGGTTATTGGTCATTGGTCATCGGTCATTGGTCATTGGTTATTGGTCATTGGTCATTGGTCATCGGTCATCGGTCATTGGTTATCGGTCATTGGTCATTGGTCATTGGTCATTGGTCATTGGTTAGCGGTTATTGGTCATTGGTTATTGGTCATTGGTCATTGGTCATCGGTCATTGGTCATTGGTCATTGGTCATTGGTCATTGGTTAGCGGTTATTGGTCATTGGTCATTGGTTATTGGTCATTGGTCATTGGTCATTGGTCATTGGTCATTGGTTAGCGGTTATTGGTCATTGGTTATTGGTCATTAGTCATTGGTCATTGGTCATTGGTCATTGGTTAGCGGTTATTGGTCATTGGTTATTGGTCATTGGTCATTAGTCATTGGTCATTGGTCATTGGTCATTGGTTAGCGGTTATTGGTCATTGGTCATCGGTCATTGGTCATTAGTCATTGGTCATTGGTCATTGGTTAGCGGTTATTGGTCATTGGTTATTGGTCATTGGTCATTGGTCATTGGTCATCGGTCATCGGTTATTGGTCAAGTTGTTGATGACGGGCCCAAAAACTTGTGGCGGACAAGAAAAGAACCTTTGGTGACAAAAGGAGAAAAAGGATGGTGACAAAAAAAATGTTTTCCAAAAAACAAGTAACAGTTGAAGACAATAAAGGAAAATCATGAAAAAATGAGCGTAACAAAAAGTTGACTAAAAATAAACATTGGGTGATAAAAGGAAAAAAAAGTTGATGACAAAAAGAAGTTTACAAAAAAGAAGACTAGAAAAAAAGTAGACTTAAAAAATGTACTAAAAATAAAAGTTGACTAAAAAAATTGTTAACAAGAAAAAGGTAAGCTACGTTAGCTAGCTAGCTTCCAGCAGATCTACAGTAACATCAGAAAGAGTCATGTGACCACATTAAACAGCTTTATCATCTCAATGATCTCAGAAAGGAAAACGATGTTCCTTTGAAAAAACTCAATACTACAAAAAGCCTGTCGACAACTACGACTCCCAGGGTGCATTTCACCGACAAGCATCCCTTAGTGACGGATAAGAAACAGATTCTTTGGAAACAAAGTGAAGATCTGACATGATTTCAGTTTATATAATAAAGGTTTCTGAGTAACGGAACGAGAGCGAGGAGAACCTGAAGTCCTGAGTTCCTGGTCCACGTGTCTGACGAGCAGAGATGGATTACTGGTTATTAAGATAGATCCTCAGATGCATGCTGGGAGCAGGCGGTTCAGCATTACAGCCTGAACCCTCACATAGGAGAGCTAACGTTAAACAAAAGGCTAACATGTCAATGAAACAGAAAGCGTTGGTGTTTGAACATCCTCTCGCTTTCTGAATGGTGGGATGGAATATGTTATAATAATATTACACTCAGCATGTGGTTTTGAGTGATTTGGTAATACTTAAGAACACGTAAAGTATTTGCATGCCACCGCACGACTTCCTGTTTCTGCAGAAACTCCTCAAAATATGGAAGCAATGTCTCTGAAACACGTGGACTTGTTGTTGTTGGTTTGTTTGCTTTGTGACCACAGACGTGCAGAACATTCAACGAGACGACTCATCTGGACCCGAGCTCAGGGACCCGATGTGGAAACCGTGAAACACTGCAACGTTTTTAGGTGAATGTCCTTTAGAAATGTGCATATCTCTAAAGATGCATCGCCCTTTACAAGAGTCAGAAGACATGAGAAAACATTTCTCTTAAATCAAGAAACAACTGATCTGACCCGTGCAGCCCTCTGAGTGCAGCGTGGACAACAGGTCTGAGAGTGAGATGCATGCTGGGAAACGTGTCTGTAAGTTAGGAGTATTAATTATTGTGCTCTGATTCAAATACAATTATACATAAACTAAAGTTAAAAGTAAAATGACATTGAGATTCAAGTAAAGATGCCGGCACTTCGCGAGAGATTATTGGAAGTATTTCAATATGTTCTGCACGTTGGAAACTTGACTGCAAAGCACGACAACATGAGAATCAAATACTAACAGAAGAATTATAAGTCTGAACACGTGCATGCAGCGTGTTCAAGATGCGCTTTGAGAGTCTTTCTGTTGGGGCTCTGTCTCCGTTTGACATGAAGAATCCTCAGAGAGTTACACAACATTTCCTTCAGACGACGTTTTGATCAAATCCTCTTTAAAGTTCCTTAAACATCTGACCAGCCTGAATAATCTGCACTCACATCTCAAACTGCAGAAGAAGAAAGTCTGTTTTTTACAAACTGCTGACTCATGACCGATGCACCGCAGCCCCAATGCATGCTGGGAAACCTCCAAACTTCCTCTTTTTGGAGAAAAGTCGCCTCGTCATGAAGCCGCCTGAGAATGACTGTTCTGTCAAACAGCTTTCTGACCTCAGGAGATTCACTTTGTTATTTAATACCTGAACAAGGTCTGAGTACTTCTACTTTTACTCAAGTACAGGGTCTGAGTACTTCTACTTTTACTCAAGTACAGGGTCTGAGTACTTCTACTTTTACTCAAGTTCAAGACCTGGGTACTTCTACTTTTACTCAAATACAAGGTCTGAGTAATTCTACTTTTACCACAAGGTCTGAATACTTCTACTTTTACTCAAGTACAAGATCTGAGTACTTCTACTTTTACTCAAGTACAGGGTCTGAGTACTTCTACTTTTACTCAAGTTCAAGACCTGGGTACTTCTACTTTTACTCAAATACAAGGTCTGAGTAATTCTACTTTTACCACAAGGTCTGAGTACTTCTACTTTTACTCAAGTACAAGGTCTGAGTTCTTCTACTTTTACTCAAGTACAAGATCTGAGTACTTCTACTTTTACTCAAGTACAGGGTCTGAGTACTTCTACTTTTACTCAAGTACAGGGTCTGAGTACTTCTACTTTTACTCAAGTTCAAGACCTGGGTACTTCTACTTTTACTCAAATACAAGGTCTGAGTAATTCTACTTTTACCACAAGGTCTGAGTACTTCTACTTTTACTCAAGTTCAAGACCTGGGTACTTCTACTTTTACTCAAGTACAAGGTCTGAGTAATTCTACTTTTACCACAAGGTCTGAATACTTCTACTTTTACTCAAGTACAAGATCTGAGTACTTCTACTTTTACTCAAGTACAGGGTCTGAGTACTTCTACTTTTACTCAAGTTCAAGACCTGGGTACTTCTACTTTTACTCAAATACAAGGTCTGAGTAATTCTACTTTTACCACAAGGTCTGAGTACTTCTACTTTTACTCAAGTTCAAGACCTGGGTACTTCTACTTTTACTCAAGTACAAGGTCTGAGTAATTCTACTTTTACCACAAGGTCTGAATACTTCTACTTTTACTCAAGTACAAGATCTGAGTACTTCTACTTTTACTCAAGTACAGGGTCTGAGTACTTCTACTTTTACTCAAGTTCAAGACCTGGGTACTTCTACTTTTACTCAAATACAAGGTCTGAGTAATTCTACTTTTACCACAAGGTCTGAGTACTTCTACTTTTACTCAAGTACAAGGTCTGAGTTCTTCTACTTTTACTCAAGTACAAGATCTGAGTACTTCTACTTTTACTCAAGAACAATATCTGAGTACTTCTACTTTTACTCAAGTACAAGATCTGATCTGAGTACTTCTACTTTTACTCAAGTACAAGACCTGAGTACTTCTACTTTTACTCAAGTACAAGGTCTGAGTACTTCTACTTTTACTCAAGAACAATATCTGAGTACTTCTACTTTTACTCAAGTACAAGGTCTGAGTACTTCTACTTTTACTCAAGTATAAGGTCTGAGTACTTCTACTTTTACTCAAGTACAAGACCTGAGTACTTCTACTTTTACTCAAGTACAAGACCTGAGTACTTCTACTTTTACTCAAGTACAAGGTCTGAGTACTTCTACTTTTACTCAAGTACAAGATCTGAGTACTTCTACTTTGACTCAAGAACAAGATCTGAGTACTTCTACTTTTACTCAAGTACAAGGTCTGAGTACTTCTACTTTTACTCAAGTACAAGACCTGAGTACTTCTACTTTTACTCAAGTACAAGATCTGAGTACTTCTACTTTTACTCAAGAACAAGATCTGAGTACTTCTACTTTTACTCAAGTACAAGATCTGAGTACTTCTACTTTTACTGAAGTACAAGATCTGAGTACTTCTACTTTTACTCAAGTACAAGATCTGAGTACTTCTACTTTTACTCAAGTACAAGATGTGATTGTGGATATTTATTTTCAGCAAAATGTATATATTTAAGGGTATTTATATATTTAAGTAAAGCCCTGAAACGTATCTTATATTTAAGATAAGTACTTTAAGATGAGATATAAACAGAGATTATTTTGGTGATGTTCCCCTCTGATCTTTAACGCCTCGCGTCGGAAACAATCTAAGGAGCAGGAAACCTGGCAGGACCCTGAAGGCACCACGAGGCGTTCAGGCTCCCACAGAGATGCTATCCGAGGCTCTCAGTATGCAGGTATCAGATCTTTATTCTCCCGCTCAGAGCCTCGTTAGTTCTGGAGACGATCCATAGCGTTCAGCAGAACCTGAGGCGCTGTGTATCCAGCCTGACCGTCCGCATGCTCCTCCAGGTTACACCGCATGCTCCTCCAGGTTACACCGCATGCTCCTCCAGGTTACACCGCATGCTCCTCCAGGTTACACCGCATGCTGCTCCTCCAGGTTACACCGCATGCTCCTCCAGGTTACACCGCATGCTCCTCCAGGTTACACCGCATGCTCCTCCAGGTTACACCGCATGCTCCTCCAGGTTACACCGCATGCTCCTCCTCCAGGTTACACTGCATGCTCCTCCAGGTTACACCGCATGCTCCTCCTCCAGGTTACACCGCATGCTGCTCCAGGTTACACCGCATGCTCCTCCTCCAGGTTACACCGCATGCTCCTCCTCCAGGTTACACCGCATGCTCCTCCAGGTTACACCGCATGCTGCTCCTCCAGGTTACACCGCATGCTTCTCCAGGTTACACCGCATGCTCCTCCAGGTTACACCGCATGCTCCTCCAGGTTACACCGCATGCTGCTCCTCCAGGTTACACCGCATGCTCCTCCAGTTTACACCGCATGCTCCTCCAGGTTACACCGCATGCTGCTCCAGGTTACACCGCATGCTGCTCCAGGTTACACCGCATGCTGCTCCTCCAGGTTACACCGCATGCTCCTCCAGGTTACACCGCATGCTCCTCCAGGTTACACCGCATGCTCCTCCAGTTTACACCGCATGCTCCTCCAGGTTACACCGCATGCTCCTCCAGGTTACACCGCATGCTCCTCCAGGTTACACCGCATGCTCCTCCAGGTTACACCGCATGCTGCTCCTCCAGGTTACACCGCATGCTCCTCCAGTTTACACCGCATGCTCCTCCAGGTTACACCGCATGCTCCTCCAGGTTACACCGCATGCTCCTCCAGTTTACACCGCATGCTCCTCCAGGTTACACCGCATGCTGCTCCAGGTTACACCGCATGCTGCTCCTCCAGGTTACACCGCATGCTCCTCCAGGTTACACCGCATGCTCCTCCAGGTTACACCGCATGCTGCCCCTCCAGGTTACACCGCATGCTCCTCCAGGTTACACCGCATGCTGCTCCTCCAGGTTACACCGCATGCTCCTCCAGGTTACACCGCATGCTGCCCCTCCAGGTTACACCGCATGCTCCTCCAGGTTACACCGCATGCTGCTCCTCCAGGTTACACCGCATGCTGCTCCTCCAGGTTACACCGCATGCTCCTCCAGGTTACACCGCATGCTCCTCCAGGTTACACCGCATGCTGCTCCAGGTTACACCGCATGCGGCCCCCACCTCCTCTTTTTGCGGTCCTCAGATTAATATATAAACAACGTAATTCATTAAAAAAAAAAATATATATATTTAGATTATTTTTTTTAGCTGTAGTACTGATACCGTCCACTAGACTCCTAGTTACGTCGCGAGCTGCGTACATGATTTCTGAGGAACAGCAGAGAGCTGACAGCTGCCTGTGTGGACACTCCCCTTATTGTGCGTCAGCAGAGGCTACAAGTGTCTCAGGTTCAAGTTAGACAACTAACGTCTGGGTCAGAGTTCATGACTTCATGTTTATGTCTTCTTCATGGTTCATCTCAAAGCACACACATTGTCCAATAGTTTTATTCCACTGTTTAATAACCTGTTCAATGCAAACATGCCACTTTCTGTGAACTGATGTTTGTTTAGTGGCTTATTAGAGAATGTTCCTGAAAGATGTGTGTGTGTGTGTGTGTGTGTGTGTGTGTGTGTGTGTGTGTGTGTGTGTGTCGACGAGGTGTGAATCTACGTGAACAGAGTGTGTGATGGAGCAAGGAAAGCTTAGAAATATGACGCAAAGTTGGAACTACAAGTCAAGAAAGTGAAAAGCTTTGAAGGACATGCGTCTAATGTCAATGATCTCAAGCACTTCAAACTTCCCTCACCTTTTAACGGCCTGTTTTCATTTCTATGATATCTAGAAATAAGACGCAAAGTAGAAAATAAGAATCGGGGAAGAACTACAAGTCAACAAAGTGGACTACAGATCTGCAGGTGAAGGAGTCAGTCTCCTCTTCCTCCTCTTCTTCTTCAGCTCCCTCCCTCTTCCCTCTGTGTTTGTCTCGCTGCCATAAAGGTGGAATGCAGAGTGTTTTATTGGAGACGCTGCAGATGCTGTTTACTTTCTGCACGTCTTCATATCAGGGAAACTCTCCGTAAACAGGAAGAGGTTCGAGTGTTTCTGCCTCTGAGGGAAGTTTTAACGTCACCATGAGTTTTATTGTTCTAATGAAACATGCTGTGTTTACCTTCAGTGTGTGGAGACACGTTCAGGACGTTTCACATTAGAGGGTCCTCAGAGGGTCCTCAGAGGGTCCTGTCTGTCCTGAGAAACAGAACTTTGGCCCCGCTAAAATACTGTTAGCATGTCTACGTTTGTGCATTAGCACGGGGACCATCAGGCTTCAGACGGCTTCCTTTTCTCTATAAAAGAGCTCAATATCAACGCGGCCATTTCCCCCGCGTGCTGTGACCTTAACAACAATCAAGCTAGCTAACGTTAGCTGCAACCCTTAGCTGTAAGCGTGAGCTATTAACGTTAGCTACCAATGTTAGCTGTAAGCGTGAGCTATTAACGTTAGCTACCAATGTTAGCTGTAAGCGTGAGCTATTAACGTTAGCTACCAATGTTAGCTGTAAGCGTGAGCTATTAACGTTAGCTACCAATGTTAGCTGTAAGCGTGAGCTATTAACGTTAGCTACCAATGTTAGCTGTAAGCGTGAGCTATTAACGTTAGCTACCAATGTTAGCTGTAAGCGTGAGCTATTAACGTTAGCTACCAATGTTAGCTGTAAGCGTGAGCTATTAACGTTAGCTACCAATGTTAGCTGTAAGCGTGAGCTATTAACGTTAGCTACCAATGTTAGCTGTAAGCGTGAGCTATTAACGTTAGCTACCAATGTTAGCTTTGAACTTTATCTGCCGATGTTAGCGGTTAATGTTAGCTGTGAACACATCATGTAAACTCTCTGGTCTCCTCTCTCTGGTCTCCTCTCTCTGGTCTCCTCTCCCTGGTCTCCTCTCTCTGGTCTCCTCTCTCTGGACTCCTCTCCCTGGTCTCCTCTCTCTGGTCTCCTCTCTCTGGACTCCTCTATCTGGATTCCTCTCTCTGGTCTCCTCTCTCTGGTCTCCTCTCTCTGGTCTCCTCTCTCTGGTCTCCTCTCTCTGGTCTCCTCTCTCTTGACTCCTCTCTCTGGTCTCCTCTCTCTGGTCTCCTCTCTCTGGTCTCCTCTCTCTGGTCTCCTCTCTCTGGTCTCCTCTCTCTGGACTCCTCTCTCTGGTCTCCTCTCTCTGGTCTCCTCTCTCTGGACTCCTCTCTCTGGTCTCCTCTCTCTGGTATCCTCTCTCTGGACTCCTCTCTCTGGTCTCCTCTCTCTGGTCTCCTCCTCCTGCTGTCTCAACAACAACCAGACATATAATCCATCTGATGATTGATCTTTTACCGATGGATTGCTGATTGGACGATCATCAGATTATCAACGTCTGAACGAGCCGAGACATTATCGTTTTATTGGTGCGATGTGATTTAGTAAATCAATAAGAACTGCCCTTATCGCTGCCATCTCAATTCACCGTCTCCCACAATGCTCTCCTCGTGTTCCTCTGATGTCTCTTCATCATTCATTATCATACCATCAGCCTGTCAGCGTCCAGCTGTCTCTCAAAGGATCAGTAATTACTCTGTAAATCTGAGGAGCAAACAGAGGCCGTCAGGCAGAGATCTCAGGATCCAACACGTCGAGAGGAGAAAGAGAATCTCACAAACTTTCCCATCAATCTGCGCTTCGAATACCTCGTAGAAAGTGTCTGTAAAGCAACCAGTCCCCCCCCCCCAGCCCCTAAGGTTCCTCATGACTTCATGCAGGGCCAACGGATGCCAGTTCACTGCACTAACAGGCAGAAATCATATATTCTTAGTTCACGTCCCAATGCTGTGGATCCAGGTCTGAGTAAAGACCGAGGAACTCATTAGGCGCGTTCACACCGGAGTACTTTTCCCGTTTAGTTCCGTTAGTACCCTTGATGTCGCGTTCACAACAAAAAGAGTACTTAGTGCCGGGAACTTTTACCCCGATTTTTAGTGCCTGCTGAGAGGTGGCACCAAAAAAATACCAATTTCTATTGGCTGGGCGGATTGCAAACCACGCCCCGTAAAACTGAAAAGTTTTGTGAAGCCGCCATTGTATTTGCTGGCATTAGCATTATTAGCATTAGCATTAGCCCCGCGCAGAAACGCAGAGAGACTAACTTATGGCAACACAAAAGAAAACATGGGAGCGGTGGAGATGAGCAGGTGTCGGCTTTCTGGCGATTTACTCGGAAGGCTTCAGTCGAAGCTGCTGGGAGTCCCAGCAGCTTCGACTGAAGCCAGTCCCCAACTCCGGGGACTTCCGGCCGGGGACTCCGGGTGGCAGTATACGCCGTGAAGTGGTTTGCGGCCTGCCAGTAAACCCAAAGCAGAAGAAGAAGAAGTGACGTCAGCGGCTCATTTGCGTAATCTTCCCTCAGGGAAAAGTACTCCGGTATAACGTGATCTGTACTTAGTGCACTAAGTACTGCAAAGTACTTAGTGTGAACGCGGCTAATTCAAAGATTCAGATTCAAAGGTGTCATCATCAGATGCTCAGCAGCTTCCTAACCCTAACCCATGGCAACTCTTCTCACCTGAGTCCTCCCAACATGTGTAATCAAATACAATAGTGCAAGAAGTCTATGTCCATGTAAATAGACTATGACGTGTACAAGAACAGAATATGAAGTTGAATAATGGTCATTTAGACCAAATTAAATACGTTTTTTTAAAACTGAGGCGGTGTTTGTGTTTAAAGTGAAACTGTAAAAGCTGTTATTTGAGGAACCAGGCTGTGGCTCAGTGCATAGTGTGTTGGTGTTGGGATCAGGGGTCACAGGTTCAAACCCCACTGCAGTCAGCATGTCGTTGTGTCCCTGAGACCCTTCACCCCAAAGTGCTCCTGTGGGGATTGAACACAGTACTGAGTGTGTAAGTCGCTTTGGATAAAAGCGTCAAACAAGTGACATGTCAATCAATCAATCAATCAATCAATGTTTATTTATATATCACAAATGTTACATTTGTCTCAGTGGACTTCACAGTTTGTGACAAGTCATGTGTTGTGTCATGACCTCCACTGGCTCCCCTCACCCCTCTCCTCCATGACCTCCACTGGCTCCCCTCACCCCTCTCCTCCATGACCTCCACTGGCTCCCCTCTCCCCTCTCCTCCATGACCTCCACTGGCTCCCCTCACCCCTCTCCTCCATGACCTCCACTGGCTCCCCTCACCCCTCTCCTCCATGACCTCCACTGGCTCCCCTCTCCCCTCTCCTCCATGACCTCCACTGGCTCCCCTCACCCCTCTCCTCCATGACCTCCACTGGCTCCCCTCACCCCTCTCCTCCATGACCTCCACTGGCTCCCCTCTCCCCTCTCCTCCATGACCTCCACTGGCTCCCCTCACCCCTCTCCTCCATGACCTCCACTGGCTCCCCTCACCCCTCTCCTCCATGACCTCCACTGGCTCCCCTCTCCCCTCTCCTCCATGACCTCCACTGGCTCCCCTCACCCCTCTCCTCCATGACCTCCACTGGCTCCCCTCACCCCTCTCCTCCATGACCTCCACTGGCTCCCCTCACCCCTCTCCTCCATGACCTCCACTGGCTCCCCTCTCCCCTCTCCTCCATGACCTCCACTGGCTCCCCTCACCCCTCTCCTCCATGACCTCCACTGGCTCCCCTCACCCCTCTCCTCCATGACCTCCACTGGCTCCCCTCTCCCCTCTCCTCCATGACCTCCACTGGCTCCCCTCTCCCCTCTCCTCCATGACCTCCACTGGCTCCCCTCTCCTCCATGACCTCCACTGGCTCCCCTCTCCTCCATGACCTCCACTGGCTCCCCTCTCCCCTCTCCTCCATGACCTCCACTGGCTCCCCTCTCCCCTCTCCTCCATGACCTCCACTGGCTCCCCTCACCCCTCTCCTCCATGACCTCCACTGGCTCCCCTCACCCCTCTCCTCCATGACCTCCACTGGCTCCCCTCTCCCCTCTCCTCCATGACCTCCACTGGCTCCCCTCACCCCTCTCCTCCATGACCTCCACTGGCTCCCCTCACCCCTCTCCTCCATGACCTCCACTGGCTCCCCTCTCCCCTCTCCTCCATGACCTCCACTGGCTCCCCTCACCCCTCTCCTCCATGACCTCCACTGGCTCCCCTCTCCCCTCTCCTCCATGACCTCCACTGGCTCCCCTCACCCCTCTCCTCCATGACCTCCACTGGCTCCCCATCAAACACCGCTTTGACTTTAAAATATTACTTCTCACTTTCAAAGCCCTCAACAACCTTGCCCCCCCCCCCCCCTCCTCTGTGACCTCATCCAACAACACACCCCCACCCGTCGCCTCAGGTCTGCTGAAGCTACTGCAGCCCATCAGGACAAAGCTCCGGACCTGAGGGGACAGGGCCTTCGCAGCAGCCTCCCCCCTCTGGAACCCCCTCCCCAGCCACGTCCGACCCGCCAACACTCTCACATCATTCAAACAATCCCTCAAAACTCACCTTCTCACCTTCTTCTTGCCTTCATGTTTTAAATGATGATAATCTGACAGGTGATCACAGAGAGTCCGGCTAGAGTCCGTGAGGCTGAGGCTTTCTGTCAGAGGACACACATCAACAGGTCAGAGGACACACATCTACAGGTCAGAGGACACACATCTACAGGTCAGAGGACACACATCTACAGGTCAGAGGACACACATCAACAGGTCAGAGGACACACATCTACAGGTCAGAGGACACACATCTACAGGTCAGAGGACACACATCTACAGGTCAGAGGACACACATCTACAGGTCAGAGGACACACATCTACAGGTCTCCAGAGGACACACATCTACAGGTCAGAGGACACACATCTACAGGTCAGAGGACAGACATCTACAGGTCTCCAGAGGACACACATCTACAGGTCAGAGGACACACATCTACAGGTCAGAGGACACACATCTACAGGTCAGAGGACACACATCTACAGGTCTCCAGAGGACACACATCTACAGGTCAGAGGACACACATCTACAGGTCAGAGGACACACATCTACAGGTCAGAGGACACACATCTACAGGTCAGAGGACACACATCTACAGGTCAGAGGACACACATCTGCAGGTCAGAGGACACACATCTACAGGTCAGAGGACAGACATCTACAGGTCTCCAGAGGACACACATCTACAGGTCAGAGGACACACATCTACAGGTCAGAGGACACACATCTACAGGTCAGAGGACACACATCTACAGGTCTCCAGAGGACACACATCTACAGGTCAGAGGACACACATCTACAGGTCAGAGGACACACATCTACAGGTCAGAGGACACACATCTACAGGTCTCCAGAGGACACACATCTACAGGTCAGAGGACACACATCTACAGGTCAGAGGACACACATCTACAGGTCAGAGGACACACATCTACAGGTCAGAGGACACACATCTACAGGTCTCCAGAGGAGAGGCTCTGCTCAGTGGACCGTCGGCCGGGAGAGAAAGCATCCAGTTAATCTTTAACCCAGGTCAAACACGCAGAGTGGGTATCCAAGCAGATACACACACACACACACACACACACACTCTCACACACACACTCACACACACACACACACTCCACACACACACACACACACACACACACACACACACACACACACACACACACACACACACACACACACTCCACACAAACACACACTCCACACACACACACACACACACACACACACCACTCTCCACACACACGTGACTGTGTAAACAGATTTAGGTCCCCACAAGTATAGTAATGCTAGGCCACACACTCACACACACACACACACACACACTCACACACACACACTCTCTCACACACACACACACACACACACACACACACACACACACCACTCTCCACACACACACACACACACCACTCTCCACACACACGTCATGAAGCACTTTGAGACTGCAAACACTGAGGAGCTGAAAATAACCACATGTCCTCCAGCAGGAATGAAGCAGGAGTCAGAGAGCACGTTTCAATCTGCTTATCAACACCTTCCTCCATTAGGAACTCCGTGTCTTCAGTAGAATGAGGTGTCTCACCTGCGTGTGAATGAGAAGCAACGTCTATATTCACTACAGCAGACTACTTTCCGTACCCTTTAGCTCGGGCTGGAGAGGAACCAAGGTGTGAGGTTGGTAAGCAGGATCTACCAAAAGCTTCAGGGTCAGTGCTTTTCCCTTTCTTTAGACATATTTCAAATGTCAAACACATCTCTGGAGTAAACCATAGAACAATACTTATTCGTTACGATGGTCCAAAGTCTGACCAGAGGGCAAAGGTCAAACCTCTCTGAGGCCGAAGGGGATCGATTCTGGGCCGAGAAAGGGCCGACCTTCGGCTAAAGAATAACTGGTCCAAAGACAGAGTGACAACAACAACAACAACAATAATAATAATAATACATGGGATTTGCATGCTTTCACTCATTCTCAAAGATGCTTAAATGGGCCAAAGAAAGACCAACCATCCTCAGGCCAGGGAAGAACTGACCTCGTGCTAAAGAAGGACCGACGTCCGAGGGCCAAAGAGGGACCAACCATCGCTGACAGTGGATCAAAAGCAGACTGACCTGGGGCCAAAGGAGGTTTGAAAGAGGGCCAAAGTCAGACTGACCAATGGCCAAGGAGGGACCAAATGTGGGCCAAAGTCAGACTGACCAATGGCCAAGGAGGGACCAAATGTGGGCCAAAGTCAGACTGACCAATGGCCAAGGAGGGACCAAATGTGGGCCAAAGTCAGACTGACCAATGGCCAAGGAGGGACCAAATGTGGGCCAGAGTCAGACTGACCAATGGCCAAGGAGGGACCAAATGTGGGCCAGAGTCAGATCGACCAATGGCCATAGAGGGATTTATGTTGGGTCATAAACAAGGCGACGCTGGGCTGAACAGACGCTAACAGAAGTTCTGCAGGTTCGGATCAGACGGAGGAGTTGTTTCGAGAATAACTCCCACTTCACGCAGCTGACCTTCATCCTCCTCGATCCACTCCAACTCTCTGAACAACTTGGAATATCTAATAAAAACGTGTCTCATAGCAGAAATATGTTTCTGATTCCCCCCCCTCAGATTGATCTGCTGTAAACCCTGAGCTGGACCCTCGTTCTCTGGATCAGCAGAAAGGTTCTGGTTCTGGTGGATAATGAGAGTGAGAGGCTCTGACTCAAACAGCCTGTCTGTGGAGGGGAAGCTTCTTAAGCCTGTCCAACATGAGGCCCTGAAGGCACCACGAGGCCTTCAGGGTCCTCTGAGAGCATCGTTCACAGGACTCTGAAGGCACCACGAGGCCTTCAGGGCCCTCTGAGAGCATCGTTCACACTGAAGTCCGGCCAGGGAAGGGTCCCCGAACACAACATGGAAATAAAACAGAGAGGAAAGATGTTCCAGATGCTAACAGGCTAACAGGCTAACAGGCTAATGCTTTCCATCTGCAGGAAGAGGGTCCGGCCAACAGCTAAGCAGAGAGAGTGTGTTATAATACACACACACACAATCACACACACACACACACACACAAACACACACACACACACACAATCACACACACACACACACACAATCACACACACACACACACACACAATCACACACACACACACACACAATCACACACACACACACACACACACACACACACAC
The DNA here is from genome assembly GCA_028583405.1 of Pogonophryne albipinna. Lineage (NCBI taxonomy): Eukaryota > Metazoa > Chordata > Actinopteri > Perciformes > Artedidraconidae > Pogonophryne > Pogonophryne albipinna. The sequence goes on from JAPTMU010000092.1 coordinate 580,560, forward strand.
ACACACACACACACACACACACACACACACAATCACACACACACACACACACAATCACACACACACACACACACACACACACACAATCACACACACAATCACACACACACACACACACACACACACACAATCACACACACACACAATCACACACACACACAATCACACACACACACACACACACACACACACACACACAATCACACACACACACACACACAATCACACACACACACACACACACACACACACACACAATCACACACACAATCACACACACACACACACACACAAACAATCACACACACACACACACACACACACACACAATCACACACACACACACAATCACACACACACACACACACACACAATCACACACAAACACAATTACACACACAATCACACACACACACACACACAATCACACACACACACACACACAAACAATCACACACACACACACACACACACACACACACAATCACACACACACACACACACACACACACACACACACACACACACACACACACACACACACACACACACACACTGAGAGACGCCAGGACTGCCGGATCAAACCAAATGAGGAAATACAATTACATTGAAATAAATTAAACATTGAGTTCAAATTCTGTTTTATTTAATCAACTATTTTTCCAGGTTAACTTTTTACCCGCCCCGTCCTCACCAAGCTGAACACACGCTGCTCTTCAGTGGATCAGACTCTCACCAGAGACCGGAGAACAGCTGACTGGGTGGAGGTGTGTTCGGGGAACGTGGGAAACAGCAGAGAATCAAACCGTATGATTTGGCAGAAGCAGCAGGTTGATGTGAAGACGACTTCCAGATGTTTCTGTAATATAACGTGAAGTCTCCGGCTGTGAACATTTAGCATGTGAACGCATCTTCATCTTCATCACCCTGAGAGGGGGGAGGTCCAATTGTCCAAAATTGTCCACAATTCCCAACTGTTGTTCCTCACAGTCTGTGTCAGCGCAGTGAGCCCAGGAAGTGGACCTCACTTTGATCGGAGACATGTCAAGTATTAGTTGCAATAGTTAGCATTTGCAGACAAAAGCTCAAATGTCTTGTCAGATTTGGGTGATTTTGGAGTGTTTTGGGGTTTATTGAGGACGCTGAATCCAATTCTGACATTTTCAGGATCAGAGATGTCAGTTTTAAGGAGAAAGAGGTCGGATCTGAACTCTCTGTGGACGGACTGTTGGGACTATTGTGAACAGAGAGCACAATATGAAGAACTTCATTATCTTTACTGTGGACACTTGTGTTCTAATAAATAAGCAATCTGTCCGATCCCTCTGACCCAGAGCCCTAGATCTCCACTACCAACCCCAGATGCATGCAAATCAGCCCATTGATTTGCAAGCGTACCTAATAATGTCTTGATATTCATTCGTTTTGGCACATTTATGTCTGGTCCTTGTGATTAGGGTTTCACTTCTGGTTTAAGGAGATCAGGTCAGATCAGATCAGATCAGGTCAGATCAGATCAGATCAGATCAGGTCAGATCAAATCAGATCAGGTCAGAACAGATCAGGTCGGATCAGATCAGATCAGGTCAGATCAGATCAGATCAGATCAGGTCAGATCAGATCAGATCAGATCAGATCAGATCAGGTCAGATCAGATCAGATCAGGTCAGATCAGATCAGATCAGATCAGATCAGGTCAGATCAGATCAGGTCAGATCAGATCAGATCAGATCAGGTCAGGTCAGATCAGATCAGGTCAGATCAGATCAGATCAGATCAGATCAGATCAGATCAGGTCAGATCAGGTCAGATCAGATCAGATCAGGTCAGATCAGATCAGATCAGGTCAGATCAGATCAGGTAAGATCAGATCAGGTCAGATCAGGTCAGGTAAGATCAGATCAGGTAAGATCAGATCAGGTCAGGTCAGATCAGGTCAGGTCAGGTCAGATCAGGTCAGATCAGATCAGATCAGGTCAGATCAGATCAGGTAAGATCAGATCAGATCAGGTCAGTTCAGACCAGGTAAGATCAGATCAGATCAGGTCAGTTCAGATCAGGTAAGATCAGTTCAGATCAGTTCAGTTCAGATCAGATCAGATCAGATCAGTTCAGATCAGATCAGGTCAGATCAGATCAGGTCAGATCAGATCAGATCAGATCAGGTAAGATCAGATCAGATCAGGTCAGTTCAGATCAGGTAAGATCAGTTCAGATCAGTTCAGATCAGATCAGGTCAGATCAGATCAGGTCAGTTCGGATCAGGTAAGATCAGATCAGTTCAGATCAGATCAGGTCAGATCAGATCAGGTCAGATCAGATCAGATCAGATCAGGTAAGATCAGATCAGATCAGTTCAGATCAGATCAGATCAGGTCAGGTCAGATCAGGTCAGGTCAGATCAGGTCAGGTCAGGTCAGATCAGGTCAGATCAGATCAGATCAGGTCAGATCAGATCAGGTAAGATCAGATCAGATCAGATCAGGTCAGATCAGATCAGGTCAGATCAGGTCAGATCAGATCAGGTAAGATCAGTTCAGGTCAGATCAGATCAGGTCAGATCAGGTCAGATCAGATCAGGTAAGATCAGATCAGAACGGATCAGATCAGGTCAGGTCAGGTCAGATCAGGTCAGATCAGGTAAGATCAGTTCAGGTCAGATCAGATCAGGTCAGAGCAGGTAAGATCAGGTCAGATCAGATCAGATCAGGTCAGGTCAGATCAGATCAGATCAGATCAGGTCAGATCAGATCAGGTCAGGTCAGATCAGGTCAGATCAGATCAGATCAGGTCAGATCAGATCAGGTAAGATCAGATCAGGTCAGGTCAGGTCAGATCAGATCAGATCAGGTCAGATCAGATCAGGTCAGATCAGATCAGATCAGATCAGGTCAGATCAGATCAGATCGGGTCAGATCAGATCAGGTAAGATCAGATCAGATCAGGTAAGATCAGATCAGATCGGGTCAGATCAGATCAGGTAAGATCAGATCAGATCAGGTCAGATCAGATCAGATCAGGTCAGATCAGATCAGGTCAGGTCAGATCAGGTCAGGATCAGATCAGATCAGGTCAGGTCAGATCAGGTCAGATCAGGTCAGGTCAGATCAGGTAAGATCAGGTCAGGTCAGGTCAGGTCAGATCAGGTAAGATCAGGTCAGGTCAGGTCAGATCAGGTCAGATCAGGTCAGGTCAGATCAGGTAAGATCAGGTCAGGTCAGGTCAGATCAGGTCAGATCAGGTCAGGTCAGATCAGGTAAGATCAGGTTAGATCAGGTAAGGTCAGATCAGGTAAGATCAGGTCAGATCAGGTCAGATCAGGTCAAATCAGGTCAGGTCAGATCAGGTAAGATCAGGTCAGGTCAGATCAGGTCAGGTCAGGTCAGATCAGGTCAGGTCAGATCAGGTCAGATCAGGTCAGATCAGGTAAGATCAGGTCAGTTCAGGTCAGATCAGGTCAGGTCAGATCAGGTAAGATCAGGTTAGATCAGGTAAGGTCAGATCAGGTAAGATCAGGTCAGATCAGGTCAGATCAGGTCAAATCAGGTCAGGTCAGATCAGGTAAGATCAGGTCAGGTCAGGTCAGATCAGGTCAGATCAGGTCAAATCAGGTCAGGTCAGATCAGGTAAGATCAGGTCAGGTCAGGTCAGGTCAGATCAGGTCAGGTCAGGTCAGATCAGGTCAGGTCAGATCAGGTCAGGTCAAATCAGGTCAGGTCAGATCAGGTCAGATCAGGTCAGATCAGGTAAGATCAGGTCAGGTCAGGTCAGATCAGGTCAGTTCAGATCAGATCAGGTCAGGTCAGATCAGGTAAGATCAGGTCAGGTCAGATCAGGTCAGATCAGGTCAGATCAGATCAGATCAGATCAGGTCAGATCAGATCTGCCGTGGTTCCATCCCATTTCAAGTGCTGTTCGAGGCTCGGCGTAACCCTCGGAGCACACTCTCCAATCACAGAGCTTGAGGACTATCACGGGGTCTGTCAAGCGAAGCGGAGAGAATACTTACTTCCCGGTGTAATATTCTCTAAAGCAAATGAGCTGCTCCGACCCTCGGTCCTGACGGACTCCAACTTGTGTTTATTAATCAAACAAATAAATAAACACAAGGATAATGATGTGTTATTGTTGAGGAAATAACAGTGTGGTTTAGAAAAGAATACAAAATTAGAAGGAAGAAACGATGAAACAATACAGATCTCAGTTTTCTGAGCCCCTACTCTCCTCCTAACTGACGGCAACAAAAGTCCTGCATTATCCAATTAGAACAAAGAAGTAAGAAGAATAAGTGTGTCTTGATATTGAGTCAGAAAAGGTTGATAAACGCTGAGAGAATGGATCTAAGGAGAGCATTTCGCCGCGATCTCAACTCCTCTATTACCAACGTTCAGGGAGCTCTATGCAAGTCTATGGGACTCCCTGATAGTTGAAAACTGACTCTCAGGGCCCCTCCCCGTCATAGAGTGACGGGGAGGGGCCCTGACCGCCCTCAACATGTGATGTTTCCATGGCAACGGATCCTTCGCCATAAACTACGGTGTCGCTGTAACTCCAATGGACACGATCCCATCGTCCCCCAATCTTCACTTTTATATCACTGCCTCAACAGCTCTACATGAAATCTGAGATCTCACCGTATGCCGTTTCCATGGCAACACATCCTTCGCCAAAAAATACGATGTTGTTGTAATTCAATGGAAAATCGTCCAAACGGCACCAGACTTCATATGATGGCTAATGGTCCGGCCCTCAACAGCTCTACGCCAATTATGGGATGTCATCATATGTCGTTGCCATGGCGACAGATCCCTCGCCATAAAACACAATGTTGTCCTAATTCAATGGAAAATCGTCCAAACGGCACCAGACTTCAGATGATGACTAATGGTCAGGCCCTCAACAGCTCTACGCCAATTATGGGATGTCATCATATGCCATTTCCATGGCAACACATCCTTCGCCAAAAAATACGATGTTGTTGTAATTCAATGGAAAATGGTCCAAACAGCACCAGACTTCATATGATGGCTACTAGTCCGGCCCTCAACAGCACTATGTCAATTAGGGGATGTCATCATATGCCGTTTCCATGGCAACGCGTCCCTCGCCAAAAAACTTGATGCCGTTTGGACCTTTTTCCATTGAGTTAGGACAACACCGTGTTTCATGGCGAGGGCCCCTCCCCGTCATAGAGTGACGGGTTGGGAGTGAGAACGTGTTGCTGCCCGACACGCGTTACTTCGTCACTTTGATGAAATCAGTTATCACACTGCAGCTAGCCTATAACATGAAGATCGACTAGATCCTCCCTTTGACCGACAAGAGGGGTTTCCGCCGCAGGGTTATATTTACCTAACATTTGCGCGACTTGCGCGTCCACATGCAGTGCGTCAACATGTCTGAGTCAGCGATAACTTTCGAGGGGGGAGGTCAGCCCATTACTTTGAGTTCGTCCGAAGAAAGGACAGGAATGTGACGGTGAGGTGCAAACTGTGTCCAGCCAGAAGCTGCTATCCACTGCTGTAATACCACGTCACACCTCCACGTCACACCTGCAAAGAACACATGCTAACATGAAGCTAATGAGGACCTCCGAACCCAGAGGGAGGATGTCGAGTAAAGTAACGAGTAACACTGTAGGTACGCCACATTTGCGCTTCAGATGAGGCTCCCTCCGCAGTCTGCCTGTAGGGAGGGCGGCCCTGCGAGTACGCGTTTAGAGAGTAACGACCCCATCTCTGCATCAGAGTGTTTCATTGAAAGCCCTTTAACTCTGAGTGTTCCACCTCTGTGACCTAGCTGTGACCTAGCTGTGACCTCTATCTGTGACCTCTAGCTGTGACCTCTAGCTGTGACCTCTAGATGTGACTTAGCTGTGACCTAGCTGTGACCTCTAGCTGTGACCTCTAGCTGTGACCTCTAGCTGTGACTTAGCTGTGACCTCTAGCTGTGGCCTCTAGCTGTGACCTCTAGCTGTGACTTAGCTGTGACCTCTAGCTGTGGCCTCTAGCTGTGACCTCTAGCTGTGACCTCTAGCTGTGACCTAGCTGTGACCTCTAGCTGTGACCTCTAGCTGTGACCTCTAGCTGTGACCTAGCTGTGACCTCTAGCTGTGACCTAGCTGTGACCTCTAGCTGTGACCTCTAGCTGTGACCTAGCTGTGACCTCTAGCTGTGACCTCTAGCTGTGACCTCTAGCTGTGACCTCTAGCTGTGACCCCTAGCTGTGACCTCTAGCTGTGACCTAGCTGTAACCTCTAGCTGTGACCTCTAGCTGTGACCTCTAGCTGTGACCTCTAGCTGTGACCTAGCTTTGACCTCTAGCTGTGACCTCTAGCTGTGACCTCTAGCTGTGACCTAGCTGTGACCTCTAGCTGTGACCTCTAGCTGTGACCTCTAGCTGTGTCACAGCTGTTAAATGTTCCTCTAAGCCAGGGGTCGGCAACCCGCGGCCCTTTAAGCCCTCTGCTCTGGCTCCCTTGAGCTTAGACAAAAATAAGAAGGAAATAAAATAAAAGTATTTGTAGGACTATTTATATTTTGTTAGATGGTTCAAAATGTTTGGTATCTTGTATTTTGAGGTGAAACTGTGACACATAAATAAAAAACAAAGCGGTTTTAATTAGGTCAACTAAAATATGCGTCACATCCTGCTACGGTCCCGCGCCAGCGCCTTTTCTTGCAGGCGAATACCTGACCCCCGGCTCCATGAGCGAACTATGGATGCATCAAAGAAAAGTACCGGAGGAGCACAGAGTTTCATTCTGCGTGGACAGAGTTTCATTCTGTGTGGACAGAGTTTCATTCTGTGTGGACAGAGTTTCATTCTGCGTGGACAGAGTTTCATTCTGCGTGGACAGAGTTTCATTCTGCGTGGACAGAGTTTCATTCTGTGTGGACAGAGTTTCATTCTGCGTGGACAGAGTTTCATTCTGTGTGGACAGAGTTTCATTCTGCGTGGACAGAGTTTCATTCTGTGTGGACAGAGTTTCATTCTGCGTGGACAGAGTTTCATTCTGCGTGGACAGAGTTTCATTCTGCGTGGACAGAGTTTCATTCTGTGTGGACAGAGTTTCATTCTGCGTGGACAGAGTTTCATTCTGCGTGGACAGAGTTTCATTCTGTGTGGACAGAGTTTCATTCTGTGTGGACAGAGTTTCATTCTGTGTGGACAGAGTTTCATTCTGCGTGGACAGAGTTTCATTCTGTGTGGACAGAGTTTCATTCTGCGTGGACAGAGTTTCATTCTGCGTGGACAGAGTTTCATTCTGCGTGGACAGAGTTTCATTCTGCGTGGACAGAGTTTCATTCTGCGTGGACAGAGTTTCATTCTGCGTGGACAGAGTTTCATTCTGTGTGGACAGAGTTATCTGCTTTCACAGCAAAGGATGCTGGCTCACCGGGATGTCTGATATGTGGAGAGAAGTTGTCAACGGTGCTGCAGCCTTTACGTATCGAGGAACAACACGGAGAGGAAGACCGCTGACGATCTTCAGTCATCATTCAATGGGGTATGTCATTTATTTCAGATACACTTGTTGTTATATTCCATGGAATGCTCTTAACGTCCCGATAGCAATGAATATCTGAAGTGCTTTGACAATAAATACATAGAAAAATGTCATCAGTGGAAAAAGCACGACCAATCATCTGAGCCGGCTAAAGTAACTGGATGGCCTACCTGCCTGTCAGCCTTCCATCGGGGCACAAACTGATCTCGTGCCCTCATTGGTCATGTGCACGTTCGTGTGTGTTGGAGGAGGGGCTCTGGGAGGGAGGGGCTCTGTGAGGAAGGGGCTCTGTGAGGAAGGGGCTCTGTGAGGAAGGGGCTCTGTGAGGAAGGGGCTCTGTGAGGGAGGGGCTCTGTGAGGAAGGGGCTCTGTGAGGAAGGGGCTCTGTGAGGAAGTCTGAAGGAAGAGGCTCTGTGAGGGAGGGGCTCTGTGAGGAAGGGGCTCTGTGAGGAAGGGGCTCTGTGAGGAAGGGGCTCTGTGAGGGAGGGGCTCTGTGAGGAAGGGGCTCTGTGAGGGAGGGGCTCTGTGAGGAAGGGGCTCTGTGAGGAAGTCTGAAGGAAGAGGCTCTGTGAGGGAGGGGCTCTGTGAGGAAGGGGCTCTGTGAGGAAGGGGCTCTGTGAGGGAGGGGCTCTGTGAGGAAGGGGCTCTGTGAGGAAGGGGCTCTGTGAGGAAGGGGCTCTGTGAGGGAGGGGCTCTGTGAGGGAGGGGCTGTGTGAGGAAGGGGCTCTGTGAGGAAGGGGCTCTGTGAGGAAGGGGCTCTGTGAGGAAGGGGCTCTGTGAGGGAGGGGCTCTGTGAGGGAGGGGCTCTGTGAGGAAGGGGCTCTGTGAGGAAGGGGCTCTGTGAGGGAGGGGCTCTGTGAGGAAGGGGCTCTGTGAGGAAGGGGCTCTGTGAGGAAGGGGCTCTGTGAGGAAGGGGCTCTGTGAGGGAGGGGCTCTGTGAGGAAGGGGCTCTGTGAGGAAGGGGCTCTGTGAGGGAGGGGCTCTGTGAGGAAGTCTGAAGGAAGAGGCAGATTTCTTCCGGTTGTGTATTTTCAAATTCTAGCGCACTCGAGCTGCTTTCTCCGTTCTTACAGTCTATGGTTCTTACAGTCTATGGTTCTTACAGTCTATGGTTCTTACAGTCTATGGTTCTTACAGTCTATGGTTCTTACAGTCTATGGTTCTTACAGTCTTACAGTCTATGGTTCTTACAGTCTATGGTTCTTACAGTCTATGGTTCTTACAGTCTGTGGTTCTTACAGTCTGTGGTTCTTACAGTCTATGGTTCTTACAGTCTTACAGTCTATGGTTCTTACAGTCTATGGTTCTTACAGTCTATGGTTCTTACAGTCTGTGGTTCTTACAGTCTGTGGTTCTTACAGTCTATGGTTCTTACAGTCTATGGTTCTTACAGTCTTACAGTCTATGGTTCTTACAGTCTATGGTTCTTACAGTCTATGGTTCTTACAGTCTTACAGTCTATGGTTCTTACAGTCTATGGTTCTTACAGTCTTACAGTCTATGGTTCTTACAGTCTATGGTTCTTACAGTCTATGGTTCTTACAGTCTTACAGTCTATGGTTCTTACAGTCTATGGTTCTTACAGTCTATGGTTCTTACAGTCTTACAGTCTATGGTTCTTACAGTCTATGGTTCTTACAGTCTATGGTTCTTACAGTCTTACAGTCTATGGTTCTTACAGTCTTACAGTCTATGGTTCTTACAGTCTATGGTTCTTACAGTCTATGTTCTTACAGTCTTACAGTCTATGGTTCTTACAGTCTATGGTTCTTACAGTCTATGGTTCTTACAGTCTTACAGTCTATGGTTCTTACAGTCTATGGTTCTTACAGTCTATGGTTCTTACAGTCTATGGTTCTTACAGTTTCTTACAGTCTATGGTTCTTACAGTTTCTTACAGTCTATGGTTCTTACAGTTTCTTACAGTCTATGGTTCTTACAGTCGATGGTTCTTACAGTCTATGGTTCTTACAGTCTTACAGTCTATGGTTCTTACAGTCTATGGTTCTTACAGTCTATGGTTCTTACAGTTTCTTACAGTCTATGGTTCTTACAGTTTCTTACAGTCTATGGTTCTTACAGTCGATGGTTCTTACAGTCTATGGTTCTTACCGTCTATGGTTCTTACAGTCTATGGTTCTTACAGTCTATGGTTCTTACAGTCTTACAGTCTATGGTTCTTACAGTCTATGGTTCTTACAGTCTATGGTTCTTACAGTTTCTTACAGTCTATGGTTCTTACAGTTTCTTACAGTCTATGGTTCTTACAGTCGATGGTTCTTACAGTCTATGGTTCTTACCGTCTATGGTTCTTACAGTCTATGGTTCTTACAGTCTATGGTTCTTACAGTCGATGGTTCTTACAGTCTATGGTTCTTACAGTCTATGGTTCTTACAGTCTATGGTTCTTACAGTCGATGGTTCTTACAGTCGATGGTTCTTACAGTCTATGGTTCTTACAGTCTATGTTTCTTACAGTCTGTGGTTCTTACAGTCGATGGTTCTTACAGTCTATGGTTCTTACAGTCTATGGTTCTTACAGTCTGTGGTTCTTACAGTCTATGGTTCTTACCGTCTATGGTTCTTACAGTCTATGGTTCTTACGGGGGACTCCCCGAGTGCTGCGTTTCATTTATTTTAAAGTAGGCCTGTGTATTATTTGTAATTCTCCTTATAGGAGTTCTTTGTTTCTTATTAGAGGTGAACAGTTTTACATCATGTAATAAATAGCATAATAAATGCAAAAAACCTGTAGTTTTTGTCTGATCAATAAAAAACTATGAAATATGTTTTGCGGCTCCAGACAAAAAGATGTTTTGGAAAAAGGAGCAAAATGTCTCTTTTGGTCCAACAGGTTGCAGACCCCTGCTCTAAGCCCATTGGACGCTGAGAGGTGGGCTGATCCAAGCTACAGAACAAAGGTATCGTGACTTTGATTGTTCTAGAGACACATTTAAATAAAGTTTATTCTAAGCATTTGTCACATGACCCTCAGAGTGATTGACAGCTGCTTTGAATCCAACGTTTTGAGACAAAATCAGATGATTTTCAAAAGACATTTTTCAAGTTCTTTATGTTAAAAAGTGAAAAGTGAATAATTAGATTTCATTTTCCAATAAACACGAGACGTTTTGAGACAAAGGCAGGATGTGATAAACAAGCTCTTTAATTATAACCATTTCAGAATAAACACATGTTTTGGTATTTCATATATATATACTTATTCATATATATATATAAATATATATATACTTATTCATATATATATTTATATATAGGCTTATTTTACAATTCAGACAAACAGGGTTAAACAAGTAGAAAACAAAAAGTGCTTCTTCCTTTTGTCTGAAGGCACTGTGTGTGTGTGTGTGTGTGTGTGTGTGCGCGTGTGTGTGTGTGTGTGTGTGTGTGTGCGCGTGTGTGTGTGTGTGCGTGTGTGTGTGCGCGTGTGTGTGTGTGTGCGTGTGTGTGTGCGCGTGTGTGTGTGTGTGCGTGTGTGTGTGTGTGTGTGTGTGTGTGTGTGTGTGTGTGTGTGTGTGTGTGTGTGTGTGTGTGTGTGTGTGTGTGTGTGTGTGTGTGTGTGTGTGAGATGATTCAACCGTGGAAAAGAGGAAGAGACGTGTTGCATAGAAACTCTTTTTCACATTTTGTTTCTCTCAGTTTTTTACACATAAATACAGTTTTAGGAGCGGTCAGTACCCGTGTTCTGAAACACACACACACACCTCCAGGAACACACACACACCTCCAGGAACACACACACACCTCCAGGAACACACACACACACCTGCAGGAGCACACACACACCTCCAGGAGCACGCACACACACACCTGCAGGAGCACGCACACACCTCCAGGAGCACGCACACACCTCCAGGAACACACACCTCCAGGAACACACACACACCTCCAGGAACACACACACACCTCCAGGAACACACACCTCCAGGAACACACACCTCCAGGGCAGGGACAGGAAGCACCGACGTCCAGCTGTTATTCATATTTACTCAGAATGAAAACTCGATGCATTATTAGTGAACGCTACAAGGTTCATAAGACTGACATTAAAGCATAAACACACACAGCTGGACCTGTCATGCACACATAATACAAATAATATCAACAACAACAACAACAACAACAACAACAATAATAATAATAATAATAAAAGCTGATTATCTGTCAGTCTCTCCTGCAGGCTGCACCCACTATAGCTGCTCTCATTGTGTGTGTGTGTGTGTGTGTGTGTGTGTGTGTGTGTGTGTGTGTGTGTGTGTGTGTGTGTGTGTGTGTGTGTGTGTGTGTGTGTGTGTGTGTGTGTGTGTGTGTGTGTGTGTGTGTGTGTGTGTGTGTGTGTGTGTGTGTGTGTGTGTGTGTGTGTGTGTGTGTGTGTGTGTGTGTGTGTGTGTAAGGCACAGACTCAGTTGAAGGCACCGTGTGACATTATTTGGGGAGAAACTGAAACTCCAATTTAATGTATTATGTCAACAAACTTTAGAGGTACTTGTACTTCTATTTGATGCTACCTTGTACTTTTACTCCACTGCATGTATTTAATACCTTCAGTTACTTCTCAGATCTGGATGAAGGATGTGAAATCTAACCAAGTGTTGAATCAGACTTTAGTTCCACCTGGAGTAAATCCACCAGCTACCCTGCAGTCTACAAAGCCATTCAGACTAGCTGCTCCTCCACCAGCTACCCTGCAGTCTACAAAGCCATTCAGACTAGCTGCTCCTTCACCAGCTACCCTGCAGTCTACAAAGCCATTCAGACTAGCTGCACCTCCACCAGCTACCCTGCAGTCTACAAAGCCATTCAGACTAGCTGCTCCTTCACCAGCTACCCTGCAGTCTACAAAGTCATTCAAACTAGCTGCTCCTCCACCAGCTACCCTGCAGTCTACAAAGCCATTCAGACTAGCTGCTCCTTCACCAGCTACCCTGCAGTCTACAAAGCCATTCAGACTAGCTGCTCCTCCACCAGCTACCCTGCAGTCTACAAAGCCATTCAGACTAGCTGCACCTTCACCAGCTACCCTGCAGTCTACAAAGTCATTCAAACTAGCTGCTCCTTCACCAGCTACCCTGCAGTCTACAAAGCCATTCAGACTAGCTGCTCCTTCACCAGCTACCCTGCAGTCTACAAAGCCATTCAGACTAGCTGCACCTTCACCAGCTACCCTGCAGTCTACAAAGCCATTCAGACTAGCTGCACCTCCACCAGCTACCCTGCAGTCTACAAAGCCATTCAGACTAGCTGCTCCTTCACCAGCTACCCTGCAGTCTACAAAGCCATTCAAACTAGCTGCTCCTTCACCAGCTACCCTGCAGTCTACAAAGCCATTCAAACTAGCTGCTCCTTCACCAGCTACCCTGCAGTCTACAAAGCCATTCAGACTAGCTGCA
>JAPTMU010000092.1:595980-653480 GCA_028583405.1 Pogonophryne albipinna
GGCACTTTCCGCGCACTTTCCGCGCGTCTCTCCGCTGTGATCGAGCAGGGCTTCAGGGAGAAACGATCCAAATGAAACCCATGTTTTAAAAAGACTTAACGCTCCTATGAATTCCACATAGGAGCTACTACCGACTGCTATGTACTGCGCGTGTGTGCTTCTAGGTGACGTTAGATCGACAGCTTGGTTTCCTCTCCCGACAGACAGCCGTAAAGCAGCGGCTCGTATCAAAGTGACATTACAGAACATGTGCAGGTTCTTTATTTGATGATCATCTGAATGTATGAATCGGCAACACGACTGAGATCTAAAGAGTCATCAGTGTGGCGTTATGACCGCGCGCAAAGGGCAACATGTTGAAGAACAATGTGTCAGTCCGTGCAGAGAGCACACTCTACTCTGCCTTTTCAACACATTTCATTCAACAGAATTAGAGACACAGCAAAGTATTTAGACTTGTGTCCAAACGTGTTTTTGAAATCGCATTTTAACGCAATAAATCCTCCAAAAAGTCCGTTTCAATTCTGCAGCAAGATGATATTTAATCAGGTTTGACTTCGTGTCTGCTGCTGACACACACATCTCTTCAGACTCGTGACTCACTTAATCTGCAGCCCGCAGACTGGGAGATATGGGGGAGATATGGGGGAGATACGGGGGAGATATGGGGGAGATATGGGGGAGATATGGGGGAGAAACGGGGGAGAAACGGGGGAGATATGGGGGAGATACGGGGGAGATATGGGGGAGATATGGGGGAGAAACGGGGGAGAAACGGGGGAGAAATTGGGGAGAAGCGGGGATTTGAAGCCGGTTTTCCTGCAGTCTGATCCGGACTCTGAGAGGACTGCAGCGCCCTCTGTTGGCTCAAACTCACATTATTTATTTATTTACTTCCTTAATTCATGCTGTTTTATTGTATTTGGGTAGTTGACGTGGACTGAAAGCAAAAGTAAAATTATATTTGTTTCTGAAATGTTACTCAAATGACATATCACTGAATGACTTAATACGTGAATAACTCAAAACTTTGTGAGACCCAATCTATTTCCTTCATTATTTGATATAATATGAACTTTTCTGTGCGGAAGTCCTAATAATTGTCTCCTGGTGTGACATTATGTTTAATGATAATATTTAATTCAGAGATTGTCAGACAGAGAAGAAATATATGCTCAACCATTATCAACTTGTTTTAAATATTCCCCTACAACCATATAATCAATTTATAATCCTGTTATTGCCCTACTAAATGATCTACACATAGGGACTTTTCATAAAAGTTTGGGTTATTTTCATTATAATAAGTATGAAACCTGATTGAACTAAAAACTATCTTTACATATCCATAGTGATGCTATTACTCTTCTTCTATTCAACCCTTTTCTCAGGCATTTGAGAACCAAAAAGCCTATTTTCTTTACTTTTCTTTTTGTCGCACCACAGGACATTCTGTCACACCGATGGACACCATTACAAAATATGCCAAGTTTTGTACAAAATCTTTATTATTTCATCTCTACTCTCTAAGGTTATATTCTGAACATCAGAACCAACAGTGCTATTTAAAAATGTGTATTGGCTAATAGCCATCATAACATCATGTCACATCATAACATGGACATAAACAGAAATGTGAATAACAATGGATAGCTTGAAACATATTCAAAACAATTCATTAAACAATTCATCCATAAAACTCATTAATGTTCATTCATGAAACATTCAGTAGAGATAAGCAATTTCATTTTTCAGTCAAATTCATTGAACAATTGATAAAACTAATTAATAAAAACATTCAGAAAAGATAAACACATTCATTGTTAAGTAAAATTCAGTCACATCTGTAGTTTGACTCGAGTGGTGAAACAATGTCCACTAGCTTATACTGTATAGCTTTTGGTGCTTGGGACTCGCATCATGTTTCTACATTCTTTCAGATCTCATTGAATAGTAACCAGTCATATTTGGTGAGCTGTGCAGCACGCTGGTTGGGCTCTGGCTCGGAGATGACACTGGCGATTTGTTCTCTGTGGTAGAAAATGCAGTCTGGCCACTTGAATACATTTCTCTTTCCATGCTGAACCATGCAGTTGATTTCAATGTTGTCAAGAAGTAGCTTGGTGATCTGACCAACAAATAGTTTGTTGTCATAGCTAACTATGACAAACTTTCCCACAGTGTACTCTTCATTCTTCTCCACATCAGTACTGGGACTCTCAGCATAGGTCTCCTGGATGCTGTCTGGCTGCAGGTGATCAGAATTTGCATTCGAAGAATCGTCCATCCTCATCTTAGTTGGTTTGAAGCATTCACACATCTCTGGGTATTGGCAGAAGCAGCTGAGATCCCTGTAGTAAATCTCTCCTGGACAGAAAGAAAGTATCTGGTGTGTTTTAAGAAGCCCTGGGACTTTTGGAACTGATGGTGGCAACATTTCATTGAAGACATTAATGTCACTTTCATCAATCCATTTGAATCGGATGTTCTCGACTTCTCTGTTGATCAGAAATTCATAAAAGTCCTTGGGATTTTGTAAGTCTTTCCCCCCATGGACATGGTTGTCCGCCATCCGTTTCACAGCTCCACCAACTCCATCAGGTGCACCCTTACCGTGGACTCTCTCGGAGTAATTCCAAGTGATTTGCTTGAGCCCCCAGGTATAGGGTACACTGCTGAGGAGGAAACAGTTTGCCCTATTTCGATACTGTGTGACTGGACCGTCACTTAACACATGGAGCGTGTCAATCTTTTGGACCGAGTTTTGCATCATTTCCTGCATTACAGGTTTGATATGGGCCCACGCAGCCCGTTCATTATGGCTGAGAGAGTCAGAGATTGTGGCATACGATTGTGAACCTGTTGATGTGTAAGCCACTACTGTGTGGATGGATGCCTGTTGTCGATTTCCTCCAAAATGAAATGCTTGAATCTCTGTGTTCAATTTACAGGCATCATTTTCAGAGAAGTCAACATGTAGAACTATTTCGTTCTCTCTCAGGTTGTCTTTCAGTTGCCTGAATCTCTGGGCCTGGTGAAGCCAGTTGAAATGATGGATGGCAATGGCGTCCAACTCTCTGTTGAATTCCTCAACAAGTTTTGACACTGTACCATTTTCTGTTTTCTTTACCCAGTTTTTATATGTTTTGTTCCCAACCACCACGTCTCCCTTCGTCCAGTGTTCCCGTCTGGCTCGCTCGTCTGGGTTAAAAGCCGCAAGCTTGATTTCATCATAGCAGCACTTTGTGCATGTTCCATTCATACAATGGAAGTCTTCAGTATTACAAGTAATACTTGAGAGGAGATGTGATAGGCTTTTTGAGGAGAGTATACCCCTCTGTGACAAGCTGTCAATTCAGAGCCGCATGTTTTCATGAAAATGTTTTACTTTGGGTGTACTCAAAAGGTTAGAAAACGTATTGTATAAGTAGTCTAAATTAATTTTAAAATGCATCTATCTAGGCCTTATTTATAACCTAGGTCCACTGGTGTGACGCTGACTTTACGTCACACTATAGGACAATGCTGTCACACCAGTGGACATGGTTACATTGTCAGTTTGCGGCCTAGCTGTATGCTAGAGAGCCTTCAATCCAAAGTCACAGTGTAAGGTTTACATCATATTTAAATGTAAAATAATATAAAAGTATTAAAATGTTCATATCAACAATTTCATGAAGTCACACCAAAGGACAGCGTTATCGGTCCCATAGCAATATTATGATAAATATCTGAGCCAAAAGTCACCCTCTGTTCATTGCATGTGGTCCAGGGATGTCTTCTGGACTTCCTGGATAAATAAGGCCCTCTCTCAATGATCAATCAATCAATCAATCAATGTTTATTTATATAGCCCAATATCACAAATGTTACATTTGTCTCAGTGGACTTCACAGTTTGTACAAAATATCAGTATGACAATACGACACCCTCTGTCCTTAGACCCTCTGTCCTTAGACCCTCTGTCCTTAGACCCTCTGTCCTTAGACCCTCACATCGTACAAGGAAAAACTTCCAAAGAAAACCCACAGTTTTAAAGGGAAAAATGGGAGAAACCTCAGGGAGAGCAACAGAGGAGGGATCCCTCTCCCAGGACGGACAGACGTGCAATAGATGCCGTGTGTAAATTGAAATGATAATACATTTGCAACATAGGTAGTCCAAATGTTTGTAAATGCATGTGTGTATAATAGGAAGATGAATCCACGAGGATATCCATCCAGGACCTATGATCCAGGACCACAGCCACGACTCAAGATCCAGGGCTCGCGATGCAGGACACAGGACCACAGGATCATCCATGACTCCGGATCCCAGCGTATATAGACACCAAAAAGAAAGACATTTGGGGAAGCTGGGTTAATGGGAACATGAGAGTACACAGGTATAGACAGAGAGAAGGAAGAAGTAAGATGTCCCCCGACAAACTAAGCCTATATCAGCAAAACTAGGGGCTGAATCTAATCAGCCCTAACTATAAGCTTTATCAAAAAGGAAGGTCTTAAGCACACTCTTAAAAACGGATAGGGTGTCTGCCGCCCGAACACAAACTGGAAGCTGATTCCACAAATGTGGAGCTTGATAAGAAAAGGCTCTGGCTCCCATTGTACTTTTAGAGACTCTAGGAACAACCAACAACCCTGCATTCTTGGAACGCAATGCCCTAGTAGGACAGTAGGGTATAATGAGTTCTTTAAGGTAAGATGGCGCCTGCCCATTAAGGGCTTTGTAGGCGAGAAGAAGAATTTTAAATTCTATCCTGTGTTCTATAGGGAGCCAGTGTAAGGCAGCCAGAACAGGAGTAATGTGGTCCCTTTTCCTAACTCTGGTTAGTACACGAGCTGCAGCATTTTTGAATCAGCTGAAGCGACTTGACTGACTTCTTGGTACACCCTGATAATAAGGAGTTACAATAATCCAGCCTTGAAGTAACAAATGCATGGACTAGTTTCTCTGCATCGTTTTGAGGCAAGATATGACTGATTTTTGCAATGTTACGTAGATGGAAGTAGGCGGTCCTTGAAATTGATTTTATGTGGGCGTTAAAGGATAAATCCTGATCAAATATAACACCAAGATTCCTTACAGTCTCACTGGAGGCCAAATTAATGCCATCCATAGTTAGTATATCTTTAGATCATTTGTTTCGTAGATTCTTCGGGCCAAGTACAATAACTTCAGTTTTGGTCGTGTTTAACATCAAAAAGTTTAAGGTCATCCACGTTTTTAAGTCCTTGAGGCAGTCTTGAATTTTATTTAGATGATTAATTTCATCAGGCTTGATTGATAAATGATGGGTCCCCAAATTAATGCCTGTTCTATATTCACAAAATGGTGTCACACGAGGTGGACATCTGTTTTGTGGACAACATGTAATGCGTCATAAGCATTTGGATTTGGTACATGAATACTTAAAACCTATAGTTTCATAAAGTAAACATTGCTATTATGTGTATAAAAGGTATTTCAAGTATTTTATTGTATTATTTTGTTTATTACAGTAGTTTGAAGATTAGCAATGTGACCCCGGACAGTCACACCAGTGGACAATGTTCATGTTTCAAACCAAATATTTAAATATTAGAAGTATAGAGCTCATGAATTACAGATGGATTGTTATTGAAGATCAAGAGGTTAATAAAAATAGAGATTTTAATAAAACATCACCAGTTATTATATATATTTGTCACCATGAACAGAAAAACAAGGCGTCACGTCAACCACCCATTTATCATTTTATTTTCACCTCATTGCTTTGGAACAAAGTGTCATCTCTTTCTTTGTATCTTCTTCTTTGTGTCATCGGAGGAGTTTGTCTGAATGTGAGGAAGCTTTAGGAAACAAAGACAACAACACACAGACATGTTCTGCATTTAGAGATCACATCAGTGGCGTAACAAGGTTGTGATTGGCCTCGGTGCAAATATTGTTTTGGGCCCCCCCCCCCCATCGCCCCAAACATAAGCGCACGCTGATGCGCTCACACACGCACGGACATACACAACCACTCAGAAGCGCCACATGTAGGCTATCAACAACAGCCTGCCGGGCCTCAGACCACCACAGCCTGCCGGGCCTCAGACCACCACAGCCTGCCGGGCCTCAGACCACCACAGCCTGCCGGGCCTCAGACCACCACAGCCTGCCGGGCCTCAGACCACCACAGCCTGCCGGGCCTCAGACCACCACAGCCTGCCTGGCCTCAGACCACCACAGCCTGCCTGGCCTCAGACCACCACAGCCTGCCGGGCCTCAGACCACCACAGCCTGACAACGGCACAGCGAGCTAAGAAGAGGATTACACCTGTGTCCTTGATGTTTGTCTCTGGGGAATGGGCCGGTAGGCCTACATGGACCGGTTGCCATAATATAGCTTTTGATCTTGGCATCGGGGGTCTCCATAGCGCCATAGAGTCCCCTATCGGTTGGGGCTCTTGGGGGAACTGTTGGACCTCCACCGGGCACAGCCAGATCCAGCCTCTCCTCCTGGCTGCCTGGAGAGGAAGGTCGCACGCCCACGGATACAGCTTCACTTGTGGAGCTAGATGGCAATGATGGTGGTGAGGCAGGTGAGCTATCGTTAGCCTCCGGCTGCAGCTGCACGTCAACATTGTTAACGTTAGCGCTCGATTTCGAGGACGATGTATGACAAAAGAAACGGTCTATTTTTGTCAGTTTAGCCTTTACGTCTCCTTGTTCTCTCTGTCCTTTCTCCTTGGAGCGCTCCTTTGGTTTGCTGTACATTATAAATGCAAGCTATTACATTTGTTATAATGCTGCCGAACTTGCAGCTGCAGCTACAGTTGATTCAACGGTTCGCTCGTCACGCAAGGTATCACATGACATGAAAGGGAGCAAGGTCATTGGACAGACAAATTACAAATTCATTTAGGTTGCTTGGTCACTTTGAAGACTGCGTGAACCGGTCAGTGCCATTGGGGCCCCAACATTTTTTTTTTTTTTTAAATATTTAAAAATATATAATTTAAAAAAAAAAAAAATTGCAGGGGCCCCTGGCCGGCTCTGGGCCGCTGGCCTGCTCTGGGCCCCTGGCCTGCTCTGGGCCGCTGGCCTGCTCTGGGCCCCTGGCCTGCTCTGGGCCCCTGGCCGGCTCTGGGCCCCTGGCGGGCTCTGGGCCCCTGGCCTGCTCTGGGCCCCTGGCCGGCTCTGGCCCCTGGCCGGCTCTGGGCCCCTGGCGGGCTCTGGGCCCCTGGCCTGCTCTGGGCCCCTGGCCGGCTCTGGCCCCTGGCCGGCTCTGGGCCCCTGGCCGGCTCTGGCCGGCTCTGGGCCCCTGGCCGGCTCTGGGCCCCTGGCCGGCTCTGGGCCCTGGCCGGCTCTGGGCCCCTGGCCGGCTCTGGGCCCTGGCTGGCTCTGGGCCCCTGGCGGGCTCTTGGCCCTGGCTGGCTCTGGGCCCCTGGCGGGCTCTGGGCCCTGGCCAGCTCTGGGCCCCTGGCCGGCTCTGGGCCGCTGGCCTGCTCTGGGCCCCTGGCTGGCTTTGGGCCCCTGGCTGGCTCTGGGCCCCTGGCCGGCTCTGGGCCCCTGGCCGGCTCTGGGCCCCTGGCCGGCTCTGGGCCCTGGCGGGCTCTGGGCCCCTGGCCGGCTCTGGGCCCTGGCTGGCTCTGGGCCCCTGGCGGGCTCTGGACCCTGGCCAGCTCTGGGCCCCTGGCCGGTTCTGGGCCCCTGGCCGGCTCTGGGCCCCTGGCCGGCTCTGGGCCCCGGTGCACCGGCTGGACATGTTCTCCAGGTCCAACAGGAAAGAGCAGAAGAAAGACAAATAGTCAGTACTCAAGTACTCAAATCTGGTACTGGAATAAAAGTAGAAGTACTCAGACTTTGTACTTTAGTTAAAGTAGAAGTACTCAGATTGTGTACTTGAGTAAAAGTAGAAGTACTCAGATCGTGTACTTGAGTAAAAGTAGAAGTACTCAGATCTTGTTCTTGAGTAAAAGTAGAAGTACTCAGATCTTGTACTTGAATAAAAGTAGAAGTACTCAGATCTTGTTCTTGAGTAAAAGTAGAAGTACTCAGATCGTGTACTTGTGTAAAAGTAGAAGTACTCAGATATTGTACTTGAGTAAAAGTAGAAGTACTCAGATATTGTACTTGAGTAAAAGTAGAAGTACTCAGATCGTGTACTTGTGTAAAAGTAGAAGTACTCAGATCTTGTACTTGAGTAAAAGTAGAAGTACTCAGATCTTGTTCTTGAGTAAAAGTAGAAGTACTCAGATCATGTACTTGTGTAAAAGTAGAAGTACTCAGATATTGTACTTGAGTAAAAGTAGAAGTACTCAGATCTTGTTCTTGAGTAAAAGTAGAAGTACTCAGATGTTGTACTTGAGTAAAAGTAGAAGTGCTCAGATCTTGTACTTGAGTGAAAGTAGAAGTACTCAGATGTTGTACTTAGTAAAAGTAGAAGTACTCAGATCTTGTACTTGAGTAAAAGTAGAAGTACTCAGATGTTGTACTTGAGTAAAAGTAGAAGTGCTCAGATCTTGTACTTGAGTGAAAGTAGAAGTACTCAGATGTTGTACTTGAGTAAAAGTAGAAGTATTCAGATCTTGTACTTGAGTGAAAGTAGAAGTACTCAGATGTTGTACTTGAGTGAAAGTAGAAGTACTCAGACCTTGTACTTGAGTGAAAGTAGAAGTGCTCAGATGTTGTACTTGAGTGAAAGTAGAAGTACTCAGATGTTGTACTTGAGTGAAAGTAGAAGTGCTCAGATCTTGTACTTGAGTGAAAGTAGAAGTACTCAGATCTTGTACTTGAGTAAAAGTAGAAGTATTCAGATCTTGTACTTGAGTAAAAGTAGAAGTACTCAGATCTTGTACTTGAGTAAAAGTAGAAGTACTCAGATCTTGTACTTGAGTGAAAGTAGAAGTACTCAGATCTTGTACTTGAGTAAAAGTAGAAGTAATCAGATCTTGTACTTGAGTAAAAGTAGAAGTACTCAGATGTTGTACTTGAGTAAAAGTAGAAGTACTCAGATCTTGTACTTGAGTAAAAGTAGAAGTATTCAGATCTTGTACTTGAGTAAAAGTAGAAGTACTCAGATCTTGTACTTGAGTAAAAGTAGAAGTACTCAGATCTTGTACTTGAGTAAAAGTAGAAGTACTCAGATCTAGTACTTGAGTGAAAGTAGAAGTACTCAGATCTTGTACTTGAGTAAAAGTAGAAGTACTCAGATCTTGTACTTGAGTAAAAGTAGAAGTATTCAGATCTTGTACTTGAGTAAAAGTAGAAGTAATCAGATCTTGTACTTGAGTAAAAGTAGAAGTACTCAGATCTTGTACTTGAGTAAAAGTAGAAGTACTCAGATCTTGTACTTGAGTAAAAGTAGAAGTACTCAGATCTTGTACTTGAGTAAAAGTAGAAGTATTCAGATCTTGTACTTGAGTAAAAGTAGAAGTACTCAGATCTTGTACTTGAGTAAAAGTAGAAGTACTCAGATCTTGTACTTGAGTAAAAGTAGAAGTATTCAGATCTTGTACTTGAGTAAAAGTAGAAGTAGTCTGATCTTGTACTTGAGTAAAAGTAGAAGTACTCAGATCTTGTACTTGAGTAAAAGTAGAAGTACTCAGATCTTGTACTTGAGTAAAACTAGAAGTACTCAGATCTTGTACTTGAGTAAAAGTAGAAGTATTCAGATCTTGTACTTGAGTAAAAGTAGAAGTAATCAGATCTTGTTCTTGAGTAAAAGTAGAAGTACTCAGATCGTGTACTTGTGTAAAAGTAGAAGTACTCAGATATTGTACTTGAGTAAAAGTAGAAGTACTCAGATATTGTACTTGAGTAAAAGTAGAAGTACTCAGATCGTGTACTTGTGTAAAAGTAGAAGTACTCAGATCTTGTACTTGAGTAAAAGTAGAAGTACTCAGATCTTGTTCTTGAGTAAAACTAGAAGTACTCAGATCATGTACTTGTGTAAAAGTAGAAGTACTCAGATATTGTACTTGAGTAAAAGTAGAAGTACTCAGATCTTGTTCTTGAGTAAAAGTAGAAGTACTCAGATGTTGTACTTGAGTAAAAGTAGAAGTGCTCAGATCTTGTACTTGAGTGAAAGTAGAAGTACTCAGATGTTGTACTTACTAAAAGTAGAAGTACTCAGATGTTGTACTTGAGTAAAAGTAGAAGTGCTCAGATCTTGTACTTGAGTGAAAGTAGAAGTACTCAGATGTTGTACTTAGTAAAAGTAGAAGTACTCAGATCTTGTACTTGAGTAAAAGTAGAAGTACTCAGATGTTGTACTTGAGTAAAAGTAGAAGTATTCAGATCTTGTACTTGAGTGAAAGTAGAAGTACTCAGATGTTGTACTTGAGTGAAAGTAGAAGTACTCAGACCTTGTACTTGAGTGAAAGTAGAAGTGCTCAGATGTTGTACTTGAGTGAAAGTAGAAGTACTCAGATGTTGTACTTGAGTGAAAGTAGAAGTGCTCAGATCTTGTACTTGAGTGAAAGTAGAAGTACTCAGATCTTGTACTTGAGTAAAAGTAGAAGTATTCAGATCTTGTACTTGAGTAAAAGTAGAAGTACTCAGATCTTGTACTTGAGTAAAAGTAGAAGTACTCAGATCTTGTACTTGAGTGAAAGTAGAAGTACTCAGATGTTGTACTTACTAAAAGTAGAAGTACTCAGATGTTGTACTTGAGTAAAAGTAGAAGTACTCAGATCTTGTACTTGAGTGAAAGTAGAAGTACTCAGATGTTGTACTTAGTAAAAGTAGAAGTACTCAGATCTTGTACTTGAGTAAAAGGTAGAAGTACTCAGATGTTGTACTTGAGTAAAAGTAGAAAGTGCTCAGATCTTGTACTTGAGTGGAAAGTGAAAGTACTCAGATGTTGTACTTGAGTAAAAGTAGAAGTATTCAGATCTTGTACTTGAGTGAAAGTAAGAAGTACTCAAAAAGAATGTTGTACTTGAGTGAAAGTAGAAGTACTCAGACCTTGTACTTGAGTGAAAGTAGAAGTGCTCAGATTTGTACTTGAGTGAAAAGTAGAAGTACTCAGATGTTTACTTGAGTGAAAGTAGAGAGTGTTCAGATCTTGTACTTGAGTGAAAGTAGAAGTACTCAGATGTTGTACTTGAGTGAAAGTAGAAGTACTCAGACCTTGTACTTGAGTGAAAGTAGAAGTGCTCAGATGTTGTACTTGAGTGAAAGTAGAAGTAGCTCAGATGTTGTACTTGAGATGAAAGTAGAAGTGCTCAGATCTTGTACTTGAGTGAAAGTAGAAGTACTCAGATCTTGTAGCACTTGAGTAAGAGTAGAAGTATTCAGATCTTGTACTTGAGTAAAAGTAGAAGTACTCAGATCTTGTACTTGAGTAAAAGTAGAAGTACTCAGATCTTGTACTTGAGTGAAAGTAGAAGTACTCAGATGTTGTACTTACTAAAAGTAGAAGTACTCAGATTTGTACTTGAGTAAAAGTAGAAAGTACTCAGATCTTGTATTGAGTGAAAGTAGAAGTACTCAGATGTTGTACTTAGTAAAAGTAGAAGTACTCAGATCTTGTACTTGAGTAAAAGTAGAAGTACTCAGATGTTTGTACTTGAGTAAAAGTAGAAGTGGCTCAGATCTTGTACTTGAGTGAAAGTAGAAGTACTCAGATGTTGTACTTGAGTAAAAAGTAGAAGTATTCAGATCTTGTACTTGAGTGAAAGTAGAAGTCTCAGATGTTGTACTTGAGTGAAAGTAGAAGTACTCAGACCTTGTACTTGAGTGAAAGTAGAAGTGCTCAGATGTTGTACTTGAGTGAAAAGTAGAAGTACTCAGATGTTGTACTTGAGTGAAAGTAGAAGTGTTCAGATCTTGTACTTGAGTGAAAGTAGAAGTACTCAGATCTTGTACTTGAGTAAAAGTAGAAGTATTCAGGATCTTGTACTTGAGTAAAAGTAGAAGTACTCATATCTTGTACTTGAGTAAAAGTAGAAGTACTCAGATCTTGTACTTGAGTGAAAAGTAGAAGTACTCAGATCTTGTACTTGAGTAAAAGTAGAAGTAATCAGATCTTGTACTTGAGTAAAAGTAGAAGTACTCAGATGTTGTACTTGAGTAAAAGTAGAAGTACTCAGATCTTGTACTTGAGTAAAAGTAGAAGTATTCAGATCTTGTACTTGAGTAAAAGTAGAAGTACTCAGATCTTGTACTTGAGTAAAAGTAGAAGTACTCAGATCTTGTACTTGAGTAAAAGTAGAAGTACTCAGATCTAGTACTTGAGTGAAAGTAGAAGTATTCAGATCTTGTACTTGAGTAAAAGTAGAAGTAGTCTGATCTTGTACTTGAGTAAAAGTAGAAGTACTCAGATCTTGTACTTGAGTAAAAGTAGAAGTACTCAGATCTTGTACTTGAGTAAAAGTAGAAAGTACTCAGATCTTGTACTTGAGTAAAAGTAGAAGTATTCAGATCTTGTACTTGAGTAAAAGTAGAAGTAATCAGATCTTGTACTTGAGTAAAAGTAGAAGTACTCAGATCTTGTACTTGAGTAAAAGTAGAAGTACTCAGATCTTGTACTTGAGTAAAAGTAGAAGTACTCAGATCTTGTACTTGAGTAAAAGTAGAAGTATTCAGATCTTGTACTTGAGTAAAAGTAGAAGTAATCAGATCTTGTACTTGAGTAAAAGTAGAAGTACTCAGATCTTGTACTTGAGTAAAAGTAGAAGTAGTCTGATCTTGTACTTGAGTAAAAGTAGAAGTAATCAGATCTTGTACTTGAGTAAAAGTAGAAGTACTCAGATCTTGTACTTGAGTAAAAGTAGAAGTATTCAGATCTTGTACTTGAGTAAAAGTAGAAGTACTCAGATCTTGTACTTGAGTAAAAGTAGAAGTAATCAGATGTTGTACTTGAGTAAAAGTAGAAGTACTCAGATCTTGTACTTGAGTAAAAGTAGAAGTATTCAGATCTTGTACTTGAGTAAAAGTAGAAGTATTCAGATCTTGTACTTGAGTAAAAGTAGAAGTACTCAGATCTTGTACTTGAGTAAAAGTAGAAGTACTCAGATCTAGTACTTGAGTGAAAGTAGAAGTACTCAGATCTTGTACTTGAGTAAAAGTAGAAGTATTCAGATCTTGTACTTGAGTAAAAGTAGAAGTACTCAGATCTTGTACTTGAGTAAAAGTAGAAGTTTTCAGATCTTGTACTTGAGTGAAAGTAGAAGTACTCAGATCTTGTACTTGAGTAAAAGTAGAAGTATTCAGATCTTGTACTTGAGTAAAAGTAGAAGTACTCTGATCTTGTACTTGAGTAAAAGTACAAGTACTCAGATCTTGTACTTGAGTAAAAGTAGAAGTACTCAGATCTTGTACTTGAGTAAAAGTAGAAGTACTCTGATCTTGTACTTGAGTAAAAGTAGAAGTATTCAGATCTTGTACTTGAGTAAAAGTAGAAGTACTCAGATCTTGTACTTGAGTAAAAGTAGAAGTACTCTGATCTTGTACTTGAGTAAAAGTAGAAGTACTCAGATCTTGTTCTTGAGTAAAAGTAGAAGTATTCAGATCTTGTACTTGAGTAAAAGTAGAAGTACTCAGATCTTGTACTTGAGTAAAAGTAGAAGTACTCAGATCTTGTACTTGAGTAAAAGTAGAAGTACTCAGATCTAGTACTTGAGTGAAAGTAGAAGTATTCAGATCTTGTACTTGAGTAAAAGTAGAAGTAGTCTGATCTTGTACTTGAGTAAAAGTAGAAGTACTCAGATCTTGTACTTGAGTAAAAGTAGAAGTACTCAGATCTTGTACTTGAGTAAAAGTAGAAGTACTCAGATCTTGTACTTGAGTAAAAGTAGAAGTATTCAGATCTTGTACTTGAGTAAAAGTAGAAGTAATCAGATCTTGTACTTGAGTAAAAGTAGAAGTACTCAGATCTTGTACTTGAGTAAAAGTAGAAGTACTCAGATCTTGTACTTGAGTAAAAGTAGAAGTACTCAGATCTTGTACTTGAGTAAAAGTAGAAGTATTCAGATCTTGTACTTGAGTAAAAGTAGAAGTATTCAGATCTTGTACTTGAGTAAAAGTAGAAGTACTCAGATCTTGTACTTGAGTAAAAGTAGAAGTACTCAGATCTTGTACTTGAGTAAAAGTAGAAGTACTCTGATCTTGTACTTGAGTAAAAGTAGAAGTATTCAGATCTTGTACTTGAGTAAAAGTAGAAGTACTCAGATCTTGTACTTGAGTAAAAGTAGAAGTACTCTGATCTTGTACTTGAGTAAAAGTAGAAGTACTCAGATCTTGTTCTTGAGTAAAAGTAGAAGTACTCAGATCTTGTACTTGAGTAAAAGTAGAAGTACTCAGATCTTGTACTTGAGTAAAAGTAGAAGTACTCAGATCTTGTACTTGAGTAAAAGTAGAAGTACCAGAGTGTAGGAATACTCTGTTAGTAAAAGTCCTGCATTCAAAATGTTCCTCAAGTGAAAGTAGAAAAGTATTCTCATCAAAATATAGTGAAAGACAGTAAAAGTAGTCGTTGTGCAGATTGGTCCATTTCAGAATAATATATATGATATGTTTTATAATGATTGATCATGAAAGTGTTCTCAAAGCTGGTGAAGGTGCAGCTAGTCTGAATGGCTTTGTAGACTGCAGGGTAGCTTGTGAAGGTGCAGCTAGTCTGAATGGCTTTGTAGACTGCAGGGTAGCTGGTGAAGGTGCAGCTAGTCTGAATGGCTTTGTAGACTGCAGGGTAGCTGGTGAAGGTGCAGCTAGTCTGAATGGCTTTGTAGACTGCAGGGTAGCTGGTGAAGGAGCAGCTAGTTTGAATGGCTTTGTAGACTGCAGGGTAGCTGGTGAAGGTGCAGCTAGTTTGAATGGCTTTGTAGACTGCAGGGTAGCTGGTGAAGGAGCAGCTAGTCTGAATGACTTTGTAGACTGCAGGGTAGCTGGTGAAGGTGCAGCTAGTCTGAATGGCTTTGTAGACTGCAGGATAGCTGGTGAAGGTGCAGCTAGTTTGAATGGCTTTGGGTAGCTGGTACTAGATCTGAGTACTTCTACTTTTACTCAAGTACAAGATCTGAGTACTTCTACTTTTACTCAAGTACAAGATCTGAGTACTTTACTTTGTAGACTGCAGGGTAGCTGGTGAAGGTGCAGCTAGTCTGAATGACTTTGTAGACTGCAGGGTAGCTGGTGAAGGTGCAGCTAGTCTGAATGGCTTTGTAGACTGCAGGGTAGCTGGTGGATTCACTCCAGGTGGAACTAAAGTCTGATTCAACACTTGGTTAGATTTCACATCCTTCATCCAGATCTGTGAAGTAACTGAAGGTATTAATACATGGTCCTGACGAGTCTCCAATGGTCCTGAAGAGTCTCTGATGGTCTTGAAGAGTCTCCAATGGTCCTGAAGTGTCTCTGATGGTCCTGAAGAGTCTCCAATGGTCTCCAATGGTCCTGAAGAGTCTCTGATAGTCCTGAAGAGTCTCCAATGGTCCTGACGAGTCTCCAAGGGTCCTGAAGAGTCTCCAATGGTCCTGAAGAGTCTCTGATGGTCCTGAAGAGTCTCCAATGGCCCTGATGAGTCTCCAAGGGTCCTGAAGAGTCTCCAATGGTCTCCAATGGTCCTGAAGAGTCTCCAATGGTCCTGACGAGTCTCCAAGGGTCCTGAAGAGTCTCCAATGGTCCTGAAGAGTCTCTGATGGTCCTGAAGAGTCTCCAATGGTCCTGCCGAGTCTCCAATGGTCCTGACGAGTCTCCAATGGTCCTGACGAGTCTCCAAGAGTCCTGAAGAGTCTCCAATGGTCTCCAATGGTCCTGAAGAGTCTCTGATGGTCCTGAAGAGTCTCCAATGGTCCTGCCGAGTCTCCAATGGTCCTGACGAGTCTCCAATGGTCCTGAAGAGTCTCCAATGGTCCTGATGAGTCTCCGAATGTCCTGAAGTGTCTCTGATGGTCCTGAAGAGTCTCAAATGGTCTCCAATGGTCCTGAAGAGTCTCTGATGGTCCTGAAGATTCTCCAATGGTCCTGACGAGTCTCCAAGGGTCCTGAAGAGTCTCCAATGGTCTCCATCAATCAATCAATTAATCAATGTTTATTTATATAGCCCAATATCACAAATGTTACATTTGTCTCGGTGGACTTCACAGTTTGTACAAAATATCAGTATGACAATACGACACCCTCTGTCCTTAGACCCTCTGTCCTTAGACCCTCTGTCCTTAGACCCTCACATCGTACAAGGAAAAACTTCCGAAGAAAACCCACAGTTTTAAAGGGAAAAATGGGAGAAACCTCAGGGAGAGCAACAGAGGAGGGATCCCTCTCCCAGGACGGACAGACGTGCAATAGATGCCGTGTGTAAATTGAAAAGATAATACATTTGCAACATAGGTAGTCCAAATGTTTGGAAATGCATGCTCTCCAATGGTCCTGAAGAGTCTCCAATGGTCCTGACGAGTCTCCAATGGTCCTGACGAGTCTCCAAGGGTACTGAAGAGTCTCCAATGGTCTCCAATGGTCCTGAAGAGTCTCCAAGGGTTGTGAAGAGTCTCCAATGGTCTCCAATGGTCCTGAAGAGTCTCCAAGGGTCCTGAAGAGTCTCCAATGGTCCTGAAGAGTCTCCAATGGGGACCTTTGGCAGAAAACCTGATCTTAAAGAAGTCCTAACGATCCTTCCAGGAGTTCTAGTGGTGTTTGGGAACGTTCAACAGATATTTGAAGATGTCTAAAGGGGGGGTCTGTAGATGTTCTGGTGTTCTCAGAGATCACTGAGGAGACATCTTTGAGAAGTTTGGGATCTTAGAAAGTTTGGAAAGTCCTTAAATCAGAACTTGATCTATCTCGGGATAATTGGGTGTTTTTACAGAAAGAGTGTTTAAAGAGTTTTTAACGTTTGAACGGGAAACCGGAAGTGGTTTTGTTCAGGTTCTACTTATTGGAATAATAAAAAGGCTCAACAGATTTTAGTGTTAACAGATAAGAGAGGAGAGCACACACTGTTTGACTTGACTCACAGCGAGAGAGAGAGAGAGAGAGAGAGAGAGAGAGAGAGAGAGAGAGAGAGTTTGTGTGTGTGATTGTGTGATTGTGTGTGTGTGTGTGTGTGATTGTGTGTGTGAGTGTGTGTGATTGTGTGTGTGATTGTGTGTGTGTGTGTGTGTGTGTGTGTGTGTGAGATTGTGTGTGTGATTGTGTGATTGTGTGATTGTGTGTGTGTGTGTGTTCGTGTGTGTGTATGTGTGTGTGTGTGTGTGTGTGTGTGTGTGTGTGTGTGTGTGTGTGTGTGTTTGTGTGTGTGTGTGTTGTGACCTCTGACTGGTCACACACAGTTCTACATTTAGCTACTTTATCCTAGATTAAAACAAGTAAAGAAAAAACTTTAAAGTTTAACCGATTTTTTCATTCTGTTCTCCTGCAGGAAACAAAATGTGAAACACAACGGAGACCAGGGGACACTAAAGAGTGACGCACACAGCTGGAGACCAGGGGACACTAAAGAGTGACACACACAGCTGGAGACCAGGGGACACTAAAGAGTGACGCACACAGTTGGGAGACCAGGGGACACTAAAGAGTGATGCTCACAGTTGGGAGTCCAGGGGACACTAAAGGGTGACGCACACAGCTGGAGACCATGGGACACTAAAGAGTGACACACACAGCTGGAGACCAGGGGACACTAAAGAGTGACGCACACAGCTGGAGACCATGGGACACTAAAGAGTGACACACACAGCTGGAAACCAGGGGACACTAAAGAGTGACGCACACAGTTGGGAGACCAGGGGACACTAAAGAGTGACGCACACAGCTGGAAACCAGGGGACACTAAAGAGTGACGCACACAGTTGGGAGACCAGGGGACACTAAAGAGTGACACACACAGCTGGAAACCAGGGACACTAAAGAGTGACGCACACAGTTGGGAGACCAGGGGACACTAAAGAGTGACGCACACAGTTGGGAGACCAGGGGACACTAAAGAGTGACGCACACAGTTGGGAGACCAGGGGACACTAAAGAGTGACGCACACAGCTGGAGACCAGGGGACACTAAAGAGTGACGCACACAGCATTCCACTATAGTTCTTCAAATCTTTATTCTTCCTCTTCTTCTTATCGATAACTCCAGTTTACTTTCAGCTACAGAAACATTCAGATATGGAAATGTTCAGCCTGTTCAGCAATCGATGGGAAACTTCTAACCTTTTCAAACTTTTTCTAAATATTTTATGCTTTTTGAAATATTCAGCTTTTTAAACTCTTTTTTTAACATGGAACTCAATGGGAGGATCCTTCAAATCCTCTTTTACCACACCTAGACCTTCTAGGACCTTCAGAGCTATTACAATCTTATTCAGATGGTTCATATCTTTTTTGACTCAACGTTTAAGTTTTGGTACATTTTCAGAGTGCGTGACATCATCACTAATGGCACATTTCCACTGCAGCGGGGTCGCCCCGTTTAAGCGTCCCTCAGCGTCCTCGCTCAGGCCTCGGGCTGCCTCGCTGGCCGTCCGAGGCCGTGGTCCATTCCAGTTGAGGACCTGGGGTAGCAACGCAGTGTAGGCTCCCGTCGAGCTCCCGCTGGATGTTACCATCCCCAATGAGATGTAGGAACGTCGTCACCTCCTCGCTCGACCACGGCGTGCTTTTCTTCGACGTTGCCATTTTTGTAGCTCCTCCGTTTACAAAAATGCTGCAAGCTTGCTTCTAGATATATATGCGACGCTAGGGATGATCTCGCGCGCGATCTTGTGCCGATTCTCTCTGACCAATCAGCATTCGAGAGTGTTGACGTCACTAGTTCAGCCCTGGCCCTGGCCCTGGCCCTGGCCCTGGCCCTGGCCCTGGCCCTGGCCCTGGCCCTGGCCCTGGCCCTGGCCCTGGCCCTGGCCCTGGCCCTGGCCCTGGCCCTGGCCCTGGCCCTGGCCTGATAGAGCCACGATTTTATGGGGCCGGAAAAAGAGGGAAAAAGTACCCGCTAGCCGGGGCTACGCTAAATGGAAAGGCCACCAAAAACTGGCCTGGCCGCTTGAGGACGTAATTAGTCTGGCCTGCTCAATTGCCTTCATCATATCAAACGGACCCCCCGTTCAGGCCCAATAGTGATCTGAGTGACAAAGAGTCCACCTAGCTCCCAATAAACTCCCATGTTAAATTTGTCCGGAACTTTCTTCAGATCAGAGAATGAATGAATGAAAACTTTATTACAGACTCAGGGTCCAGATAAAAGACAAGGCATTACATATAATAAATTACATACACAGCATGAAAAGAATTCATAGTTTAAGAATAATTTAAATCAGTGTCCTACAAAGAGACAACTATACCAATGTCTCCACAGCTGTGATTGGTAGCGTGTAGTACTATACCTTATGTTCGATAAGGCCAAGAGGATTTCATTATCAGAGTCATTAAGCCGGCAAATACATTTATACATGATATTTCTTAAAACAGCTTGTAGAGTATTGACTCCTGCAGCCACAAACATTTCACTTGCACTAGACCATCGAGGTCTCTTCAGCAATATTCTCATGGCATCATTATAAGATACTTGAAGTTTCCGTAAACTTTCTTTTCTATAGTTTGACCACAG
The DNA here is from genome assembly GCA_028583405.1 of Pogonophryne albipinna. Lineage (NCBI taxonomy): Eukaryota > Metazoa > Chordata > Actinopteri > Perciformes > Artedidraconidae > Pogonophryne > Pogonophryne albipinna. Next base: position 615,494 of record JAPTMU010000092.1, read on the forward strand.
ACGTGCCGTTTAGAGCGGTGTGCAATATGCTCTGAACAGAGACATCTTCACTCCATCTGAACACGCACTAAACTCACGCAGGAGAATGTTTTCTTGTGCATACATCATGCGGCATTGCCTATAAATATCTTCATCTGTCATTTGTTCTGTAATAAAGTGTCCAAGATATTTTAACTTATTACAGACACTAAGATTAATATGAGACAATTTAAAATCAGGACATTTTAGACATTTATCTTCTTTGGTTCTAAAGGTCATGACAGCACTCTTACTGGCGTTGTATTTGATGTCATGTTCCACACCATACACAGAGCAAACAGCAAGAAGCTGCTGGAGACCAGCGCTAGATGGACTCAGCACAACAAGATCATCTGCATACATAATACGGTTCACTAGAGTACTACCAATCATGCATCCAGTATTACAGGCTCTCAGTCGCTTGGACAGATCATCAATATAGAGGTTACAAAGAACTGGGGACATCATTCCACCTTGTCTGACACCATTGCTAACCCCAAATGGGGCTGAGACCCTATTGCCCCATTTGACTTGCATAGTCTGGTGGCCTACCAGTAGACCAGAACTCTCACAATGTATTTGGGAACCCCTCTTTTATTCAGCTTAACAAATAACTTCCTATGATTAACACGATCAAAGGCTTTAGAAGCATCAATGAAACACATAAGAACTGATGAGTTATTACCTCTATATTTGTTAACCATTTCCTTTAAGGCGTATATACACAAGTCAGTGCCATGTCTAGCCTTAAAGCCAAACTGGTTATCTGTTGAGTTAATAAAGTAATCTAATCTGTCCAGCAGAATTCTTTCTAGGACTTTTGACAGTGTGCTGGCTAACGCTATGGGCCTATAGTTATCTAGGCTTCCCACTTTACCGGCTTTGTCCTTAATAACTGGCACCAACAGAACAGACAACATTCAGTCTGGTAACAAGCCATGACTCATAAAGGCAGCAAAGCAGATAGAAAGGAGAGGAGCTATCTTTACACTGGCTCTTTAAGATGTTCAGCAGAAATATGATCCACTGGCTTTGTTGTCCGACAGCTTGTTTATAGCTCACCTCATGTGGCATTATCACCATTGACTCATTGTTATCAATATCTTAGAGTAGTAGTAGTAGTTTAGAGAGAAGTCAACTTTAGACAAACTGCTCCCATCTTCACATTTCACACACAAAACCCAAAACACACCCCTTTTCAGTTCATTGGGGTTCCCTGATGCTCACGGTCTGCGCATTTATTTATAGGAGCCATCGTTTTTGAACAGGTGGCAAAATTGTCAGATATAATCCTCAATGCATTCTTAATGGGACTCAGTGCTGCAGATGGTTGTCATGGTGTTGCTGGGCAGATTGTGGCCACACACCTGAGTGACATCATATAATCAGAGCAGACACAGACACACACACACACACACACACACACACACACACACACACACACACACACACACACACACACACACACACACACACACACACACACACACACACACACACACACACACACACACACACACACACACACACACACACACACACACACACAGGCCAAAGGCCTTTGCCCACCTAACCATTGTTTTTATGGGTGAACCTCCCATTGATTGTCAGACATCTCATTTAGTTTTTCTCCACCTCACACTCTCCAAAGCCACACACCCCTTCAAAAGAAAAGCCCTGTAGATGTAATGCTACTTGAACTCATACTACTACGTACATCTGATATGTAACTCCTTCAGCCTGCTTTCAGCTGCATAAACTATTCAACTATTAACTTATTCAGCTATTTCAGGACGATGAGGCTATACATGTTGTTGTTTATACCTTTTAAACCTTTTCTTTTAAATATTAAGCTTCTTCACTATTTTTCCTCCTCTTCCAGTTTAACATTTCACTTTCAAGTTTCCAACAAAGTCATTGGAATGTTTTTCTTTAATATAACACATGTTTAAAGTATATTCAGTGCATACATCACGACACGTTTGTATATAATTACACAGCAGTAACGGCTCAGAAACACTGTGTTATCTGTATATAATTACACAGCAGTAACGGCTCAGAAACACCGTGTTATCTGTATATAATTACACAGCAGTAACGGCTCAGAAACACTGTGTTATTTGTATATAATAACACAGCAGTAACAGCTCAGAAACACCGTGTTATTTGTATATAATTACACAGCAGTAACGGCTCAGAAACACCGTGTTATCTGTATATAATTACACAGCAGTAACGGCTCAGAAACACTGTGTTATCTGTATATAATTACACAGCAGTAACGGCTCAGAAACACTGTGTTATTTGTATATAATTACACAGCAGTAACGGCTCAGAAACACCGTGTTATCTGTATATAATTACACAGCAGTAACGGCTCAGAAACACCGTGTTATTTGTATATAATTACACAGCAGTAACGGCTCAGAAACACGTGTTATTTGTATATAATTACACAGCAGTAACGGCTCAGAAACACTGTGTTATTTGTATATAATTACACAGCAGTAACGGCTCAGAAACACCGTGTTATCTGTATATAATTACACAGCAGTAACGGCTCAGAAACACCGTGTTATTTGTATATAATTACACAGCAGTAACAGCTCAGAAACACCGTGTTATTTGTATATAATTACACAGCAGTAACGGCTCAGAAACACCGTGTTATCTGTATATAATTACACAGCAGTAACGGCTCAGAAACACCGTGTTATTTGTATATAATTACACAGCAGTAACGGCTCAGAAACACCGTGTTATCTGTATATAATTACACAGCAGTAACGGCTCAGAAACACTGTGTTATTTGTATATAATTACACAGCAGTAACGGATCAGAAACACTGTGTTATTTGTATATAATTACACAGCAGTAACGGCTCAGAAACACGTGTTATTTGTATATAATTACACAGCAGTAACGGCTCAGAAACACCGTGTTATTTGTATATAATTACACAGCAGTAACGGATCAGAAACACTGAGTTATTTGTATATAATTACACAGCAGTAACGGCTCAGAAACACTGTGTTATTTGTATATAATTACACAGCAGTAACGGCTCAGAAACACTGTGTTATTTGTATATAATTACACAGCAGTAACGGATCAGAAACACTGTGTTATTTGTATATAATTACACAGCAGTAACGGCTCAGAAACACGTGTTATTTGTATATAATTACACAGCAGTAACGGCTCAGAAACACCGTGTTATTTGTATATAATTACACAGCAGTAACGGCTCAGAAACACGTGTTATTTGTATATAATTACACAGCAGTAACGGCTCAGAAACACTGTGTTATTTGTATATAATTACACAGCAGTAACGGCTCAGAAACACCGTGTTATTTGTATATAATTACACAGCAGTAACGGCTCAGAAACACGTGTTATTTGTATATAATTACACAGCAGTAACGGCTCAGAAACACTGTGTTATTTGTATATAATTACACAGCAGTAACAGCTCAGAAACACCGTGTTATTTGTATATAATTACACAGCAGTAACGGCTCAGAAACACCGTGTTATTTGTATATAATTACACAGCAGTAACGGCTCAGAAACACTGTGTTATTTGTATATAATTACACAGCAGTAACGGCTCAGAAACACCGTGTTATCTGTATATAATTACACAGCAGTAACGGCTCAGAAACACTGTGTTATTTGTATATAATTACACAGCAGTAACAGCTCAGAAACACCTTGTTATCTGTATATAATTACACAGCAGTAACGGCTCAGAAACACTGTGTTATTTGTATATAATTACACAGCAGTAACGGCTCAGAAACACCGTGTTATTTGTATATAATTACACAGCAGTAACGGCTCAGAAACACGTGTTATTTGTATATAATTACACAGCAGTAACGGCTCAGAAACACTGTGTTATTTGTATATAATTACACAGCAGTAACAGCTCAGAAACACCGTGTTAATTTGTATATAATTACACAGCAGTAACGGCTCAGAAACACTGTGTTATTTGTATATAATTACACAGCAGTAACGGCTCAGAAACACTGTGTTATTTGTATATAATTACACAGCAGTAACGGCTCAGAAACACCGTGTTATTTGTATATAATTACACAGCCGTAACGGCTCAGAAACACGTGTTATCTGTATATAATTACACAGCAGTAACGGCTCAGAAACACTGTGTTATTTGTATATAATTACACAGCAGTAACGGCTCAGAAACACTGTGTTATTTGTATATAATTACACAGCAGTAACGGCTCAGAAACACCGTGTTATTTGTATATAATTACACAGCAGTAACGGCTCAGAAACACCGTGTTATCTGTATATAATTACACAGCAGTAACGGCTCAGAAACACGTGTTATCTTGTATATAATTACACAGCAGTAACGGCTCAGAACACCGTGTTATTTGTATATAATTACACAGCAGTAACGGCTCAGAAACACTGTGTTATTTGTATATAATTACACAGCAGTAACGGCTCAGAACACTGTGTTATCTGTATATAATTACACAGCAGTAACGGCTCAGAAACACCGTGTTATTTGTATATAATTACACAGCAGTAACAGCTCAGAAACACTGTGTTATTTGTATATAATTACACAGCAGTAACAGCTCAGAAACACGTGTTATTTGTATATAATTACACAGCAGTAACAGGCTCAGAAACACCTGTGTTATTTGTATATAATTACACAGCAGTAACGGCTCAGAAACACCTGTGTTATTTGTATATAATTACACAGCAGTAACGGCTCAGAAACACTGTGTTATTTGTATATAATTACACAGCAGTAACGGCTCAGAAACACTGTGTTATTTGTATATAATTACACAGCAGTAACGGCTCAGAAACACCGTGTTATTTGTATATAATTACACAGCAGTAACAGCTCAGAAACACTGTGTTATTTGTATATAATTACACAGCAGTAACGGCTCAGAAACACTGTGTTATCTGTATATAATTACACAGCAGTAACGGCTCAGAAACACTGTGTTATTTGTATATAATTACACAGCAGTAACGGCTCAGAAACACTGTGTTATCTGTATATAATTACACAGCAGTAACGGCTCAGAAACACTGTGTTATCTGTATATAATTACACAGCAGTAACGGCTCAGAAACACCTGTGTTATTTGTATATAATTACACAGCAGTAACGGCTCAGAAACACTGTGTTATTTGTATATAATTACACAGCAGTAACGGCTCAGAAACACTGTGTTATTTGTATATAATTACACAGCAGTAACGGCTCAGAAACACTGTGTTATTTGTATATAATTACACAGCAGTAACGGCTCAGAAACACTGATGTTATTTGTATATAATTACACAGCAGTAACGGCTCAGAAACACTGTGTTATTTGTATATAATTACACAGCAGTAACGGCTCAGAAACACCGTGTTATTTGTATATAATTACACAGCAGTAACGGCTCAGAAACACTGTGTTATTTGTATATAATTACACAGCAGTAACGGCTCAGAAACACCTGTGTTATCTGTATATAATTACACAGCGAGTAACGTGCTCAGAAACACTGTGTTATTTGTATATAATTACACAGCAGTAACAGCTCAGAAAACACCTGGTATCTGTATATAATTACACAGCCAGTAACGGCTCAGAAACACTGTGTTATTTGTATATAATTACACAGCAGTAACGGCTCAGAAACACTGTGTTATTTGTATATAATTACACAGCAGTAACGGCTCAGAAACACCGTGTTATTTGTATATAATTACACAGCAGAGTAACAGGCTCAGAAACACTGTTATTTGTATATAATTACACAGACAGTACGGCTCAGAAACACCGTGTTATTTGTATATAATTACACAGCAGTAACAGGCTCAGAAACACCGTGTTATTGTATATAATTACACAGCAGTAACGGCTCAGAAACACTGTGTTATCTTGTATATAATTACACAGCAGTAACGGCTCAGAAACACTGTGTATTTGTATATAATTACACAGCAGTAACGGCTCAGAAACACCGGTGTTATTTGTATATAATTACACAGCAGTAACGGCTCAGAAACACCGTGTTATTTGTATATAATTACACAGCAGTAACGGCTCAGAAACACTGTGTATATATAATTACACAGCAGTAACGGCTCAGAAACACGTGTTATTGTATATAATTACACAGCAGTAACGCTCAGAAACACGTGTTATTTGTATATAATTACACAGCAGTAACGGCTCAGAAACACTGTGTTATTTGTATATAATTACACAGCAGTAACGGCTCAGAAACTGTGTTATTTATATAATTACACAGCAGTAACAGCTCAGAAACACCGTGTTATTTGTATATAATTACACAGCAGTAACGGATCAGAAACACCGTGTTATTTGTATATAATTACACAGCAGTAACGGCTCAGAAACACTGTGTTATTTGTATATAATTACACAGCAGTAACGGCTCAGAAACACCGTGTTTAATGAGTAGTTTCGGTGTGATTGGTTGTCGTCATTAGAGATGAAGTCATGCGTGGAGGAACTAATTTCACCTCACATTACATAAACAAGTCCAACAGGGTACGCCCTCCCCTATTGGTGGATCCAGCTGTCAATCACAGAGTGCATTGCATCACTCTGCCGCACACTTGCCTGTGATTGGCCTAACCACTCGCTCGCCCCCGCCTTCTCGCCTCTGATTGGCTGATACGGGAAATTGCCCTACATGGCGATAGAGATTTCGCAATACTCTCCTCTCCATGTTCCAAACAAACACACTCAGAGACAAACAGAGACGGGATTTAACTCTCTTTTTTACGGTAAATCTTTCCCTTTTGACGAATGGTCGACTCTACCGCCGCCCCCTAAAGGTAAGCCGTGTTTTAAATGTATATTTAGGACAGAGAAACAGAGAAAACAGTGAGGTTTCGAGGCTTGTTAGCATCGGGAGCTAACAGGCTAAACGGGTAGTGAACGCCTCGACGGAGGAAACAGAAAACAAAGATTGATTTGTGATTAAAATGCAACTAAAACACTAATTATGGTTTGTTTTCTGAGTGTTTGTGACTAATTCAGTGAGTGACAGGTGAGTGAATGATCTGCTGGCTGCTTCCTGGGAACAGAAAGTTGAGAAAAGTGATAATAATCCATACACATAATAATAAAAAAGCTTTAAAGTGTGTTAAAAACAAGGCAAACATCTCATATAGAACAGATTTGACTTGCATGATAACACCGTGATATAACAGTGTCATCGTTTAGAGACACAGCAGGTAAAAGGTGTGTTCATAAAACAATACAATAATATTAATAGTCCCAAAAAATAAAAACCCAAATAAATACTAAATAACTAATAAGACTAATACAGGTCAAAATATTAAAAGGGAATGTCTCTAATAAAATGGTAAATAAAGAATACAAGTGAAAACCTTTACAAATACATACAACAAAATAGAAATAATAAAGATTAAAATATATGTTTAATAAAAAGCTAATTCAATAAATGTAAAGACGTGTTCCTTTGGATGAAACCCAGGATAATGTTTATATTTTAAGTCTCTTTAAAGCTGTGATTTTAGCCTCATGTTTCCTCCGGAGTTCCCCTTCAAACAGCGATGATGCAACACCAGGCAACAGCTCTGTTTCCACCCGGAGCGCTTTCCGCTGCGCACACCGCTGCATGGCAACCGATAGCAACGCCTCGACCAATCAGCGCGGCGTTCATAATAAAACCGCGAGATATTTATCAACTAATCAGCGCGTCGAGTAAAGACACGTGACAGAGCGAGGTGTTTACAGATGCGTTAAAACCATAGACTGTATATAAAGGTTAAACACATTATGGGTTTTATCTCTGGAAATACTTGTTTTTTTAATTATAAACAAGAGCTGCAAATATTAGAGGATTTCTTTGGCTGTCCTTAATATTTATTTGAATTCAAAACAAAGTTATTCTGTCATATAATTTCTCATGAATGCTTTGTATTAACCCTACCTGTACACTCACACCTGCGTTGCCTGTTCACCTGTTGTCCCTGAACATCACATATGTTCTTCTATGGAGCTTCATTTTTGATTATATTTCATAATGTTTTTCTATCATTTCTATTTTACTTCTGATTTATTTCACATACTTTTATAATATGTAATCATAATTCTCTTCCAATCAGATTTCATTTAAACGAAAGAATATTAAGATTTTTTATTTTGTATGTACTATAATATGATTTCCTTTTTATTCATATTTTAATAACATTTTAATTCCATTTCTCTTCCAAGCCACTTTCATACTAACGCAGAAATGGCAGTATTTCCCATATTCCATTGAAATGTCTATCATTGTCTAAGTGGATGTTTATTGACGGTGACCTTACCTTCTCTCCTCAGGCTCTATACAGGTGAACTCCACCTAATTCACTCACACTGAGGGACTCAAACCGTTGCACCCGAAGGCAACACACCACTGAGCCGGCTGTCCCAGGCGAAAACAAACAGCCTCGACCAATCGGCATTCAGCGTGATCCAGAGACTGACCCCCTACATCCCCCCCAGCAGGAGGTAAGACCTGCCAATCAACCAACCAGAGCGCTGCTGATAATTAACCACGGAATATTAATCATCACCAATCATTACATTGAGCTGAGGCTTTTATCCAAGGGGACGTTCAATACGTGCAGAAACCACCTTCCTTCCATCGTGACTGGTGGCTATGCTCCACCCTTTCAATCATTACATTGAGCTGAGGCTTTTATCCAAGGGGACGTTCAATACGTGCAGAAACCACCTTCCTTCCATCGTGACTGGTGGCTATGCTCCACCCTTTCAATCATTACATTGAGCTGAGGCTTTTATCCAAGGGGACGTTCAATACGTGCAGAAACCACCTTCCTTCCATCGTGACTGGTGGCTCTGCTCCACCCTTTCAATCATTACAGTGAACTGAGGCTTTTATCCAAGGGGACGTTCAATACGTGCAGAAACCACCTTCCTTCCATCGTGACTGGTGGCTATGCTCCACCCTTTCAATCATTACATTGAGCTGAGGCTTTTATCCAAGGGGACGTTCAATACGTGCAGAAACCACCTTCCTTCCATCGTGACTGGTGGCTATGCTCCACCCTTTCAATCATTACATTGAGCTGAGGCTTTTATCCAAGGGGACGTTCAATACGTGCAGAAACCACCTTCCTTCCATCGTGACTGGTGGCTATGCTCCACCCTTTCAATCATTACAGTGAACCGAGGCTTTTATCCAAGGGGACGTTCAATACGTGCAGAAACCACCTTCCTTCCATCGTGACTGGTGGCTCTGCTCCACCCTTTCAATCATTACAGTGAACTGAGGCTTTTATCCAAGGGGACGTTCAATACGTGCAGAAACCACCTTCCTTCCATCGTGACTGGTGGCTATGCTCCACCCTTTCAATCATTACAGTGAACCGAGGCTTTTATCCAAGGGGACGTTCAATACGTGCAGAAACCACCTTCCTTCCATCGTGACTGGTGGCTATGCTCCACCCTTTCAATCATTTGCCTGTGGAAGAGAGGGAACCAAGAGATTCAGAAAGCTCAGTAGAAGTGACACTAGTTGCAAAGTCAATTTAAAGGTCCCTGATTATTACTATTACAACATTATTATGTCTTCTCTACATCACGTGTGTCCCCGGGTGTCCCCGGTGTGTCCCCGGTGTGTCAGGAGACTCTCAAAGTAATGTCTTCTCTACATCACCGTGTGTCCCCGGTGTGTCAGGAGACTCTCAAAGTGATGTCTTCTCTACATCACCGTGTGTCAGGAGACTCTCAAGGTGATGTCTTCTCTACATCACCTTGTGTCCCCGGTGTGTCAGGCGACTCACTAAGTGATGTCTTCTACATCACCATGTGTCCCCGGTGTGTCCCCGGTGTGTCCCCGGTGTGTCAGGAGACTCACTAATGGCGCGTTTCCACTACAGGCCTCGCTCAGTTTGGTTAGGCCTTATTAGGCCCGGCTCACTTTAATGCTGCGCTTCCATTACAGTTTAGGAACTGGGGTAGTTACTATAGTAACGCAGTGTAGGCGGAGCCGTGACGTCATCTTCAATGAGAGCCCCAAAAAACAACACAGCCGTTAGCTGTTAGCACTCAGAGCACACAGCTCTTCTTATCTGTTCAGAAACTAGACAGAAGTTAAACAAGTACAAACCACAGACTGTCTGTGTCATGGAGAATACAGTCGCTGGTTTATTTATGTCTGTAGGCCGTTGTTGTGAGTGTGGACGGTCGGATCATATATAACGTTAGCTTAGCCAAGCTCCATTTAGAAAACACGCATTTTAAAAGGTGTTTCTCTGCCGTCTGTCTGCAGACTTGTCAAAGCGTTAACTCATGGTAGTTACTAACCGGTATCAGTATGTTTTTACTAACCGGTATCAGTATGTAGTTACTAACCGGTATCAGTATGTTTTTACTAACCGGTATCAGTATGTAGTTACTAACCGGTATCATTTAGAAACGTGTATTACAATTAAATCACGGTCAGATATGTTCATCTTGTTGTAGTTGTAGCCCCCTTGCCAGCGATTCTCTCTCTAGTTTAGCATACTCAGCCCGACTCAGCCCGGTTGTTCCTGGCCCGAGAACCACGATTTTATGGGGCCAGAAAAAAGGTGAAAAAGTAAACCGGGCAAAAACTAGGCCAAGTGGAAACGCAACCAAAAACGGGCCCCGCACGGCTCGGCACGCTTAAAGCGAGCTACCCGCTGCAGTGGAAACGCGCCATAAGTGATGTCTCCTCTACATCACCATGTGTCCCCGGTGTGTCAGGAGACTCACTAAGTGATGTCTCCTCTACATCACCATGTGTCCCCGGTGTGTCAGGAGACTCACTAAGTGATGTCTCCTCTACATCACCATGTGTCCCCGGTGTGTCAGGAGACTCACTAAGTGATGTCTCCTCTACATCACCATGTGTCCCCGGTGTGTCAGGAGACTCACTAAGTGATGTCTCCTCTACATCACCATGTGTCCCCCATGTCCCCCCGGTGTGTCAGGAGACTCACTAAGTGATGTCTTCTAACGATTAATCGACTATTCGGACTATTACGCCTTGCACAATTCCTCAAGCGCTCTGATTCATCAACCTTTAGATGTAGCTGGAGGTTGTTTTAGGGATGTGGAAACTAAGACAATAAAGATGAATACTTGATTCAAAAATACATATATTATTAAATAGGGCTGCTCAATTAATCGTCTTTTAATCGCGATTATGGCAACGATTACGAAAACAACGCAATCGAAATAAACGATAATTTTTTTATTATTATTACTTTTTTATTTTTTCAAATACTTTTTTTTCATTATTGGTTTTTCAGTTGAATTAAAGTCCAGGGTAAGTGTGTGTGTGTGTGTGTGTGTGTGTGTGTGTGTGTGTGTGTGTGTGTGTGTGTGTGTGTGTGTGTGTGTGTGTGTGTGTGTGTGTGTGTGTGTGTGTGTGTGTGTGTGTGTGTGTGTGTGTGTGTGTGTGTGTGTGTGTGTGTGTGTGTGTGTGTGTGTGTGTGTGTGTGTGTGTGTGTGTGTGTGTGTGTGTGTGTGTGTGTGTGTGTGTGTGTGTGTGTGTGTGTGTGTGTGTGTGTGTGTGTGTGTGTGTGTGTGTGTGTGTGTGTGTGTGTGTGTGTGTGATAGATAACGTTGGAGCTTAACGGCACGTAAAACACACGTGATGACGTCACCAACGAATCGACGACTGAATTAGTTGGCAGCTAATTTGGTCATCGATTAAGTGGATTAGTTGTTGCACCCCTAATCACCATGTGTCCCCGGTGTTGACCTAACCATAAGCTCCTCTCCCCCCCAGCAGGAGGTAAGCCCCGCCCCCCTGTCAGGATGAAGAAGCCCTCGGCGGAAAAGGACAGCGACGAGTACCGTCACCGCAGAGAGAGGAACAACCTGGCGGTGAAGAAGAGCCGCCAGAGGTCCAAGCAGAAAGCCGTGGACACTCAGCAGAGAGTGAACGAGCTGAAGGAGGAGAACGAGAGGCTGGAGGCCAAGATCAAGCTGCTGAGCAAAGAGCTGAGCGTCCTGAAGGATCTGTTCCTGGAGCACGCCCACAACCTGGCCGACGGGGGGCAAGCGCCTGCCAACAGGGAGGGGGACTCAGCCAATGGGCAGTGAGAACATTCAGCCAATGGGGAGAGAGCAGGGGCTACAGGGACCATTTCTGCAAGATTCTTATTCTTCTTTTTCTACTGCGGGCTTCTGTAAGATAATCAATGAATAACTTTGTTAGAGAGCAGAGCAGGAGGAACATTCAGCCAATGGGCAGTGAGAGGGAGGAGCCATGGAGAGAGAGCAGGAGGAACATTCAGCCAATGGGCAGTGAGAGGGAGGAGCCATGGAGAGAGAGCAGGAGGAACATCCAGCCAATGGGCAGTGAGAGAGCTACAGGGACGATTTCTGCACTAAACTTTTCTTTTGAGATCTTTTTCTACGTTTGCGGGCTTCTTCTGTCAGAGATCCCCATGATGGACTCGTTAGGGTGGGGGGCTCTACCTGGCTCCCTCCCCAACGAGCCAATGGACAGTGAGCGGGAGGAGCCAATGGGAGGAGAGCAGGAGGAACATTCAGCCAATGGAGAGAGAGCAGGGGCTACAGGGACGATTTCTGCTAACGAGCGGTGTTGCTCCCCAGCCGGCCAATGGGATGTCTCCGTGGGAAGTGGGATTTGTACAGCAGAATATTCAGAGGAATACATCTGATTTAACGAGATTAAAATGTTCTGATCCGAGAAATGAAAGTGGGAAAACTATAAGGAAAATGCTAAATGATCTGAGATTACGTTTTTTAAGTTAATTTGTGTTTTTTTCTTGTAAAAAACGCTATAAATATATTCAACTTTATTCTCTAAGATTCTAAATTAAGCTCATCCTGCTTCCTCTCCAACCGGATGTCTCCGTGGTGGTTCAACCAGCCAATGGGATGTCTCCGTGGTGGTTCAACCAGCCAATGGGATGTCTCCGTGGTGGTTCAACCAGCCAATGGGATGTCTCCGTGGTGGTTCAACCAGCCAATGGGATGTCTCCGTGGTGGTTCAACCAGCCAATGGGATGTCTCCGTGGTGGTTCTTCTGCTGCTGCTTCCTCTCCAACCAGCCAATGGGATGTCTCCGTTGGCTTTTGGATGATATGTTTTGTACAGAGAAAATCTTCCGATATCCCAGAAATCAAAGTGGCAAATCTACAAGAAAAATGCACAAGTTATCTGAGAAGAAGACGAGAAAAAAAGGCTTTTTATTTGTGTTTTCTTTGTCAATTTGTGTTTTTTCTCTGTAAAGAAACGCCAGAAAAATATTCAAATGTTTTCACTAAAATGCAAGAATGATCTGAGATCAAGTCGAGAAAGATACGTTTGTTTTATTTGATTATCATTGTGTTCTTCTCTTTATTCTCGAAAATTGTAAATGAATCCAAAAGAATAATATAATTGATAAGAATGAATGTGTTTTTTTAATCTGAAAACGACCACTTTGAGGCGTTAGGCCTCGTTCCTGCTCCTCTGTTGCTTTCACTTCTTAAACATGTTTGATTCATAATCTCCTTAACGAGGGCGAAGAAAAACCTCTTTTTAAAACCAGGAAAACATTAAACCTCACAGAATATCTAACATCATATCCCGCCTTCATATTTCATCCATAAAAGCCCCGTTTTCAACAAGGTCTTGTTTGTTTTTCAAAAGCTGGAAACGTTTGGGTTGAAAAACGGAATTGAACTACTATAATTTATTGAAATCAGTCCCATTGTTGAAAGTGTGTGTGATTGGAGGAGAGGAGCGTCTGTAAATGTGTTTTTAATGTTCTCTACATGTCGGTGTTTCTGTGGTGATTAAAGAGTCTATTTATACAAAACACACCTTTCCTTTCCCTTCTGGCTCAGAATCCACGTTATGACACACAGAGGTCCCGCCTCCCGCCCCTCAGCCAACCACGTGCAAGGTGTTGGAGCGCTAGCCAATAGGAGCGCAAGTGATGTCACTATATTCCGGAACAAGGGGATTTTAGCCTCTGCCGACCATTGACATGCAGAAAGAGGAATAGGACCCTCTCTAAAGTTCACACACATCAGGAAATAATGAGTTCAAATCGGTTTCATCCTCTCGCTCTCATCAGAGGTTATAAATAACAATACTGGATTTAATCCAACATTTTGATCAGCTAAAGGAAGTCAGACTGAGCTGTGATTCATCTATTAATCATTTGGGAACAACCCCCAATAGTTCATTCAGTAAACACAGGTTCACCTGCGGAGACGGGATGAGCCAAAGACCACCAGCCACAGGTTCACCTGCGGAGACGGGATGAGCCAAAGACCACCAGCCACAGGTTCACCTGCGGAGACGGGATGAGCCAAAGACCACCAGCCACAGGTTCACCTGCGGAGACGGGATGAGCCAAAGACCACCAGCCACAGGTTCACCTGTGGAGACGGGATGAGCCAAAGACCACCAGCCACAGGTTCACCTGCGGAGACAGGATGAGCCAAAGACCACCAGCCACAGGTTCACCTGCGGAGACGGGATGAGCCAAAGACCACCAGCCACAGGTTCATCTGCGGAGACGGGATGAGCCAAAGGCCACCAGCCACAGGTTCATCTGCGGAGACGGGATGAGCCAAAGACCACCAGCCACAGGTTCACCTGCGGAGACGGGATGAGCCAAAGACCACCAGCCACAGGTTCACCTGCGGAGACGGGATGAGCCAAAGACCACCAGCCACAGGTTCACCTGCGGAGACGGGATGAGCCAAAGACCACCAGCCACAGGTTCACCTGTGGAGACGGGATGAGCCAAAGACCACCAGCCACAGGTTCACCTGCGGAGACAGGATGAGCCAAAGACCACCAGCCACAGGTTCACCTGCGGAGACGGGATGAGCCAAAGACCACCAGCCACAGGTTCACCTGCGGAGACGGGATGAGCCAAAGACCACCAGCCACAGGTTCACCTGCGGAGACGGGATGAGCCAAAGACCACCAGCCACAGGTTCACCAGCGGAGACGGGATGAGCCAAAGACCACCAGCCACAGGTTCACCTGCGGAGACGGGATGAGCCAAAGACCACCAGCCACAGGTTCACCTGCGGAAACGGGATGAGCCAAAGACCACCAGCCACAGGTTCACCTGCGGAGACGGGATGAGCCAAAGACCACAAGCCACAGGTTCACCTGCGGAGACGGGATGAGCCAAAGACCACCAGCCACAGGTTCACCTGCGGAGACGGGATGAGCCAAAGACCACCAGCCACAGGTTCACCTGCGGAGACGGGATGAGCCAAAGACCACCAGCCACAGGTTCACCTGCGGAGACGGGATGAGCCAAAGACCACCAGCCACAGGTTCACCTGCGGAGACGGGATGAGCCAAAGACCACCAGCCACAGGTTCACCTGCGGAGACGGGATGAGCCAAAGACCACCAGCCACAGGTTCACCTGCCTAGATGGGATGAGCCAAAGACCACCAGCCACAGGTTCACCTGCGGAGACGGGATGAGCCAAAGACCACCAGCCACAGGTTCACCTGCGGAGACGGGATGAGCCAAAGACCACCAGCCACAGGTTCACCTGCGGAGACGGGATGAGCCAAAGACCACCAGCCACAGGTTCACCTGCGGAGACGGGATGAGCCAAAGACCACCAGCCACAGGTTCACCTGCGGAGACGGGATGAGCCAAAGACCACCAGCCACAGGTTCACCTGTGGAGACGGGATGAGCCAAAGACCACCAGCCACAGGTTCACCTGCGGAGACAGGATGAGCCAAAGACCACCAGCCACAGGTTCACCTGCGGAGACGGGATGAGCCAAAGACCACCAGCCACAGGTTCACCTGCGGAAACGGGATGAGCCAAAGACCACCAGCCACAGGTTCACCAGCGGAGACGGGATGAGCCAAAGACCACCAGCCACAGGTTCACCTGCGGAGACGGGATGAGCCAAAGACCACCAGCCACAGGTTCACCTGCGGAAACGGGATGAGCCAAAGACCACCAGCCACAGGTTCACCTGCGGAGACGGGATGAGCCAAAGACCACAAGCCACAGGTTCACCTGCGGAGACGGGATGAGCCAAAGACCACCAGCCACAGGTTCACCTGCGGAGACGGGATGAGCCAAAGACCACCAGCCACAGGTTCACCTGCGGAGACGGGATGAGCCAAAGACCACCAGCCACAGGTTCACCTGCGGAGACGGGATGAGCCAAAGACCACCAGCCACAGGTTCACCTGCCTAGATGGGATGAGCCAAAGACCACCAGCCACAGGTTCACCTGCGGAGACGGGATGAGCCAAAGACCACCAGCCACAGGTTCACCTGCGGAGACGGGATGAGCCAAAGACCACCAGCCAGAGGTTCACCTGCGGAGACGGGATGAGCCAAAGACCACCAGCCACAGGTTCACCTGCGGAGACGGGATGAGCCAAAGACCACCAGCCACAGGTTCACCTGCGGAGACGGGATGAGCCAAAGACCACCAGCCACAGGTTCACCTGCCTAGACGGGATGAGCCAAAGACCACCAGCCACAGGTTCACCTGCGGAGACGGGATGAGCCAAAGACCACCAGCCACAGGTTCACCTGCGGAGACGGGATGAGCCAAAGACCACC
Organism: Pogonophryne albipinna; assembly: GCA_028583405.1. Lineage (NCBI taxonomy): Eukaryota > Metazoa > Chordata > Actinopteri > Perciformes > Artedidraconidae > Pogonophryne > Pogonophryne albipinna. Next base: position 632,139 of record JAPTMU010000092.1, read on the forward strand.
AGCCACAGGTTCACCTGCGGAGACGGGATGAGCCAAAGACCACCAGCCACAGGTTCACCTGCGGAGACGGGATGAGCCAAAGACCACCAGCCACAGGTTCACCTGCGGAGACGGGATGAGCCAAAGACCACCAGCCACAGGTTCACCTGCGGAGACGGGATGAGCCAAAGACCACCAGCCACAGGTTCACCTGCGGAGACGGGATGAGCCAAAGACCACCAGCCACAGGTTCACCTGCGGAGACGGGATGAGCCAAAGACCACCAGCCACAGGTTCACCTGCGGAGACGGGATGAGCCAAAGACCACCAGCCACAGGTTCACCTGCGGAGACGGGATGAGCCAAAGACCACCAGCCACAGGTTCACCAGCGGAGACGGGATGAACCAAAGAGCACCAGCCACAGGTTCACCTGCGGAGACGGGATGAGCCAAAGACCACCAGCCACAGGTTCACCTGCGGAGACGGGATGAGACAAAGACCACCAGCCACAGGTTCACCTGCCTAGACGGGATGAGCCAAAGACCACAAGCCACAGGTTCACCTGCCTAGACGGGATGAGCCAAAGACCACCAGCCACAGGTGTGTGTGTGTGTGTGTGTGTGTGTGTGTGTGTGTGTGTGTGTGTGTGTGTGTGTGTGTGTGTGTGTGTGTGTGTGTGTGTGTGTGTGTGTGTGTGTGTGTGTGTGTGTGTGTGTGTGTGTGTGTGTGTGTGTGTGTGTGTGTGTGTGTGTGTGTGTGTGTGTGTGTGTGTGTGTGTGTGTGTGTGTGTGTGTGTGTGATTGACTCGATGACTTAATGATCTCCTGACTCAGAAAAAAACTTTTTATTTTTTTTATTTCTCTCAAAGGTCGCAGACAGAGAACATCTCCTCCTGACACAGAAACACCCCCATGCTAAAAATAACTGTGTGTGTGTGTGTGTGTGTGTGTGTGTGTGTGTGTGTGTGTGTGTGTGTGTGTGTGTGTGTGTGTGTGTGTGTGTGTGTGTGTGTGTGTGTGTGTGTGTGTGTGTGTGTGTGTGTGTGTGTGTGTGTGTGTGTGTGTGTGTGTGTGTGTGTGTGTGTGTGTGTACTTTGATCCTAAATTAAAATAAACATGAGAGCAAGGTGTGTTCAGGGACCGTAGGAAAAGAAATGCAGGGTTCATCACTTTCAAGCACATTAGCATCTTAAATCTCAGGAAATCTTTTCATATATTTGTGGTTTTAAATAAACTCAGAGTTACCAATAAAACATAAAGTGAAAAAGGTTGCAAATTGACGGAAAGGAAGGGTTTCTTGAGGGGTCAGAGTTCATATGGTGAGGGATTCCATGAGCGGTATGCGCCGGCCTGTCCCTTTACCCTGGACTGCTAATAGAACTGCTCGGGTCTTGATAGACTGAGTGGGGAAGTTCATGAGATCTTTCTAGAGGGTTATCAAGAATAACTTTGATCCAGTGACCTTTTCCCTCTCTGTCTGTGTCTGTGTATTCTCTTGTTCCGATTAACCCAGCCAAATCTTTGTTCTTGTTTTGTATCTATATCTACGCCGGGATCCGGAGTCGAGGCTGATCCTCTTGCTGTAGTCCTGTGTCCTGGATCCTCTATCCTGAGTTCTGGATTAAGTGGTGGACTTCGGGTCGTGGCTGAACCTGTCTCTGCGGTCCTGCCTTGGGTCTCGTCATGCTGCTTCCCTGATGGCTTCCTCAGGATTGTAGCTGACATCTTCGTGGATTCATCTTCTTATTACAGACACATGCATTTCCTAACATTCGGTCTATATGCTGTAAAATGTATTATCTCTTGGATTTACACACGGCATCTATTGCACGTCTGTCCGTCCTGGGAGAGGGATCCCTCCTCTGTTGCTCTGTCTGAGGTTTCTCCCATGTTCCCTTTAAACTGTGGGGTTTCTCTGGAAGGGTTTCCTTGTACGATGTGAGGGTCTAAGGACAGAGGGTCTAAGGACAGAGGGTCTAAGGACAGAAGGTCTAAGGACAGAGGGTCTAAGGATAGAGGGTCTGAGGACAGAGGGTCTGAGGACAGAGGGTCTAAGGATAGAGGGTCTAAGGACAGAGGGTCTGAGGACAGAGGGTCTAAGGATAGAGGGTCTGAGGACAGAGGGTCTGAGGACAGAGGGTCTAAGGATAGAGGGTCTAAGGACAGAGGGTCTGAGGATAGAGGGTCTGAGGACAGAGGGTCTAAGGATAGAGGGTCTAAGGACAGAGGGTCTGAGGACAGAGGGTCTAAGGACAGAGGGTCTGAGGATAGAGGGTCTGAGGACAGAGGGTCTAAGGATAGAGGGTCTAAGGACAGAGGGTCTGAGGATAGAGGGTCTAAGGGCAGAGGGTCTAAGGACAGAGGGTCTAAGGATAGAGGGTCTAAGGACAGAGGGTCTGAGGATAGAGGGTCTGAGGACAGAGGGTCTAAGGATAGAGGGTCTAAGGACAGAGGGTCTGAGGACAGAGGGTCTAAGGACAGAGGGTCTGAGGATAGAGGGTCTGAGGACAGAGGGTCTAAGGATAGAGGGTCTAAGGACAGAGGGTCTGAGGATAGAGGGTCTAAGGGCAGAGGGTCTAAGGACAGAGGGTCTAAGGACAGAGGGTCTAAGGATAGAGGGTCTAAGGACAGAGGGTCTGAGGATAGAGGGTCTGAGGACAGAGGGTCTAAGGATAGAGGGTCTAAGGACAGAGGGTCTGAGGACAGAGGGTCTAAGGACAGAGGGTCTGAGGATAGAGGGTCTGAGGACAGAGGGTCTAAGGATAGAGGGTCTAAGGACAGAGGGTCTGAGGATAGAGGGTCTAAGGGCAGAGGGTCTAAGGACAGAGGGTCTAAGGACAGAGGGTCTAAGGATAGAGGGTCTAAGGACAGAGGGTCTGAGGATAGAGGGTCTGAGGACAGAGGGTCTAAGGATAGAGGGTCTAAGGACAGAGGGTCTGAGGACAGAGGGTCTAAGGACAGAGGGTCTGAGGATAGAGGGTCTGAGGACAGAGGGTCTAAGGATAGAGGGTCTAAGGACAGAGGGTCTGAGGATAGAGGGTCTAAGGACAGAGGGTCTAAGGACAGAGGGTCTAAGGACAGAGGGTCTAAGGATAGAGGGTCTAAGGACAGAGGGTCTGAGGACAGAGGGTCTGAGGACAGAGGGTCTAAGGATAGAGGGTCTAAGGACAGAGGGTCTAAGGACAGAGGGTCTGAGGATAGAGGGTCTGAGGACAGAGGGTCTAAGGATAGAGGGTCTAAGGACAGAGGGTCTGAGGATAGAGGGTCTAAGGACAGAGGGTCTAAGGATAGAGGGTCTAAGGACAGAGGGTCTGAGGATAGAGGGTCTGAGGACAGAGGGTCTGTGCTGTTGTATTTGCTGTAAAGTGTCTCTACTGTAGGCTCTTTTTATTATAAGCACTTTGGCTCCACCAAACATCGTTTATAAATGTGCTTTATAAATAAAACTTGATTTGATTTCGTGTCGAGGAACTTGCTTTCAACAAACATTTCTGGACCCTAAATATCAGTATTTCTCCTGAATGAATAGCAGGCTGCAGATTGCTCCTCTCTGGTCTCCAGAAGCTCTGCCAACAGAAATACAGAATGTTCAGTTATCAGCATGACTCACTCACTTCCTCTCTGAGAGCACGGCAGAGAGCACGGCAGAGAGCACGGCAGAGAGCACGGCACGGCAGAGGGCACGGCAGAGAGCACGGCAGAGAGCACGGCAGAGAGCACGGCAGAGAGCACGGCAGAGAGCACGGCAGAGAGCACGGCCGAGAGCACGGCAGAGAGCACGGCAGAGAGCACGGCAGAGAGCACGGCCGAGAGCACGGCAGAGAGCACGGCCGAGAGCACGGCAGAGAGCACGGCAGAGAGCACGGCAGAGAGCACGGCAGAGAGCACGGCCGAGAGCAAGGCAGAGAGCACGGCAGAGAGCACGGCCGAGAGCACGGCAGAGAGCACGGCCGAGAGCACGGCAGAGAGCACGGCAGAGAGCACGGCCGAGAGCACGGCAGAGAGCACGGCAGAGAGCACGGCCGAGAGCAAGGCAGAGAGCACGGCAGAGAGCACGGCCGAGAGCACGGCAGAGAGCACGGCAGAGAGCACGGCAGAGAGCACGGCCGAGAGCAAGGCAGAGAGCACGGCAGAGAGCACGGCAGAGAGCACGGCAGAGAGCACGGCCGAGAGCAAGGCAGAGAGCACGGCAGAGAGCACGGCAGAGAGCACGGCAGAGAGCACGGCACGGCAGAGAGCACGGCAGAGAGCACGGCACGGCAGAGAGCACGGCCGAGAGCACGGCAGAGAGCACGGCAGAGAGAGCACGGCAGAGAGCACGGCAGAGAGCACGGCAGAGAGCACGGCAGAGAGCACGGCCGAGAGCACGGCCGAGAGCACGGCAGAGAGCACGGCACGGCAGAGAGCACGGCACGGCAGAGAGCACGGCAGAGAGCACGGCCGAGAGCACGGCAGAGAGCACGGCAGAGAGCACCGCCGAGAGCACGGCCGAGAGCACGGCAGAGAGCACGGCAGAGAGCACGGCAGAGAGCACGGCACGGCAGAGAGCACGGCAGAGAGCACGGCAGAGAGCACGGCAGAGAGCACGGCAGAGAGCACGGCAGAGAGCACGGCACGGCAGAGAGCACGGCAGAGAGCACGGCAGAGAGCACGGCAGAGAGCACGGCAGAGAGCACGGCAGAGAGCACGGCAGAGAGAGCACGGCAGAGAGCACGGCAGAGAGCACGGCAGAGAGCACGGCCGAGAGCACGGCCGAGAGCACGGCAGAGAGCACGGCAGAGAGCACGGCACGGCAGAGAGCACGGCACGGCAGAGAGCACGGCAGAGAGCACGGCAGAGAGAGCACGGCAGAGAGCACGGCAGAGAGCACGGCAGAGAGAGCACGGCAGAGAGTACGGCAGAGAGCACGGCAGAGAGAGCACGGCAGAGAGCACGGCAGAGAGCACGGCAGAGAGCACGGCAGAGAGCACGGCAGAGAGCACGGCAGAGAGTCCGGAGGCAACGCTTCTCATCCACAGAGAGCTTTGAAACATTCGAAGGCTTGCCTCTCACGCGCGCAGCATGAGCACGCAACGCCTCCATGTGAAACTCACAGAGCAAGGTAGCATGCAGCAGGCAGTCGATGTGAACCCAGTGTGTCTCAATTAGTGTTTCACTTAGTGAGACACTTAGTGTTTCACTTAGTGTTTCACTCAGTGTTTTAAGTGCAGATGCAACCGAGCGCATTCTGATCCGACGGGCGACGTCACAAAGTGGCCCAAGAAGAGAAGTCTTTGTTCCTGTTTCAGAGTCTCTGAACACAGAGGGGACACGTGTTGATGTAGAAGAGACACGTGTCCCCTCAGTGTAAAGAGAGAGACATGTGTCCCCTCTGTGGAAAGAGAGAGTCATGTGTCCCCTCTGTGTAAAGAGAGAGTCTCTGAACACAGAGGGGACACATGTCTCTCTCTTTACACTGAGGGGACACGTGTTGATGTAGAAGAGACACGTGTCCCCTCTGTGGAAAGAGAGAGACATGTGTCCCCTCTGTGTAAAGAGAGAGTCTCTGAACACAGAGAGAGACATGTGTCCCCTCTGTGTAAAGAGAGAGACATGTGTCCCCTCTGTGGAAAGAGAGAGACACGTGTCCCCTCTGTGTAAAGAGAGAGTCTCTGAACACAGAGAGAGACATGTGTCCCCTCTGTGTAAAGAGAGAGACATGTGTCCCCTTTGTGGAAAGAGAGAGACATGTGTCCCCTCTGTGGAAAGAGAGAGTCTCTGAACACAGAGGGGACACGTGTTGATGTAGGAGAGACACGAAGAAGAGGATTTTAAATAATAGGGAACCTTCAAAGTGTGTAACGCCTTGTTTATCTGTTGGTTAAACTCGTTAATATCGCACAGAGAATACAGCTTATCTTTATTCACTATAGTCGTTAATTGAGTTCATTTGTTCTGGTAGTGTGTTTATTAAATGCTCATACAAATACACACATGTCTTTTTCCACAATCTGAATCAACTGTTACAGATTGGCAGTTGTTTTATACATTTAAATGCCAACAAACTACACATTCTAACTTTTTAAACAGTGCTAAAAGAGGGGACTGGTACAGGTGACGGTCCTCATAAGACTGCAACACATGTATGTGGGTGTGCACTTTTGTATTTCCACCTTTGTAAGGACCACTTACACCTCTCCGGGACGTCTTTAAAATCAGGTCAAACGCATGAGGAAAGTCAAACCAGGTCCTCACAAGTACAGATAGAAAATGAAGACTGTGCGTGCGTGTGTGTGCGTGTGTATGCGTGTGTGCGTGTGTGTATGCGTGCGTGTGTGTGTGCGTGTGTGTGTGCGTGTGTGTTCATTTTATTCCTGAGTTGTGTTCAGTTGTGCTCTGTACGGCGCATAATAAAAAGGAAGAGTTAACAACTGGAGAACATGTCATCCAGATGTGTGTGTGTGTGTGTGTGTGTGTGTGTGTGTGTGTGTGTGTGTGTGTGTGTGTGTGTGCCAGATTCTCAGAGGAGGTGGATTCTAACACACGTAAGTTGGCGACTGACGGCGAGGCCATCGCTCATTTTAATGTTTGAAGTTTCATAGAAAAACGTTATTCATGTTTCTACATCTGGAGAGGAAGAGAGAGCAAAGCATCGTGGGAAAACACACACTCACACACACACACACACACACACACACACACACAACACTTATTAAGACACAAACACACCAGAGGAATCTGCATTAAATGAAAACACACAGAAGTTATTGATGTTTAGGAACAATAACATGAGAACAAAGATCATTCAAGAAGAATCACTCAAACTCACAATGAAATAATTCATTCATACGGTACGTAACGTGAACGTATGTTACGGTACGTAACGTGAACGTATGTTACGGTACGTAACGTGAACGTATGTTACGGTACGTAACGTGAACGTATGTTACGGTACGTAACGTGACCGTATGTTACGGTACGTAACGTGAACGTATGTTACGGTACGTAACGTGAACGTATGTTACGGTATTTAGCGTGAGCGTATGTTACGGTACGTAACGTGACCGTATGTTACGGTACGTAACGTGACCGTATGTTACGGTACGTAACGTGAACGTATGTTACGGTACGTAACGTGACCGTATGTTACGGTACGTAACGTGAACGTATGTTACGGTACGTAACGTGAACGTACGTTACGGTATTTAGCGTGAACGTATGTTACGGTACGTAACGTGAACGTATGTTACGGTACGTAACGTGAACGTATGTTACGGTACGTAACGTGAACGTATGTTACGGTACGTAACGTGACCGTATGTTACGGTATGTAACGTGAACGTATGTGGCTGCGCTGCGGCTGCCACATTGAAGTGATTGAAATCTCCAATATCACCGTAGGTGCTTGTCGCTCTTCGGCTCTTCGGGGGGGGGGGGGGGGTGATAGAAGGAATTGAATGAGTGTAAAGCAGAAGAAACCCATATGCAGCACCCATTCATCATTTAAAGTACATCTTGTTAATGTTCTCTGAGTCCCTGCTCTTCCTGCAGACCACCTGTGGGTTACTTCTGAGATTATGCACCCCCCCCCCCCGTATAATAACAGAGATAACTGTATATGAGCTAATTGTAGAGTCAGGTAGTGATGGACGAGGCGTGATGAACGATGTGATCTCTTCTGACATCCTTCATCTGATGAGTCATCTCAAACACAAAGTGCGTGTTTTCTGTTCCCTCGATGAACGACTTTCTGTTGACTTCACCTCACTGCTGCCTCATTTATTATATTTATCTCCAGGGTTACAACACCCTCTGACCGGGGGTCATCGTGCTGGAGCAACACACGCTTATTCACAAGGAAGCAGAGTTATGGTTCTTATAATAGTTTAGTATGTTGATAACAATCTCATCTGAGAAATGATATATTATTTTAGAGTGATGTTATCCAGGTGTGTGTTACCTGCAGGTGCATCAGAGGGGATCCAGGTGTGTGTTACCTGCAGGTGCATCAGAGGGGATCCAGGTGTGTGTTACCTGCAGGTGCATCAGAGGGGATCCAGGTGTGTGTCACCTGCAGGTGCATCAGAGGGGATCCAGGTGTGTGTCACCTGCAGGTGCATCAGAGGGGATCCAGGTGTGTGTTACCTGCAGGTGCATCAGAGGGGATCCAGGTGTGTGTTACCTGCAGGTGCATCAGAGGGGATCCAGGTGTGTGTTACCTGCAGGTGCATCAGAGGGGATCCAGGTGTGTGTTACCTGCAGGTGCATCAGAGGGGATCCAGGTGTGTGTTACCTGCAGGTGCATCAGAGGGGATCCAGGTGTGTGTTACCTGCAGGTGCATCCGAGGGGATCCTCCTCCTCTTCTTCTTCTTCTTCATCTTCTTCTCCTCCTCCTCCTCCTCCTCCTCCTCCTCCTCCCCCTCCTACGGGAAACAGCGATGGGGTCGTGTGTGCTGCCAGAAGGGTGGCAGAAGACCGGACCAGACCCGGGCGACAGAAGCTGGTTTTGGGGACGTGGAACGTCACCTCTCTGGGGGGGGGGAGGAGCCGGAGCTTGTGCGGGAGGTGGAGCGTTACCAGTTGGATCTGGTTGGGCTCACCTCTACGCACAGCGTCGGCTCTGGAACCTTACTTCTGGATAGGGGTTGGACTCTATTCTTCTCCGGAGTTGCTCAAGGTGTGAGGCGCCGGGCGGGTGTGGGGATACTCACAAGTCCCCGGTTGGGTGCTTCGTTGTTGGAGTTTACCCCAGTGGACGAGAGGGTTGCCTCCCTACGCCTGCGGGTTATGGGGGGGAAAACTCTGACCGTTGTGTGTGCTTATGCACCCAACAGCAGTTCAGAGTATACGGCCTTCTTGAAGACCCTGGAAAGAGTCCTGTATGGGGCTCCTGAAGGGGACTCTTTAATCTTGCTGGGAGACTTCAACGCACATGTGGGCAATGATGGAGACACTTGGAGGGCCGTGATTGGGAGGAACGGCCCCCCTGATCTGAACCGGAGTGGTGGTTTGTTACTGGACTTCTGTGCTAGTCATGGATTGGCCATAACAAACACCATGTTCGAACATAAGGATGCTCATAAGTGTATGTGGTACCAGAGCACCCTAGGCAGAAGGTCCATGATCGATTTCGTTATCGTATCATCGGACCTGAGGCCGTATGTTTTGGACACTCGAGTAAAGAGAGGGGCGGAGTTGTCAACTGATCACCATCTGGTGGTGAGCTTGGTCGAGTGGCGGGGGAAGCCTCTGGATAGACCTGGTAAGCCCAAACGTGTAGTTCGGGTGAACTGGGAACGTCTGGAGGAGGCCCAAGTTCAGGAGGCCTTCAACTCACACCTCCGGCAGAGCTTTTCGGGCATTCCTGTGGAGGTTGGGGACATTGAATCAGAGTGGTCGGTGTTCAAAGCCTCTATTGCCGAAGCCGCGGCGGGGAGCTGTGGTCTCAAGGTCTTAGGTGCCTCAAGGGGCGGTAACCCTCGAACCTCCTGGTGGACACCGGTGGTCAGGGAAGCCGTCCGACTGAAGAAGGAGGCCTTCAGGGATTTGTTATCCCGGGGCACTCCCGAGGCAGTTGCAAGGTACCGACAGGCCCGAAGGGCAGCAGCCTCAGCCGTGGCCGAGGCAAAGCAGCGGGTGTGGGAGAAGTTCGGAGAAGACATGGAAAAGGACTTTCCGGCGGCACCAAAGTTGTTCTGGAAAACTGTCCGACACCTCAGGAGGGGGAAGCAGGGAACCATCCAAGCTGTGTACAGTAAGGATGGGACGTTGTTGACCTCAACTGATGGAGTGTTAGGGCGTTGGAAGGAACACTGAACCCGACAACTCCGCCCTCTATGTTAGAGGCAGAGCTGGAGTATGACGGGGGATCAACACCAATCTCCCGGGGGAGGTCACTGAGGTCGTCAAACAACTCCACAGTGGCAAAGCCCCGGGGGTGGATGAGATCCGCCCAGAAATGCTGAAGGCTCTGGGTGTTGAGGGACTGTCATGGTTGACACGTCTCATCAATGTTGCGTGGAAGTCGGAAACAGTACCGAAGGAGTGGCAGACCGGGGTGGTGGTTCCCCTTTTCAAAAAGGGGGATCAGAGGGTGTGTGCCAATTACAGAGGCATCAGACTACTCAGCCTCCCCGGGAAAGTTTACTCTAAGGTACTCGAAAGGAGGGTCAGGCCGATTGTCGAACCGCAGATTGAGGAGGAACAATGCAGATTCCGTCCCGGTCGTGGAACGACGGATCAGCTTTTTACTCTCGCAAGGATCCTGGAGGGGCTTGGGAGTACGCTTATCCGGTCTACATGTGTTTTGTAGACTTGGAGAAGGCGTATGACCGAGTTCCCAGGGAGTTACTGTGGGAGATGCTGCGGGAGTATGGAGTGAGGGGGTCTCTACTCAGGGCCAGTTCAAGTATCTCAGGGTCTTGTTCTCGAGTGAGGGAACAATGGAGCGTGAGATGGGCCGGAGAATCGGAGCAGCGGGAGCGGTACTGCAGTCGCTTTACCGCACCGTTGTGACGAAAAGGGAGCTGAGCCAGAAGGCAAAGCTCTCTGTCTACCGGGCCATTTCCCTTCCTACCCTCACCTATGGTCATGAAGGATGGTTCATGACCGAAAGAACGAGATGGCGGATACAAGCGGCCGAGATGGGTTTCCTCCGCAGGGTGGCTGGTGTCTCCCTTAGGGATAAGGTGAGAAGTTCAGTCATCCGGGAGAGACTCGGAGTTGAACCGCTCCTCCTTCACGTCGAAAGGAGCCAGTTGAGGTGGTTCGGGCACCTAGTTAGGATGCCACCTGGGCGCCTCCCTAGGGAGGTGTTCCAGGCACGTCCAGCTGGGAAGAGACCAAGGGGTAGACCTAGGACCAGGTGGAGGGATTATATCTCTTCACTGGCCTGGGAGCGCCTGGGGATCCCCCAGTCAGAGCTGGTTGATGAGGGGAAAGGAACGTTTGGGGCTCTCTGCTGGAACTGCTACCCCCGCGACATCCAAGATGGATGGATGAATAGACGATAATGAACTTTTGTATTGATTATCGCTCCTCAGTTTCTGCAGAGCTTCTCTTTGAGAGGGAGGTTATGCACATGCTTTATCCATATGCTAGTCAGCTGATGTTTATTGATGCTATCCACGTCCCAGAATGCACTGCAATTCACATTTATCTATTCCGTTTTTTTTTGTCTCTGTTCTAAAAACTGGGCTCATATTTTCTCTGCGGGTCGTTCTGTTAACGTATCTCACATGTTGGCTATAGTGTGTGTGTGTGTCTGTCAGGTGGAGTTAGCGTAGCGGCTAACGCCTGGTGTTCCTCCTGATTTATTCCAGCTTTCACATCTCGTAAAAAAGATCAACTCTGCGGGGTGAGTCAGATCCGGGGAATGTTCTCTGAGCTTCATCCCCCCCCCCCCCTCACCCTTTCACTTTCTCACTCCCTCCCCCCACCTGAGCTAAAGCTAACAGCTAACAGGAGTCAGCTGACCTCTGTAGTTTTTTCATTTGACTTTCTGAAGTTGTTTTGCGTCTCTGTGATTTTGTTGTGTCTCTGTAAAGCTCTTTTTTGTTTTGTTTTTATTCTCTTTTGAGTTGTAAATGTCCCCTTCTGATTGTTTTGTGTCTCTGTTTATTTGTGCTGTAAAGTGTCTTTTCTTGTTTTGCAATTCAATTCAAAACCTTTATTTATCCAGGTGAAATCCCATTGAGATCAATGATCTCTTTTTCAAGGGAGACCTGCAGCAGTAGGTTCCACAAGAAGACATACAAACATAAACAACAGAACAACAAAAGGACATCATCTAAGGTCTAAGGACAGAGGGTCTAAGGACAGAGGGTCTGAGGACAGAGGGTCTAAGGACAGAGGGTCTGAGGACAGAGGGTCTAAGGACAGAGGGTCTAAGGACAGAGGGTCTAAGGACAGAGGGTCTGAGGACAGAGGGTCTAAGGACAGAGGGTCTAAGGACAGAGGGTCTGAGGACAGAGGGTCTAAGGACAGAGGGTCTGAGGACAGAGGGTCTGAGGACAGAGGGTCTAAGGACAGAAGGTCTAAGGACAGAGGGTCTGAGGACAGAGGGTCTGAGGACAGAGGGTCTGAGGACAGAGGGTCTAAGGACAGAGGGTCTGAGGACAGAGGGTCTGAGGACAGAGGGTCTAAGGACAGAGGGTCTGAGGACAGAGGGTCTGAGGACAGAGGGTCTGTGCTGTTGTATTTGCTGTAAAGTGTCTCTACTGTAGGCTCTTTTTATTATAAGCACTTTGGCTCCACCAAACATCGTTTATAAATGTGCTATATAAATAAGACCTGATTTGATTTGATCATACAGCAAAATGTACAGGGATTACAATTTACATATCTAACCACATGTACAGGTACCAACAGCATCTGATTGGTTAGCATCCAACCAAGCTTTAAAAACATGTAGTGGTCCTAGCTTGGTAATTTTCCATTCTTTTTGCAGACTGTTCCATGTTAGTGGAGCTGCACATCTAAAAGCTTTCTTCCCTAAGACAGTCCTAGCACTTGGCACATTTAATAAAACCACAGCATGCGATCTCAGGCAATAAGTACTTTCAATTCGCAGAGAGATCAGGGAGCAGATATAAGATGGTAGTTTATCCAACATGGCTTTGTAAATGAAAAAGTACCAGTGACTGAGTCTCCGTACAGGAAGTGATGGCATAACCGCCTTGGTATACAGGGTACAGTGATGCGTAAGTGCTTTACTGTTTAAATCTGTTGGTTTAAACGTTGTTTGCAGTTGTTTAGTTTCTCTTTGGCGTCACTTTGCGTCTCTCTTTATTTTGTGTCTCTTTGTCGTACGCTTGTATCTGCAGGTGTTTTACATCCATCTGTGTTTGTTAAGTGTCTTTGTTGGTAGTGTTAAGTGTCTTTGTTGGTAGTGTTAAGTGTCTTTGTTGGTAGTGTTATGTGTCTTTGTTGGTAGTGTTATGTGTCTTTGTTGGTAGTGTTAAGTGTCTTTGTTGGTAGTGTTAAGTGTCTTTGTTGGTAGTGTTCTGTGTCTTTGTTGGTAGTGTTAAGTGTCTTTGTTGGTAGTGTTAAGTGTCTTTGTTGGTAGTGTTATGTGTCTTTGTTGGTAGTGTTAAGTGTCTTTGATGGTAGTGTTATGTGTCTTTGATGGTAGTGTTCTGTGTCTTTGTTGGTAGTGTTAAGTGTCTTTGATGGTAGTGTTATGTGTCTTTGATGGTAGTGTTCTGTGTCTTTGTTGGTAGTGTTCTGTGTCTTTGTTGGTAGTGTTAAGTGTCTTTGTTGGTAGTGTTAAGTGTCTTTGTTGGTAGTGTTATGTGTCTTTGTTGGTAGTGTTAAGTGTCTTTGATGGTAGTGTTATGTGTCTTTGATGGTAGTGTTCTGTGTCTTTGTTGGTAGTGTTAAGTGTCTTTGTTGGTAGTGTTAAGTGTCTTTGTTGGTAGTGTTCTGTGTCTTTGTTGGTAGTGTTAAGTGTCTTTGTTGGTAGTGTTATGTGTCTTTGTTGGTAGTGTTAAGTGTCTTTGTTGGTAGTGTTAAGTGTCTTTGTTGGTAGTGTTCTGTGTCTTTGTTGGTAGTGTTCTGTGTCTTTGTTGGTAGTGTTAAGTGTCTTTGTTGGTAGTGTTAAGTGTCTTTGTTGGTAGTGTTGTGTCTTTGTTGGTAGTGTTAAGTGTCTTTGTTGGTCGTGTTAAGTGTCTTTGATGGTAGTGTTATGTGTCTTTGATGGTAGTGTTCTGTGTCTTTGTTGGTAGTGTTAAGTGTCTTTGTTGGTAGTGTTAAGTGTCTTTGTTGGTAGTGTTCTGTGTCTTTGATGGTAGTGTTAAGTGTCTTTGATGGTAGTGTTAAGTGTCTTTGATATTGGTGTTAAGTGTCTTTGTTGGTAGTGTTAAGTGTCTTTGTTGGTAGTGTTCTGTGTCTTTGTTGGTAGTGTTAAGTGTCTTTGATGGTAGTGTTAAGTGTCTTTGTTGGTAGTGTTAAGTGTCTTTGTTGGTAGTGCTAAGTGTCTTTGATGATTTTTAGTGTCTCTATTTATTAGTTTTGTGTTTTGTCTTTGTCTTGAATCCCTTTGTAAAGGATTTGCATAATTTTTTTGTGTCTTTCTTCATTCTTATCTCTCTGTAGTTGTTATATTGTGTGTCCTCACATGAACACGAGGTGTGTGTCTCTCTGAGAAGTTGTGTGTCTCTCTGAGAAGGTGTGTGTCTCTCTGAGAAGTTGTGTGTCTCTCTGAGAAGTTGTGTGTCTCTCTGAGAAGTTGTGTGTCTCTCTGAGAAGTTGTGTGTCTCTCTGCGAAGTTGTGTGTCTCTCTGAGAAGTTGTGTGTCTCTCTGAGAAGTTGTGTGTCTCTCTGCGAAGTTGTGTGTCTCTCTGAGAAGTTGTGTGTCTCTCTGAGAAGTTGTGTGTCTCTCTGCGAAGTTGTGTGTCTCCCTGAGAAGTTGTGTGTCTCTCTGAGAAGTTGTGTGTCTCCCTGAGAAGTTGTGTGTCTCCCTGAGAAGTTGTGTGTCTCCCTGAGAAGTTGTGTGTCTCTCTGAGAAGTTGTGTGTCTCCCTGAGAAGTTGTGTGTCTCCCTGTGAAGTTGTGTGTCTCCCTGAGAAGTTGTGTGTCTCCCTGAGAAGTTGTGTGTCTCTCTGAGAAGTTGTGTGTCTCCCTGAGAAGTTGTGTGTCTCTCTGAGAAGTTGTGTGTCTCCCTGTGAAGTTGTGTGTCTCCCTGAGAAGTTGTGTGTCTCTCTGAGAAGTTGTGTGTCTCTCTGTGAAGTTGTGTGTCTCCCTGAGAAGTTGTGTGTCTCCCTGTGAAGTTGTGTGTCTCCCTGAGAAGTTGTGTGTCTCCCTGAGAAGTTGTGTGTCTCCCTGTGAAGTTGTGTGTCTCCCTGAGAAGTTGTGTGTCTCCCTGAGAAGTTGTGTGTCTCCCTGTGAAGTTGTGTGTCTCCCTGAGAAGTTGTGTGTCTCCCTGAGAAGTTGTGTGTCTCCCTGTGAAGTTGTGTGTCTCCCTGAGAAGTTGTGTGTCTCCCTGAGAAGTTGTGTGTCTCCCTGTGAAGTTGTGTGTCTCCCTGAGAAGTTGTGTGTCTCCCTGAGAAGTTGTGTGTCTCCCTGTGAAGTTGTGTGTCTCCCTGAGAAGTTGTGTGTCTCCCTGAGAAGTTGTGTGTCTCCCTGTGAAGTTGTGTGTCTCCCTGAGAAGTTGTGTGTCTCCCTGAGAAGTTGTGTGTCTCCCTGTGAAGTTGTGTGTCTCCCTGAGAAGTTGTGTGTCTCCCTGAGAAGTTGTGTGTCTCCCTGTGAAGTTGTGTGTCTCCCTGAGAAGTTGTGTGTCTCCCTGAGAAGTTGTGTGTCTCCCTGTGAAGTTGTGTGTCTCCCTGAGAAGTTGTGTGTCTCCCTGAGAAGTTGTGTGTCTCCCTGTGAAGTTGTGTGTCTCCCTGAGAAGTTGTGTGTCTCCCTGTGAAGTTGTGTGTCTCCCTGAGAAGTTGTGTGTCTCCCTGTGAAGTTGTGTGTCTCCCTGAGAAGTTGTGTGTCTCCCTGATAAGAGTCCTTTGTGTTGTTGCTCTGGTAAACTATGCAGCAGTGAAAGTGTGTTTATGAACTTCAGTGTGTAATGTTTGCAGAGATTTCTCACAGAGGCTGTTTCTCATCCTGAGAGCTGGAGCCCGACCAGACCATAAATCCCTCAGCACTGTGTGTGTGTGTGTATGTGTGTGTGTGTGTGTGTGTGTGTGTGTGTGTGTGTGTGTGTGTGTGTGTGTGTGTGTGTGTGTGTGTGTGTGTGTGTGTGTGAGAGTGTGTGAGAGTGTGTGAGAGTGTGTGTGTGTGTGTGTGTGTGTGTGCATGTGTGTGTGTGTGTGTGTGTGAGAGTGTGTGTGTGTGAGCCTGTATTAAATTGTGCAGTTTGATATTTACTGAAGTCATGGTCGCACTGTGGTCCAAATCGAATCAGCTGTGTTTTCTTTTGAAAGGACTCGTAATGTAAATCTCATTACTTACCAACATAAGGTGAGTCAGTTTTAATCCAGCTGCACTTCCTCCTCGCTCCTCTGGGAGCTGTCAGCTGACCAAGGCTAAAGTCCTCCTCACCTACAAGTCCCTCCATGCCCATGCCCCCCAGTACCTATCGGACATCCTTCGCCCACATGCCCCACCCCGGAACCTGCGGTCTTCAGACTCCGGCCTGCTTACCACCCCCGCACCAAAATGCAAACCTTCGGGGACAGAGCCTTCAGTGTGGCAGCCCCCACCCTCTGGAACGCTCTCCCCGCAGAGATCTGCAACATCTCCATGCTTGACGCCTTCAAAGGGCCCTCAAGACCCGTCTGTTTACTAAGGCCCTTGGCCGTAATCTATTTGTT
This sequence comes from Pogonophryne albipinna, assembly GCA_028583405.1. NCBI lineage: Eukaryota > Metazoa > Chordata > Actinopteri > Perciformes > Artedidraconidae > Pogonophryne > Pogonophryne albipinna. The sequence continues at coordinate 648,401 of JAPTMU010000092.1, forward strand.
GTTTTGTCTGTCTGACTGACTGCCTTTTTGTTTATTTGTTTTCCCCCTGTTCTTCTTTGTAAAGCGACCTTGGGTCTCATGAAAGCCGCTATATAAATCCAAGCTATTATTATTATTATAAAGTGGCCGACAAGTGTCTGAATCCAGATCAATATTTAACGTCAGAGAGTCTCTGTGGGGATTTAGTTTCTGTACATTTGTAACTCAACATGTATATTTTCTACTTTTTTTAATGCTATTTTCTTTCTATCGAGATGTTTACATTTTGGATTGTTTATTTATACTCTTTTAATTTGGATTGTACAATGCCATATCTTGAATGCTGCTGCAACGCAAACAATTCCTTAATTTGGGATCAATAAAGTTCTTCTTATCTTATCTCATCTTACACACCTGAGAACATAAACTGATATAATGTATACCCTCACTGGCCACTAGGTTCACCTGTTCAACTGCTCCTTAAGGGAAATATCTGATGAGCCAATCACAGGGCAGCAACTCAATGCATGTCGGCATGATGAAGACGACCTGGTGAAGTTCAAACATCCGGACGGGGAAGAAAGGTGATTTAAGTGACTCTGAACGTGGCGTGGTGTTGGTGCTACCTGTATCTGTACAAATACACTGAACAAAAATATAAACGCAACACTTTTGTTTTTGCTCCCATTTCTCATGAGATGAACTCAAAGATCTAAAACATTTTCTATAAACACAAAATAACCATTTCTCTCAAATATTGTTCACAAATCTGAAAGAATGTGTGATAGTGAGCACTTCTCCTTTGCCGAGAGAATCCATCCCACCTCACAGGTGTGGCATATCAAGATGCTGATTAGACAGCATGATTATTGCACAGGTGTGCCTTAGGCTGGCCACAATAAAAGGCCACTCTGAAACGTTCAGTTTGATCACACAGCACAATGCCACAGATGTCTCAAGTTTTGAGGGAGCGTGCAATTGGCATGCTGACAGCAGGAATGTCCACCAGAGCTGTTGCCCGTGAATTGAATGTTCATTTCTCACCATAAGCCGTCTCCAAAGGCGTTTCAGAGAATTTGGCAGTACATCCAACCGGCCTCACAACCGCAGACCACGTGTAACCACACCAGCCCAGGACCTCCACATCCAGCATGTTCACCTCCAAGATCGTCTGAGACCAGCCACTCGGACAGCTGCTGCAACAATCGCTTTGCATAACCAAAGAATTTCTGCTGTCAGAAACCGTCTCAGGGAAGCTCATCTGCATGCTCGTCGTCCTCATCGGGGTCTCGACCTGACTCCGGTTCGTCGTCGTAACCGATTTGAGTGGGCAAATGCTCACATTCGATGGCGTCTGGCACGTTGGAGAGGTGTTCTCTTCACGGATGAATCCCGGTTTTCACTGTTCAGGGCAGATGGCAGACAGCTTGTGTGGCGTCGTGTGGGTGAGCGGTTTTCTGATGTCAATGTTGTGAATGGAGTGGCCCATGGTGGTGGTGGGGTTTTGGAATGGGCAGGCGTATGTTATGGACGACGAACACAGGTGCATTTTATTGATGGCATTGTGAATGCACAGAGATACCGTGACGAGATCCTGAGGCCCATTGTTGTGCCATTCATCCACGACCATCACCTCATGTTGCAGCATGATAATGCACGGCCCCATGTTGCAAGGATCTGTACACAATTCCTGGAGGCTGAAAACATCCCAGTTCTTGCATGGTCAGCATACTCACCGGACATGTCACCCATTGAGCATGTTTGGGATGCTCTGGATCGGCGTATACGACAGCGTATTCCAGTTCCTGCCAATATCCAGCAACTTGGCACAGCCATTGAAGAGGAGTGGACCAACATTCCACAGGCCACAATCAACAACCTGATCAACTCTATGCCAAGGAGATGTGTTGCACTGCGTGAGGCAAATGGTGGTCACACCAGATACTGGTTTTCGGACCCCCCCAGACCCCCCCAATAAAGCAAAAGTGCACGTTTCAGAGTGGCCTTTTATTGTGGCCAGCCTAAGGCACACCTGTGCAATAATCATGCTGTCTAATCAGCATCTTGATATGCCACACCTGTGAGGTGGGATGGATTATCTCGGCAAAGGAGAAGTGCTCACTATCACACATTCTTTCAGATTTCTGAACAATATTTGAGAGAAATGGTTATTTTGTGTTTATAGAAAATGTTTTAGATCTTTGAGTTCATCTCATGACAAATGGGAGCAAAAACAAAAGTGTTGCGTTTATATTTTTATTCAGTGTATCACCTGTATCTGTACTAATATCACCTGTATCTGTACTAATATCACCTGTATCTGTACTAATATCACCTGTACTAATATCACCTGTATCTGTACTAATATCACCTGTACTAATATCACCTGTATCTGTACTAATATCACCTGTATCTGTACTAATATCACCTGTACTAATATCACCTGTATCTGTACTAATATCACCTGTACTAATATCACCTGTATCTGAACTAATATCACCTGTATCTGTACTAATATCAACTGTACTAATATCACCTATATCTGTAATATCACGTGTATCTGTACTAATATCACGTGTATCTGTACTAATATCACCTGTATCTGTACTAATATCACCTGTATCTGTACTAATATCACCTGTACTAATATCACCTGTATCTGTAATATCACCTGTATCTGTACTAATATCACCTGTATCTGTACTAATATCACCTGTATCTGTACTAATATCACCTGTACTAATATCACCTGTATCTGTAATATCACGTGTATCTGTACTAATATCACCTGTATCTGTACTAATATCACCTGTATCTGTACTAATATCACCTGTATCTGTACTAATATCACCTGTATCTGTAATATCACCTGTATCTGTACTAATATCACCTGTATCTGTACTAATATCACCTGTACTAATATCACCTGTATCTGTACTAATATCACCTGTACTAATATCACCTGTATCTGTACTAATATCACCTGTACTAATATCACCTGTATCTGTACTAATATCACCTGTATCTGTACTAATATCACCTGTATCTGTACTAATATCACCTGTACTAATATCACCTGTATCTGTACTAATATCACCTGTACTAATATCACCTGTATATGTACTAATATCACCTGTATCTGTACTAATATCACCTGTACTAATATCACCTGTATCTGTACTAATATCACCTGTATCTGTACTAATATCACCTGTACTAATATCACCTGTATCTGAACTAATATCACCTGTACTAATATCACCTGAATATGTACTAATATAACCTGTATATGTACTAATATCACCTGTATCTGTACTAATATCACCTGTATCTGTACTAATATCACCTGTACTAATATCACCTGTATCTGTACTAATATCACCTGTATCTGTACTAATATCACCTGTATATGTACTAATATCACCTGTATCTGTACTAATATCACCTGTATCTGTACTAATATCACCTGTATCTGTACTAATATCACCTGTATCTGTACTAATATCACCTGTATCTGTACTAATATCACCTGTACTAATATCACCTGTATCTGTACTAATATCACCTGTATATGTACTAATATCACCTGTATCTGTACTAATATCACCTGTATCTGTACTAATATCACCTGTATATGTACTAATATCACCTGTATCTGTACTAATATCACCTGTACTAATATCACCTGTATCTGTACTAATATCACCTGTATCTGTACTAATATCACCTGTACTAATATCACCTGTATCTGTACTAATATCACCTGTATCTGTACTAATATCACCTGTATATGTACTAATATCACCTGTACTAATATCACCTGTATCTGTACTAATATCACCTGTACTAATATCACCTGTATCTGTACTAATATCACGTGTATCTGTACTAATATCACCTGTATCTGTACTAATATCACCTGTATCTGTACTAATATCACCTGTATCTGTACTAATATCACGTGTATCTGTACTAATATCACCTGTATCTGTACTGATATCACCTGTATCTGAACTAATATCACCTGTATCTGTACTAATATCACCTGTATCTGTACTAATATCACCTGTATCTGTACTAATATCACCTGTACTAATATCACCTGTATCTGTAATATCACGTGTATCTGTACTAATATCACCTGTATCTGTACTAATATCACCTGTATCTGTACTAATATCACCTGTACTAATATCACCTGTACTAATATCACCTGTACTAATATCACCTGTATCTGTACTAATATCACCTGTACTAATATCACCTGTACTAATATCACCTGTACTAATATCACCTGTATCTGTACTAATATCACCTGTACTAATATCACCTGTATCTGTACTAATATCACCTGTACTAATATCACCTGTATCTGTACTAATATCACCTGTATCTGTACTAATATCACCTGTATCTGTACTAATATCACCTGTACTAATATCACCTGTATCTGTACTAATATCACCTGTATATGTACTAATATCACCTGTATCTGTACTAATATCACCTGTACTAATATCACCTGTATATGTACTAATATCACCTGTATATGTACTAATATCACCTGTACTAATATCACCTGTATCTGTACTAATATCACCTGTATATGTACTAATATCACCTGTATCTGTACTAATATCACCTGTACTAATATCACGTGTATCTGTACTAATATCACCTGTATATGTACTAATATCACCTGTATCTGTACTAATATCACCTGTACTAATATCACCTGTATCTGTACTAATATCACCTGTACTAATATCACCTGTATCTGTACTAATATCACCTGTATCTGTACTAATATCACCTGTACTAATATCACCTGTATCTGAACTAATATCACCTGTACTAATATCACCTGAATATGTACTAATATAACCTGTATATGTACTAATATCACCTGTATCTGTACTAATATCACCTGTATCTGTACTAATATCACCTGTACTAATATCACCTGTACTAATATCACCTGTATCTGTACTAATATCACCTGTATCTGAACTAATATCACCTGTATCTGTACTAATATCACCTGTATATGTACTAATATCACCTGTATCTGTACTAATATCACCTGTATCTGTACTAATAT
>JAPTMU010000092.1:658480-659982 GCA_028583405.1 Pogonophryne albipinna
GTCCCCTCACTGACGTTTATCTGTCCCCTCACTGACGTTTATCTGTCCCCTCACTGACGTTTGCTCTGTCCCCTCACTGACGTTTGCTCTGTCCCCTCACTGACGTTTGCTCTGTCCCCTCACTGACGTTTATCTGTCCCCTCACTGACGTTTATCTGTCCCCTCACTGACGTTTGCTCTGTCCCCTCACTGACGTTTGCTCTGTCCCCCTCACTGACGTTTTATCTGTCCCCTCACTGACGTTTGCTCTGTCCCCTCACTGACGTTTGCTCTGTCCCCTCACTGACGTTTATCTGTCCCCTCACTGACGTTTGCTCTGTCCCCTCACTGACGTTTATCTGTCCCCTCACTGACGTTTATCTGTCCCCTCACTGACGTTTATCTGTCCCCTCACTGACGTTTGCTCTGTCCCCTTACTTACATTTGCTCTGTCCCCTTACTTACGTTTCCTCTGTCCCCTCACTGACGTTTGCTCTGTCCCCTCACTAACGTTTATCTGTCCCCTCACTGACGTTTGCTCTGTCCCCTCACTGACGTTTGCTCTGTCCCCTCACTGACGTTTATCTGTCCCCTCACTGACGTTTGCTCTGTCCCCTCACTGACGTTTGCTCTGTCCCCTCACTGACGTTTGCTCTGTCCGCTTACTGACGTTTGCTCTGTCCCCTTACTTACATTTGCTCTGTCCCCTTACTTACGTTTCCTCTGTCCCCTCACTGACGTTTGCTCTGTCCCCTCACTAACGTTTATCTGTCCCCTCACTGACGTTTATCTGTCCCCTCACTGACGTTTATCTGTCCCCTCACTGACGTTTGCTCTGTCCCCTCACTGACGTTTATCTGTCCCCTCACTGACGTTTATCTGTCCCCTCACTGACGCTTGCTCTGTCCCCTCACTGATGTTTGCTCTGTCCCCTCACTGACGTTTATCTGTCCCCTCACTGACGTTTATCTGTCCCCTCACTGACGTTTGCTCTGTCCCCTCACTGACGTTTATCTGTCCCCTCACTGATGTTTGCTCTGTCCCCTCACTGACGTTTATCTGTCCCTTTACTGACGTTTATCTGTCCCCTCACTGACGTTTATCTGTCCCCTCACTGACGTTTGCTCCGTCCCCTCACTGACGTTTTATCTGTCCCCTCACTGACGTTTGCTCTGTCCCCCTCACTGACGTTTGCTCTGTCCCCTCACTGACGTTTGCTCTGTCCCCTCACTGACGTTTATCTGTCCCCTTACTGACGTTTGCTCTGTCCCCTCACTGACGTTTATCTGTCCCCTCACTGACGTTTGCTCTGTCCCCTCACTGACGTTTGCTCTGTCCCCTCACTGACGTTTGCTCTGTCCCCTCACTGACGTTTGCTCTGTCCCCTCACTGACGTTTATCTGTCCCCTCACTGACGTTTATCTGTACCCTCACTGACGCTTGCTCTGTCCCCTCACTGACGTTTATCTGTCCCCTTACTGACGCTTGCTCTGTCCCCTCACTGACGTTTGCTCTGTCCCCTT
>JAPTMU010000092.1:660982-691064 GCA_028583405.1 Pogonophryne albipinna
ACACACACAACACACACACACACCACACACACACAACACACACACCACACACACACACACACACACACACACACACACACACACACACACACACACACACACACACACACACACACACCACACACACACACACACACACACACCACAACACACACACACACACACACACACACACACACACACACACACACACACACACACAACACACACACACACACACACACACACACTTACCCTGGACTTTAATTCAACTGAAAAACCAATAATGAAAAAAAAGTATTTGAAAAAATAAAAAAGTAATAATAATAAAAAAATTATCGTTTATTTCGATTGCGTTGTTTTCGTAATCGTTGCCATAATCGCGATTAAAAGACGATTAATTGAGCAGCCCTATTTAATAATATATGTATTTTTGAATCAAGTATTCATCTTTATTGTCTTAGTTTCCACATCCCTAAAACAACCTCCAGCTACATCTAAAGGTTGATGAATCAGAGCGCTTGAGGAATTGTGCAAGGCGTAATAGTCCGAATAGTCGATTAATCGTTAGAAGACATCACTTAGTGAGTCTCCTGACACACCGGGGGGACATGGGGGACACATGGTGATGTAGAGGAGACATCACTTAGTGAGTCTCCTGACACACCGGGGACACATGGTGATGTAGAGGAGACATCACTTAGTGAGTCTCCTGACACACCGGGGACACATGGTGATGTAGAGGAGACATCACTTAGTGAGTCTCCTGACACACCGGGGGGACATGGGGGACACATGGTGATGTAGAGGAGACATCACTTAGTGAGTCTCCTGACACACCGGGGACACATGGTGATGTAGAGGAGACATCACTTAGTGAGTCTCCTGACACACCGGGGACACATGGTGATGTAGAGGAGACATCACTTAGTGAGTCTCCTGACACACCGGGGACACATGGTGATGTAGAGGAGACATCACTTAGTGAGTCTCCTGACACACCGGGGACACATGGTGATGTAGAGGAGACATCACTTAGTGAGTCTCCTGACACACCGGGGACACATGGTGATGTAGAGAAGACATCACTTAGTGAGTCTCCTGACACACCGGGGACACATGGTGATGTAGAGGAGACATCACTTAGTGAGTCTCCTGACACACCGGGGACACATGGTGATGTAGAGGAGACATCACTTAGTGAGTCTCCTGACACACCGGGGACACATGGTGATGTAGAGGAGACATCACTTAGTGAGTCTCCTGACACACCGGGGACACATGGTGATGTAGAGGAGACATCACTTATGGCGCGTTTCCACTGCAGCGGGTAGCTCGCTTTAAGCGTGCCGAGCCGTGCGGGGCCCGTTTTTGGTTGCGTTTCCACTTGGCCTAGTTTTGCCCGGGCTTACTTTTTCACCTTTTTTGGCCCCGACTAAATCGGTGGTTCTAGGGCCAGGAACAACCAGGGCTGAGTCGGCTGAGTATGCTAAACTAGAGAGAGAATCGCTAGGCAAGGGGCTACAACTACAACAAGATGAACATATCTGACCGTGATTTCATTGTAATACACGTTTCTAAAAATGATACCGGTAGTAACTAACATACTGATACCGGTTAGTAAAAACATTACTGATACCAGTTAGTAAAAACATACTGATACCGGTTAGTAACAACATACTGATACCGGTTAGTTAACAACATACTGATACCGGTTAGTAACAACATACTGATACCGGTTAGTAACAACATACTGATACCGGTTAGTAACAACATACTGATACCGGTTAGTAACAAATACTGATACCGGTTAGTAACAACATACTGATACCGGTTAGTAACAACATACTGATACCGGTTAGTAAAAACATACTGATACCGGTTTAGTAACAACATACTGATACCGGTTAGTAACTACATACTGATACCGGTTAGTAACTAACATACTGATACCGTTTAGTAACAACATACTGATACCGGTTAGTAACAACATACTGATACCGGTTAGTAACAACATACTGATACCGGTTAGTAACAACATACTGAATACCGGTTAGTACAAAACATACTGATACCGGTTAGTAACAACATACTGATACCGGTTAGTAACAACATACTGATACCGGTTAGTAACAACATACTGATACCGGTTAGGTAACAACATACTGATACCGGTTAGTAACAACATACTGATACCGGTTAGTAACAACATACTGAGTACCGGTTAGTAACAACATACTGATACCGGTTAGTAAAAACATACTGATACCGGTTAGTAACTACATACTGATACCGGTTAGTAAAAACATACTGATACCGGTTAGTAACAACCATGAGTTAACGCTTTGACAAGTCTGCAGACAGACGGCAGAGAAACACCTTTTAAAATGCGTGTTTTCTAAATGGAGATCGGCTAAGCTAACGTTATATATGCTCCGACCGTCCACACTCACAACAACGGCCTACAGACATAAATAAACCAGCGACTGTATTCTCCATGACACAGACAGTCTGTGGTTTGTACTTGTTTCACTTCTGTCTAGTTTCTGAACAGATAAGAAGAGCTGTGTGCTCTGAGTGCTAACAGCTAACGGCTGTGTTGTTTTTTGGGGCTCTCATTGAAGATGACGTCACGGCTCCGCCTACACTGCGTTTACTATAGTAACTACCCCAGTTCCTAAACTGTAATGGAAGCGCAGCATTAAAGTGAGCCGGGCCTAATAAGGCCTAACCAAACTGAGCGAGGCCTGTAGTGGAAAACGCGCCATTAGTGAGTCTCCTGACACACCGGGGACACACCGGGGACACACCGGGGACACATGGTGATGTAGAAGACATCACTTAGTGAGTCGCCTGACACACCGGGGACACAAGGTGATGTAGAGAAGACATCACCTTGAGAGTCTCCTGACACACGGTGATGTAGAGAGGACATCACTTTGAGAGTCTCCTGACACAACCGGGGACACACGGTGATGTAGAGAAGACATTACTTTGAGAGTCTCCTGACACACCGGGACACACCGGGGACCACACGTGATGTAGAGAAGACATAATAATGTTTGTAATAGTAATAATCAGGGACCTTTAAATTGACTTTGCAACTAGTGTCACTTCTACTGAGCTTTCTGAATCTCTTGGTTCCCTCTCTTCCACAGGCAAATGATTGAAAGGGTGAGCATAGCCACCAGTCACGATGGAAGGAAGGTGGTTTCTGCACGTATTGAACGTCCCCTTGGATAAAAGCCTCGGTTCACTGTAATGATTGAAAGGGTGGAGCATAGCCACCAGTCACGATGGAAGGAAGGTGGTTTCCTGCACGTATTGAACGTCCCCTTGGATAAAAGCCTCAGTTCACTGTAATGATTGAAAGGGTGGAGCAGAGCCACCAGTCACGATGGAAGGAAGGTGGTTTCTGCACGTATTGAACGTCCCCTTGGATAAAAGCCTCGGTTCACTGTAATGATTGAAAGGGTGGAGCATAGCCCACCAGTCACGATGGAAGGAAGGTGGTTTCTGCACGTATTGAACGTCCCCTTGGATAAAAGCCTCAGCTCAATGTAATGATTGAAAGGGTGGAGCATAGCCACCAGTCACGATGGAAGGAAGGTGGTTTCTGCACGTATTGAACGTCCCCTGGATAAAAGCCTCAGCTCAATGTAATGATTGAAAGGGTGGAGCATAGCCACCAGTCACGATGGAAGGAAGGTGGTTTCTGCACGTATTGAACGTCCCCTTGGATAAAGCCTCAGTTCACTGTAATGATTGAAAGGGTGGAGCAGAGCCACCAGTCACGATGGAAGGAAGGTGGTTTCTGCACGTATTGAACGTCCCCCTTGGATAAAGCCTCAGCTCAATGTAATGATTGAAAGGGTGGAGCATAGCCACCAGTCACGATGGAAGGAAGGTGGTTTCTGCACGTATTGAACGTCCCCTTGGATAAAAGCCTCAGCTCAATGTAATGATTGAAAGGGTGGAGCATAGCCACCAGTCACGATGGAAGGAAGGTGGTTTCTGCACGTATTGAACGTCCCCTTGGATAAAAGCCTCAGCTCAATGTAATGATTGGTGATGATTAATATTCCGTGGTTAATTATCAGCAGCGCTCTGGTTGGTTGATTGGCAGGTCTTACCTCCTGCTGGGGGGGATGTAGGGGGTCAGTCTCTGGATCACGCTGAATGCCGATTGGTCGAGGCTGTTTGTTTTCGCCTGGGACAGCCGGCTCAGTGGTGTGTTGCCTTCGGGTGCAACGGTTTGAGTCCCTCAGTGTGAGTGAATTAGGTGGAGTTCACCTGTATAGAGCCTGAGGAGAGAAGGTAAGGTCACCGTCAATAAACATCCACTTAGACAATGATAGACATTTCAATGGAATATGGGAAATACTGCCATTTCTGCGTTAGTATGAAAGTGGCTTGGAAGAGAAATGGAATTAAAATGTTATTAAAATATGAATAAAAAGGAAATCATATTATAGTACATACAAAATAAAAAATCTTAATATTCTTTCGTTTAAATGAAATCTGATTGGAAGAGAATTATGATTACATATTATAAAAGTATGTGAAATAAATCAGAAGTAAAATAGAAATGATAGAAAAACATTATGAAATATAATCAAAAATGAAGCTCCATAGAAGAACATATGTGATGTTCAGGGACAACAGGTGAACAGGCAACGCAGGTGTGAGTGTACAGGTAGGGTTAATACAAAGCATTCATGAGAAATTATATGACAGAATAACTTTGTTTTGAATTCAAATAAATATTAAGGACAGCCAAAGAAATCCTCTAATATTTGCAGCTCTTGTTTATAATTAAAAAAACAAGTATTTCCAGAGATAAAACCCATAATGTGTTTTAACCTTTATATACAGTCTATGGTTTTAACGCATCTGTAAACACCTCGCTCTGTCACGTGTCTTTACTCGACGCGCTGATTAGTTGATAAATATCTCGCGGTTTTATTATGAACGCCGCGCTGATTGGTCGAGGCGTTGCTATCGGTTGCCATGCAGCGGTGTGCGCAGCGGAAAGCGCTCCGGGTGGAAACAGAGCTGTTGCCTGGTGTTGCATCATCGCTGTTTGAAGGGGAACTCCGGAGGAAACATGAGGCTAAAATCACAGCTTTAAAGAGACTTAAAATATAAACATTATCCTGGGTTTCATCCAAAGGAACACGTCTTTACATTTATTGAATTAGCTTTTTATTAAACATATATTTTAATCTTTATTATTTCTATTTTGTTGTATGTATTTGTAAAGGTTTTCACTTGTATTCTTTATTTACCATTTTATTAGAGACATTCCCTTTTAATATTTTGACCTGTATTAGTCTTATTAGTTATTTAGTATTTATTTGGGTTTTTATTTTTTGGGACTATTAATATTATTGTATTGTTTTATGAACACACCTTTTACCTGCTGTGTCTCTAAACGATGACACTGTTATATCACGGTGTTATCATGCAAGTCAAATCTGTTCTATATGAGATGTTTGCCTTGTTTTTAACACACTTTAAAGCTTTTTTATTATTATGTGTATGATTATTATCACTTTTCTCAACTTTCTGTTCCCAGGAAGCAGCCAGCAGATCATCACTCACCTGTCACTCACTGAATTAGTCACAAACACTCAGAAAACAAACCATAATTAGTTGTTTTAGTTGCATTTTAATCACAAATCAATCTTTGTTTTCTGTTTCCTCCGTCGAGGCGTTCACTACCCGTTTAGCCTGTTAGCTCCCGATGCTAACAAGCCTCGAAACCTCACTGTTTTCTCTGTTTCTCTGTCCTAAATATACATTTAAAACACGGCTTACCTTTAGGGGCGGCGGTAGAGTCGACCATTCGTCCAAAAGGGAAAGATTTACCGTAAAAAAGAGAGTTAAATCCCGTCTCTGTTTGTCTCTGAGTGTGTTTGTTTGGAACATGGAGAGGAGAGTATTGCGAAATCTCTATCGCCATGTAGGGCAATTTCCCGTATCAGCCAATCAGAGGCGAGAAGGCGGGGGCGAGCGAGTGGTTAGGCCAATCACAGGCAAGTGTGCGGCAGAGTGATGCAATGCACTCTGTGATTGACAGCTGGATCCACCAATAGGGGAGGGCGTACCCTGTTGGACTTGTTTATGTAATGTGAGGTGAAATTAGTTCCTCCACGCATGACTTCATCTCTAATGACGACAACCAATCACACCGAAACTACTCATTAAACACGGTGTTTCTGAGCCGTTACTGCTGTGTAATTATATACAAATAACACGGTGTTTCTGATCCGTTACTGCTGTGTAATTATATACAAATAACACGGTGTTTCTGAGCCGTTACTGCTGTGTAAATTATATACAAATAACACGGTGTTTCTGAGCCGTTACTGCTGTGTAATTATATACAATAACACAGGTGTTTCTGAGCCGTTTACTGGCTGTGTAATTATATACAAATAACACAGTGTTTCTGAGCCGTTACTGCTGTGTAATTATATACAAATAACACAGGTGTTTTCTGAGCCGTTACTGCTGTGTAATTATATACAAATAACACAGTGTTTCTGAGCCGTTACTGCTGTGTAATTATATACAAATAACACAGTGTTTCTGAGCCGTTACTGCTGTGTAATTATATACGAGATAACACGTGTTTCTGAGCCGTTACTGCTGTGTAATTATATACAATAACACGGTGTTTCTGAGCTGTTACTGCTGTGTAATTATATACAAATAACACAGTGTTTCTGAGCCGTTACTGCTGTGTAATTATATACAAATAACACGGTGTTTCTGAGCTGTTACTGCTGTGTAATTATATACAGATAACACAGTATTTCTGAGCCGTTACTGCTGTGTAATTATATACAAATAACACGTGTTTTCTGAGCCGTTACTGCTGTGTAATTATATACAGATAACACGGTGTTTCTGAGCCGTTACTGCTGTGTAATTATATACAAATAACACGGTGTTTCTGAGCCGTTACTGCTGTGTAATTATATACAAATAACACGGTGTTTCTGAGCCGTTTACTGCTGTGTAATTATATACACAATAACACGGTGGTTTTCTGAGCCGTTACTGCTGTGTAATTATATACAAATAACACGGTGTTCTGAGCCGTTACTGCTGTGTAATTATATACAGATAAAACAAGTGTTTCTGAGCCGTTACTGCTGTGTAATTATATACAAATAACACAGTGTTTCTGAGCCGTTACTGCTGTGTAATTAATATACAAATAACACAGTGTTTCTGAGCTGTTACTGCTGTGTAATTATATACAGATAACACATGTATTCTGAGCCTGTTACTGCTGTGTAATTATATACAGATAACACAGTGTTTCTGAGCCGTTACTGCTGTGTAATTATATACAAGATAACACGTGTTTCTGAGCCGTTACTGCTGTGTAATTATATACAAATAACACAGTGTTTCTGAGCCGTTACTGCTGTGTAATTATATACAATAACACAGTGTTTTCTGAGCCGTTACTGCTGTGTAATTATATACAAATAACACGGTGTTTCTGAGCCGTTACTGCTGTGTAATTATATACAAATAACACAGTGTTTCTGAGCCGTTACTGCTGTGTAATTATATACAAATAACACAGTGTTTCGGAGGCCTTACTGCTGTGTAATTATATACAAATAAACACGTGTGTTCTGATCCGTTACTGTGGCTTTGTAAGTATATACAAATAACACTGTGTTTCTGAGCCGTTTACTGCTGTGTAATTATATCACAAACTAACACGGTGGTTTCGGATCCGTTACTGCCTGTGTAAATTATATACAAATCACACGGTGGTGTTTCTGAGACGTTACTGCTGGTGTAATTATATCACAAATAACACAGGGTGTTTCTGGCAGCCGTGATCTGCTGTGTAATATATACAAATAACACGGTGTTTCTGAGCCGTTACTGCTGTGTAATTATATACAAATAACACAGTGTTTCTGAGCCGTTACTGCTGTGTAATTATATACAAATAACACAGTGTTTCTGAGCCGTACTGCTGTGTAATTATATACAAATAAACACAGTGTTTCTGAGCCGTTACTGCTGTGTAATTATATACAAATAACCAGGTGTTTCCTGAGCCGTTACTGCTGTGTAAATTATATACAATAACACAGGTGTTTCTGAGCTGTTACTGCTGTGTAATTATATACAAATAACACAGTGTTTCTGAGCCGTTACTGCTGTGTAAATTATATACAAATAACACAGTGTTTCTGAGCCGTTACTGCTGTGTAATTATATACAAATAACACAGTGTTTCTGAGCCGTTACTGCTGTGTAATTATATACAAATACACAGGTGTTTCTGAGCCGTTACTGCTGTGTAATTATATACAGATAACACAGGTGTTTCTGAGCTGTTACTGCTGTGTAATTATATACAAATAACACAGGTGTTTCTGAGCCGTTACTGCTGTGTAATTATATACAAATAACACGTGTTTCTGAGCCGTTACTGCTGTGTAATTATATACAAATAACACGGTGTTTCTGAGCCGTTACTGCTGTGTAATTATATACAAATAACACGGTGTTTCTGAGCGTTACTGCTGTGTAATTATATACAAATAACACGTGTTTCTGAGCCGTTACTGCTGTGTAATTATATACAGATAACACAGGTGTTTCTGAGCTGTTACTGCTGTGTAATTATATACAAATAACACAGTGTTTCTGAGCCGTTACTGCTGTGTAATTATATACAAATAACACAGGTGTTTTCTGAGGCCGTTACTGCTGTGTAATTATATACAAATAACACAGGTGTTTCTGAGCCGTTACTGCTGTGTAATTATATACAAATAACACGGTGTTTCTGAGCCGTTACTGGCTGTGTAATTATATCAAAATACACAGTGTTTCTGAAGCCGTTACTGCTGTGTAATTATATACAAATAACACAGTGTTTCTGAGCCGTTACTGCTGTGTAATTATATACAAATACACAGTGTTTCTGAGCCGTTACTGCTGTGTAATTATATACAAATAACACAGTGTTTCTGAGCCGTTACTGCTGTGTAATTATATACAAGATAACACAGGTGTTTCTGAGCCGTTACTGCTGTGTAATTATATACAAGATAACACGGTGTTTCTGAGCCTGTTACTGCTGTGTAATTATATACAAATAACACAGTGTTTCTGAGCCGTTACTGCTGTGTAATTATATACAAATAACACGGTGTTTCTGAGCTGTTACTGCTGTGTAATTATATACAGATAACACGGTATTTCTGAGCCGTTACTGCTGTGTAATTATATACAAATAACACGTGTTTCTGAGCCGTTACTGCTGTGTAATTATATACAGATAACACGGTGTTTCTGAGCCGTTACTGCTGTGTAATTATATACAAATAACACGGTGTTTCTGAGCCGTTACTGCTGTGTAATTATATACAAATAACACGTGTTTCTGAGCCGTTACTGCTGTGTAATTATATACAAATAACACAGTGTTTCTGATCCGTTACTGCTGTGTAATTATATACAAATAACACAGTGTTTCTGAGCCGTTACTGCTGTGTAATTATATACAAATAACACAGTGTTTCTGAGCCGTTACTGCTGTGTAATTATATACAGATAACACGGTGTTTCTGAGCCGTTACTGCTGTGTAATTATATACAAATAACACGGTGTTTCTGAGCCGTTACTGCTGTGTAATTATATACAAATAACACGGTGTTTCTGAGCCGTTACTGCTGTGTAATTATATACAAATAACACGTGTTTCTGAGCCGTTACTGCTGTGTAATTATATACAAATAACACGTGTTTCTGAGCCGTTACTGCTGTGTAATTATATACAAATAACACAGTGTTTCTGATCCGTTACTGCTGTGTAATTATATACAAATAACACAGTGTTTCTGAGCCGTTACTGCTGTGTAATTATATACAGATAACACGGTGTTTCTGAGCCGTTACTGCTGTGTAATTATATACAAATAACACGTGTTTCTGAGCCGTTACTGCTGTGTAATTATATACAAATAATACGGTGTTTCTGAGCTGTTACTGCTGTGTAATTATATACAAATAACACAGTGTTTCTGAGCCGTTACTGCTGTGTAATTATATACAGATAACACAGTGTTTCTGAGCCGTTACTGCTGTGTAATTATATACAAATAACACGGTGTTTCTGAGCTGTTACTGCTGTGTAATTATATACAAATAACACAGTGTTTCTGAGCCGTTACTGCTGTGTAATTATATACAAATAACACGGTGTTTCTGAGCTGTTACTGCTGTGTAATTATATACAGATAACACAGTATTTCTGAGCCGTTACTGCTGTGTAATTATATACAAATAACACGTGTTTTTGAGCCGTTACTGCTGTGTAATTATATACAAATAACACGGTGTTTCTGAGCCGTTACTGCTGTGTAATTATATACAAATAACACAGTGTTTCTGAGCCGTTACTGCTGTGTAATTATATACAAATAACACAGTGTTTCTGAGCCGTTACTGCTGTGTAATTATATACAGATAACACGGTGTTTCTGAGCTGTTACTGCTGTGTAATTATATACAAATAACACAGTGTTTCTGAGCCGTTACTGCTGTGTAATTATATACAAATAACACGTGTTTCTGAGCCGTTACTGCTGTGTAATTATATACAAATAACACAGTGTTTCTGATCCGTTACTGCTGTGTAATTATATACAAATAACACAGTGTTTCTGAGCCGTTACTGCTGTGTAATTATATACAAATAACACGGTGTTTCTGAGCCGTTACTGCTGTGTAATTATATACAAATAACACGGTGTTTCTGAGCTGTTACTGCTGTGTAATTATATACAAATAACACAGTGTTTCTGAGCCGTTACTGCTGTGTAATTATATACAAATAACACGTGTTTCTGAGCCGTTACTGCTGTGTAATTATATACAAATAACACGGTGTTTCTGAGCCGTTACTGCTGTGTAATTATATACAAATAACACGTGTTTCTGAGCCGTTACTGCTGTGTAATTATATACAAATAACACGGTGTTTCTGAGCCGTTACTGCTGTGTAATTATATACAAATAACACGTGTTTCTGAGCCGTTACTGCTGTGTAATTATATACAAATAACACAGTGTTTCTGATCCGTTACTGCTGTGTAATTATATACAAATAACACAGTGTTTCTGAGCCGTTACTGCTGTGTAATTATATACAAATAACACAGTGTTTCTGAGCCGTTACTGCTGTGTAATTATATACAAATAACTCAGTGTTTCTGATCCGTTACTGCTGTGTAATTATATACAAATAACACGGTGTTTCTGAGCCGTTACTGCTGTGTAATTATATACAAATAACACGTGTTTCTGAGCCGTTACTGCTGTGTAATTATATACAAATAACACGTGTTTCTGAGCCGTTACTGCTGTGTAATTATATACAAATAACACAGTGTTTCTGATCCGTTACTGCTGTGTAATTATATACAAATAACACAGTGTTTCTGAGCCGTTACTGCTGTGTAATTATATACAGATAACACGGTGTTTCTGAGCCGTTACTGCTGTGTAATTATATACAAATAACACGGTGTTTCTGAGCCGTTACTGCTGTGTAATTATATACAAATAACACAGTGTTTCTGAGCCGTTACTGCTGTGTAATTATATACAGATAACACGGTGTTTCTGAGCCGTTACTGCTGTGTAATTATATACAAATAACACGGTGTTTCTGAGCTGTTACTGCTGTGTAATTATATACAAATAACACAGTGTTTCTGAGCCGTTACTGCTGTGTAATTATATACAAATAACACAGTGTTTCTGATCCGTTACTGCTGTGTAATTATATACAAATAACACAGTGTTTCTGAGCCGTTACTGCTGTGTAATTATATACAGATAACACGGTGTTTCTGAGCCGTTACTGCTGTGTAATTATATACAAATAACACGGTGTTTCTGAGCTGTTACTGCTGTGTAATTATATACAAATAACACGGTGTTTCTGAGCCGTTACTGCTGTGTAATTATATACAAATAACACGGTGTTTCTGAGCCGTTACTGCTGTGTAATTATATACAAATAACACGGTGTTTCTGAGCCGTTACTGCTGTGTAATTATATACAAATAACACAGTGTTTCTGAGCCGTTACTGCTGTGTAATTATATACAAATAACACAGTGTTTCTGAGCTGTTACTGCTGTGTAATTATATACAAATAACACAGTGTTTCTGAGCCGTTACTGCTGTGTAATTATATACAAATAACACAGTGTTTCTGATCCGTTACTGCTGTGTAATTATATACAAATAACACAGTGTTTCTGATCCGTTACTGCTGTGTAATTATATACAAATAACACAGTGTTTCTGAGCTGTTACTGCTGTGTAATTATATACAAATAACACAGTGTTTCTGAGCTGTTACTGCTGTGTAATTATATACAGATAACACAGTGTTTCTGAGCCGTTACTGCTGTGTAATTATATACAGATAACACAGTGTTTCTGAGCCGTTACTGCTGTGTAATTATATACAAATAACACGTGTTTCTGAGCCGTTACTGCTGTGTAATTATATACAAATAACACGGTGTTTCTGAGCTGTTACTGCTGTGTAATTATATACAAATAACACAGTGTTTCTGAGCCGTTACTGCTGTGTAATTATATACAGATAACACAGTGTTTCTGAGCCGTTACTGCTGTGTAATTATATACAGATAACACGGTGTTTCTGAGCCGTTACTGCTGTGTAATTATATACAAATAACACGGTGTTTCTGAGCTGTTACTGCTGTGTAATTATATACAAATAACACAGTGTTTCTGAGCCGTTACTGCTGTGTAATTATATACAAATAACACGGTGTTTCTGAGCTGTTACTGCTGTGTAATTATATACAGATAACACAGTATTTCTGAGCCGTTACTGCTGTGTAATTATATACAAATAACACGTGTTTCTGAGCCGTTACTGCTGTGTAATTATATACAAATAACACGGTGTTTCTGAGCCGTTACTGCTGTGTAATTATATACAGATAACACGTGTTTCTGAGCCGTTACTGCTGTGTAATTATATACAGATAACACGTGTTTCTGAGCCGTTACTGCTGTGTAATTATATACAAATAACACGGTGTTTCTGAGCCGTTACTGCTGTGTAATTATATACAAATAACACAGTGTTTCTGAGCCGTTACTGCTGTGTAATTATATACAAATAACACAGTGTTTCTGAGCCGTTACTGCTGTGTAATTATATACAGATAACACGTGTTTCTGAGCCGTTACTGCTGTGTAATTATATACAAATAACACGGTGTTTCTGAGCCGTTACTGCTGTGTAATTATATACAAATAACACAGTGTTTCTGAGCCGTTACTGCTGTGTAATTATATACAAATAACACAGTGTTTCTGAGCCGTTACTGCTGTGTAATTATATACAAATAACACAGTGTTTCTGAGCCGTTACTGCTGTGTAATTATATACAGATAACACGGTGTTTCTGAGCTGTTACTGCTGTGTAATTATATACAAATAACACAGTGTTTCTGAGCCGTTACTGCTGTGTAATTATATACAAATAACACGTGTTTCTGAGCCGTTACTGCTGTGTAATTATATACAAATAACACGGTGTTTCTGAGCCGTTACTGCTGTGTAATTATATACAAATAACACAGTGTTTCTGAGCCGTTACTGCTGTGTAATTATATACAGATAACAAGGTGTTTCTGAGCTGTTACTGCTGTGTAATTATATACAAATAACACAGTGTTTCTGAGCCGTTACTGCTGTGTAATTATATACAGATAACACGGTGTTTCTGAGCCGTTACTGCTGTGTAATTATATACAAATAACACAGTGTTTCTGAGCCGTTACTGCTGTGTAATTATATACAAATAACACGGTGTTTCTGAGCCGTTACTGCTGTGTAATTATATACAAATAACACGGTGTTTCTGAGCTGTTACTGCTGTGTAATTATATACAAATAACACAGTATTTCTGAGCCGTTACTGCTGTGTAATTATATACAAATAACACGTGTTTCTGAGCCGTTACTGCTGTGTAATTATATACAAATAACACGGTGTTTCTGAGCCGTTACTGCTGTGTAATTATATACAAATAACACAGTGTTTCTGAGCCGTTACTGCTGTGTAATTATATACAAATAACACGTGTTTCTGAGCCGTTACTGCTGTGTAATTATATACAAATAACACGGTGTTTCTGAGCCGTTACTGCTGTGTAATTATATACAAATAACACGTGTTTCTGAGCCGTTACTGCTGTGTAATTATATACAAATAACACAGTGTTTCTGATCCGTTACTGCTGTGTAATTATATACAAATAACACAGTGTTTCTGAGCCGTTACTGCTGTGTAATTATATACAAATAACACAGTGTTTCTGAGCCGTTACTGCTGTGTAATTATATACAAATAACTCAGTGTTTCTGATCCGTTACTGCTGTGTAATTATATACAAATAACACGGTGTTTCTGAGCCGTTACTGCTGTGTAATTATATACAAATAACACGTGTTTCTGAGCCGTTACTGCTGTGTAATTATATACAAATAACACAGTGTTTCTGATCCGTTACTGCTGTGTAATTATATACAAATAACACAGTGTTTCTGAGCCGTTACTGCTGTGTAATTATATACAGATAACACGGTGTTTCTGAGCCGTTACTGCTGTGTAATTATATACAAATAACACGGTGTTTCTGAGCCGTTACTGCTGTGTAATTATATACAGATAACACGGTGTTTCTGAGCCGTTACTGCTGTGTAATTATATACAAATAACACGGTGTTTCTGAGCTGTTACTGCTGTGTAATTATATACAAATAACACGGTGTTTCTGAGCCGTTACTGCTGTGTAATTATATACAGATAACACGGTGTTTCTGAGCCGTTACTGCTGTGTAATTATATACAAATAACACAGTGTTTCTGAGCCGTTACTGCTGTGTAATTATATACAAATAACACGTGTTTCTGAGCCGTTACTGCTGTGTAATTATATACAAATAACACGGTGTTTCTGAGCCGTTACTGCTGTGTAATTATATACAGATAACACGGTGTTTCTGAGCCGTTACTGCTGTGTAATTATATACAAATAACACAGTGTTTCTGAGCCGTTACTGCTGTGTAATTATATACAGATAACACAGTGTTTCTGAGCCGTTACTGCTGTGTAATTATATACAGATAACACGGTGTTTCTGAGCCGTTACTGCTGTGTAATTATATACAAATAACACGGTGTTTCTGAGCTGTTACTGCTGTGTTATTATATACAAATAACACAGTGTTTCTGAGCCGTTACTGCTGTGTAATTATATACAGATAACACGGTGTTTCTGAGCCGTTACTGCTGTGTAATTATATACAGATAACACAGTGTTTCTGAGCCGTTACTGCTGTGTAATTATATACAAACGTGTCGTGATGTATGCACTGAATATACTTTAAACATGTGTTATATTAAAGAAAAACATTCCAATGACTTTGTTGGAAACTTGAAAGTGAAATGTTAAACTGGAAGAGGAGGAAAAATAGTGAAGAAGCTTAATATTTAAAAGAAAAGGTTTAAAAGGTATAAACAACAACATGTATAGCCTCATCGTCCTGAAATAGCTGAATAAGTTAATAGTTGAATAGTTTATGCAGCTGAAAGCAGGCTGAAGGAGTTACATATCAGATGTACGTAGTAGTATGAGTTCAAGTAGCATTACATCTACAGGGCTTTTCTTTTGAAGGGGTGTGTGGCTTTGGAGAGTGTGAGGTGGAGAAAAACTAAATGAGATGTCTGACAATCAATGGGAGGTTCACCCATAAAAACAATGGTTAGGTGGGCAAAGGCCTTTGGCCTGTGTGTGTGTGTGTGTGTGTGTGTGTGTGTGTGTGTGTGTGTGTGTGTGTGTGTGTGTGTGTGTGTGTGTGTGTGTGTGTGTGTGTGTGTGTGTGTGTGTGTGTGTGTGTGTGTGTGTGTGTGTGTGTGTGTGTGTGTGTGTGTGTGTGTGTCTGTGTCTGCTCTGATTATATGATGTCACTCAGGTGTGTGGCCACAATCTGCCCAGCAACACCATGACAACCATCTGCAGCACTGAGTCCCATTAAGAATGCATTGAGGATTATATCTGACAATTTTGCCACCTGTTCAAAAACGATGGCTCCTATAAATAAATGCGCAGACCGTGAGCATCAGGGAACCCCAATGAACTGAAAAGGGGTGTGTTTTGGGTTTTGTGTGTGAAATGTGAAGATGGGAGCAGTTTGTCTAAAGTTGACTTCTCTCTAAACTACTACTACTACTCTAAGATATTGATAACAATGAGTCAATGGTGATAATGCCACATGAGGTGAGCTATAAACAAGCTGTCGGACAACAAAGCCAGTGGATCATATTTCTGCTGAACATCTTAAAGAGCCAGTGTAAAGATAGCTCCTCTCCTTTCTATCTGCTTTGCTGCCTTTATGAGTCATGGCTTGTTACCAGACTGAATGTTGTCTGTTCTGTTGGTGCCAGTTATTAAGGACAAAGCCGGTAAAGTGGGAAGCCTAGATAACTATAGGCCCATAGCGTTAGCCAGCACACTGTCAAAAGTCCTAGAAAGAATTCTGCTGGACAGATTAGATTACTTTATTAACTCAACAGATAACCAGTTTGGCTTTAAGGCTAGACATGGCACTGACTTGTGTATATACGCCTTAAAGGAAATGGTTAACAAATATAGAGGTAATAACTCATCAGTTCTTATGTGTTTCATTGATGCTTCTAAAGCCTTTGATCGTGTTAATCATAGGAAGTTATTTGTTAAGCTGAATAAAAGAGGGGTTCCCAAATACATTGTGAGAGTTCTGGTCTACTGGTAGGCCACCAGACTATGCAAGTCAAATGGGGCAATAGGGTCTCAGCCCCATTTGGGGTTAGCAATGGTGTCAGACAAGGTGGAATGATGTCCCCAGTTCTTTGTAACCTCTATATTGATGATCTGTCCAAGCGACTGAGAGCCTGTAATACTGGATGCATGATTGGTAGTACTCTAGTGAACCGTATTATGTATGCAGATGATCTTGTTGTGCTGAGTCCATCTAGCGCTGGTCTCCAGCAGCTTCTTGCTGTTTGCTCTGTGTATGGTGTGGAACATGACATCAAATACAACGCCAGTAAGAGTGCTGTCATGACCTTTAGAACCAAAGAAGATAAATGTCTAAAATGTCCTGATTTTAAATTGTCTCATATTAATCTTAGTGTCTGTAATAAGTTAAAATATCTTGGACACTTTATTACAGAACAAATGACAGATGATGAAGATATTTATAGGCAATGCCGCATGATGTATGCACAAGAAAACATTCTCCTGCGTGAGTTTAGTGCGTGTTCAGATGGAGTGAAGATGTCTCTGTTCAGAGCATATTGCACACCGCTCTAAACGGCACGTCTGTGGTCAAACTATAGAAAAGAAAGTTTACGGAAACTTCAAGTATCTTATAATGATGCCATGAGAATATTGCTGAAGAGACCTCGATGGTCTAGTGCAAGTGAAATGTTTGTGGCTGCAGGAGTCAATACTCTACAAGCTGTTTTAAGAAATATCATGTATAAATGTATTTGCCGGCTTAATGACTCTGATAATGAAATCCTCTTGGCCTTATCGAACATAAGGTATAGTACTACACGCTACCAATCACAGCTGTGGAGACATTGGTATAGTTGTCTCTTTGTAGGACACTGATTTAAATTATTCTTAAACTATGAATTCTTTTCATGCTGTGTATGTAATTTATTATATGTAATGCCTTGTCTTTTATCTGGACCCTGAGTCTGTAATAAAGTTTTCATTCATTCATTCTCTGATCTGAAGAAAGTTCCGGACAAATTTAACATGGGAGTTTATTGGGAGCTAGGTGGACTCTTTGTCACTCAGATCACTATTGGGCCTGAACGGGGGGTCCGTTTGATATGATGAAGGCAATTGAGCAGGCCAGACTAATTACGTCCTCAAGCGGCCAGGCCAGTTTTTGGTGGCCTTTCCATTTAGCGTAGCCCCGGCTAGCGGGTACTTTTTCCCTCTTTTTCCGGCCCCATAAAATCGTGGCTCTATCAGGCCAGGGCCAGGGCCAGGGCCAGGGCCAGGGCCAGGGCCAGGGCCAGGGCCAGGGCCAGGGCCAGGGCCAGGGCCAGGGCCAGGGCCAGGGCCAGGGCCAGGGCCAGGGCCAGGGCCAGGGCTGAACTAGTGACGTCAACACTCTCGAATGCTGATTGGTCAGAGAGAATCGGCACAAGATCGCGCGCGAGATCATCCCTAGCGTCGCATATATATCTAGAAGCAAGCTTGCAGCATTTTTGTAAACGGAGGAGCTACAAAAATGGCAACGTCGAAGAAAAGCACGCCGTGGTCGAGCGAGGAGGTGACGACGTTCCTACATCTCATTGGGGATGGTAACATCCAGCGGGAGCTCGACGGGAGCCTACACTGCGTTGCTACCCCAGGTCCTCAACTGGAATGGACCACGGCCTCGGACGGCCAGCGAGGCAGCCCGAGGCCTGAGCGAGGACGCTGAGGGACGCTTAAACGGGGCGACCCCGCTGCAGTGGAAATGTGCCATTAGTGATGATGTCACGCACTCTGAAAATGTACCAAAACTTAAACGTTGAGTCAAAAAAGATATGAACCATCTGAATAAGATTGTAATAGCTCTGAAGGTCCTAGAAGGTCTAGGTGTGGTAAAAGAGGATTTGAAGGATCCTCCCATTGAGTTCCATGTTAAAAAAAGAGTTTAAAAAGCTGAATATTTCAAAAAGCATAAAATATTTAGAAAAAGTTTGAAAAGGTTAGAAGTTTCCCATCGATTGCTGAACAGGCTGAACATTTCCATATCTGAATGTTTCTGTAGCTGAAAGTAAACTATCGATAAGAAGAAGAGGAAGAATAAAGATTTGAAGAACTATAGTGGAATGCTGTGTGCGTCACTCTTTAGTGTCCCCTGGTCTCCAGCTGTGTGCGTCACTCTTTAGTGTCCCCTGGTCTCCCAACTGTGTGCGTCACTCTTTAGTGTCCCCTGGTCTCCCAACTGTGTGCGTCACTCTTTAGTGTCCCCTGGTCTCCCAACTGTGTGCGTCACTCTTTAGTGTCCCCTGGTTTCCAGCTGTGTGTGTCACTCTTTAGTGTCCCCTGGTCTCCCAACTGTGTGCGTCACTCTTTAGTGTCCCCTGGTTTCCAGCTGTGTGCGTCACTCTTTAGTGTCCCCTGGTCTCCCAACTGTGTGCGTCACTCTTTAGTGTCCCCTGGTTTCCAGCTGTGTGTGTCACTCTTTAGTGTCCCATGGTCTCCAGCTGTGTGCGTCACTCTTTAGTGTCCCCTGGTCTCCAGCTGTGTGTGTCACTCTTTAGTGTCCCATGGTCTCCAGCTGTGTGCGTCACCCTTTAGTGTCCCCTGGACTCCCAACTGTGAGCATCACTCTTTAGTGTCCCCTGGTCTCCCAACTGTGTGCGTCACTCTTTAGTGTCCCCTGGTCTCCAGCTGTGTGTGTCACTCTTTAGTGTCCCCTGGTCTCCAGCTGTGTGCGTCACTCTTTAGTGTCCCCTGGTCTCCGTTGTGTTTCACATTTTGTTTCCTGCAGGAGAACAGAATGAAAAAATCGGTTAAACTTTAAAGTTTTTTCTTTACTTGTTTTAATCTAGGATAAAGTAGCTAAATGTAGAACTGTGTGTGACCAGTCAGAGGTCACAACACACACACACACAAACACACACACACACACACACACACACACACACACACACACACACACACACATACACACACACGAACACACACACACACACAATCACACAATCACACAATCACACACACAATCTCACACACACACACACACACACACACACACACAATCACACACACAATCACACACACTCACACACACAATCACACACACACACACACACAATCACACAATCACACACACAAACTCTCTCTCTCTCTCTCTCTCTCTCTCTCTCTCTCTCTCTCTCTCTCGCTGTGAGTCAAGTCAAACAGTGTGTGCTCTCCTCTCTTATCTGTTAACACTAAAATCTGTTGAGCCTTTTTATTATTCCAATAAGTAGAACCTGAACAAAACCACTTCCGGTTTCCCGTTCAAACGTTAAAAACTCTTTAAACACTCTTTCTGTAAAAACACCCAATTATCCCGAGATAGATCAAGTTCTGATTTAAGGACTTTCCAAACTTTCTAAGATCCCAAACTTCTCAAAGATGTCTCCTCAGTGATCTCTGAGAACACCAGAACATCTACAGACCCCCCCTTTAGACATCTTCAAATATCTGTTGAACGTTCCCAAACACCACTAGAACTCCTGGAAGGATCGTTAGGACTTCTTTAAGATCAGGTTTTCTGCCAAAGGTCCCCATTGGAGACTCTTCAGGACCATTGGAGACTCTTCAGGACCCTTGGAGACTCTTCAGGACCATTGGAGACCATTGGAGACTCTTCACAACCCTTGGAGACTCTTCAGGACCATTGGAGACCATTGGAGACTCTTCAGTACCCTTGGAGACTCGTCAGGACCATTGGAGACTCGTCAGGACCATTGGAGACTCTTCAGGACCATTGGAGAGCATGCATTTCCAAACATTTGGACTACCTATGTTGCAAATGTATTATCTTTTCAATTTACACACGGCATCTATTGCACGTCTGTCCGTCCTGGGAGAGGGATCCCTCCTCTGTTGCTCTCCCTGAGGTTTCTCCCATTTTTCCCTTTAAAACTGTGGGTTTTCTTCGGAAGTTTTTCCTTGTACGATGTGAGGGTCTAAGGACAGAGGGTCTAAGGACAGAGGGTCTAAGGACAGAGGGTGTCGTATTGTCATACTGATATTTTGTACAAACTGTGAAGTCCACCGAGACAAATGTAACATTTGTGATATTGGGCTATATAAATAAACATTGATTAATTGATTGATTGATGGAGACCATTGGAGACTCTTCAGGACCCTTGGAGACTCGTCAGGACCATTGGAGAATCTTCAGGACCATCAGAGACTCTTCAGGACCATTGGAGACCATTTGAGACTCTTCAGGACCATCAGAGACACTTCAGGACATTCGGAGACTCATCAGGACCATTGGAGACTCTTCAGGACCATTGGAGACTCGTCAGGACCATTGGAGACTCGGCAGGACCATTGGAGACTCTTCAGGACCATCAGAGACTCTTCAGGACCATTGGAGACCATTGGAGACTCTTCAGGACTCTTGGAGACTCGTCAGGACCATTGGAGACTCGTCAGGACCATTGGAGACTCGGCAGGACCATTGGAGACTCTTCAGGACCATCAGAGACTCTTCAGGACCATTGGAGACTCTTCAGGACCCTTGGAGACTCGTCAGGACCATTGGAGACTCTTCAGGACCATTGGAGACCATTGGAGACTCTTCAGGACCCTTGGAGACTCATCAGGGCCATTGGAGACTCTTCAGGACCATCAGAGACTCTTCAGGACCATTGGAGACTCTTCAGGACCCTTGGAGACTCGTCAGGACCATTGGAGACTCTTCAGGACTATCAGAGACTCTTCAGGACCATTGGAGACCATTGGAGACTCTTCAGGACCATCAGAGACACTTCAGGACCATTGGAGACTCTTCAAGACCATCAGAGACTCTTCAGGACCATTGGAGACTCGTCAGGACCATGTATTAATACCTTCAGTTACTTCACAGATCTGGATGAAGGATGTGAAATCTAACCAAGTGTTGAATCAGACTTTAGTTCCACCTGGAGTGAATCCACCAGCTACCCTGCAGTCTACAAAGCCATTCAGACTAGCTGCACCTTCACCAGCTACCCTGCAGTCTACAAAGTCATTCAGACTAGCTGCACCTTCACCAGCTACCCTGCAGTCTACAAAGTAAAGTACTCAGATCTTGTACTTGAGTAAAAGTAGAAGTACTCAGATCTTGTACTTGAGTAAAAGTAGAAGTACTCAGATCTAGTACCAGCTACCCAAAGCCATTCAAACTAGCTGCACCTTCACCAGCTATCCTGCAGTCTACAAAGCCATTCAGACTAGCTGCACCTTCACCAGCTACCCTGCAGTCTACAAAGTCATTCAGACTAGCTGCTCCTTCACCAGCTACCCTGCAGTCTACAAAGCCATTCAAACTAGCTGCACCTTCACCAGCTACCCTGCAGTCTACAAAGCCATTCAAACTAGCTGCTCCTTCACCAGCTACCCTGCAGTCTACAAAGCCATTCAGACTAGCTGCACCTTCACCAGCTACCCTGCAGTCTACAAAGCCATTCAGACTAGCTGCACCTTCACCAGCTACCCTGCAGTCTACAAAGCCATTCAGACTAGCTGCACCTTCACAAGCTACCCTGCAGTCTACAAAGCCATTCAGACTAGCTGCACCTTCACCAGCTTTGAGAACACTTTCATGATCAATCATTATAAAACATATCATATATATTATTCTGAAATGGACCAATCTGCACAACGACTACTTTTACTGTCTTTCACTATATTTTGATGAGAATACTTTTCTACTTTCACTTGAGGAACATTTTGAATGCAGGACTTTTACTAACAGAGTATTCCTACACTCTGGTACTTCTACTTTTACTCAAGTACAAGATCTGAGTACTTCTACTTTTTACTCAAGTACAAGATCTGAGATTCTACTTTTACTCACGTACCAAGATCTGAAGTACTTCTACTTTTACTCAAGAACAAGATCTGAAGTACTCTACCTTTTACTCAAGTACAAGCTCAGAGTTTACTTCTACTTTTACTTCAAGTACCAAGATACTGAGTACTTCTACCTTTTACTCAAGTACAAGATCTGAATTACTTCTACTTTTTACTCAAGTACAAGATCAGAGTACTTTCTACTTTTACTCAAGTACAAGATCTGAGTACTTTTCTACTTTTACTCAAGTACAAGATCTGAGTACCTTTTACTTTTACTCAAGTACAAGATCATGAAGTACTTCCTACTTTTATCCCAAGTATCAAGATCTGAATACTTCTACTTTTCACTCAAGTACAAGATCTGAAGTACTTCTACTTTTACTTCAAGTCACAAGATCTGGAGAGTACTTCTACTTTTACTCAAGTACAAGATCTGAAGTACTTCTACTTTTACTCAAGTACAAGATCTGATTAACTTCTACTTTCACTCAAGTACTAAGATCTGAAGTACTTTTTTTCTTTTACTTTTTAACTCAAGTACAAGATCTGAGTACTTCTTACTTTTACTCAAGTACAAGAATCTGAATAACTTCTACTTTTACTCAAGTACAAGATCTGAAGTACTTCTACTTTTACTCAAGTACAAGATCAGAGTACTTCTACTTTTACTCAAGTAATACTTCTACTTTTACTCAAGTACAAGATCTGAGTACTTCTACTTTTACTCAAGTACAAGATCTGAGTACTTCTACTTTTACTCAAGTACAAGATCTGAGTACTTCTACTTTTACTCAAGTACAAGATCTGAGTACTTCTACTTTTACTCAAGTACAAGATCTGAATACTTCTACTTTTACTCAAGTACAAGATCTGAGTACTTCTACTTTTACTCAAGTACAAGATCTGAGTACTTCTACTTTTACTCAAGTACAAGATCTGAGTACTTCTACTTTTACTCAAGTACAAGATCTGAGTACTTCTACTTTTACTCAAGTACAAGATCTGAGTACTTCTACTTTTACTCAAGTACAAGATCTGAGTACTTCTACTTTTACTCAAGTACAAGATCTGAGTACTTCTACTTTTACTCAAGTACAAGATCTGAGTACTTCTACTTTTACTCAAGTACAAGATCTGAGTACTTCTACTTTTACTCAAGTACAAGATCTGAGTACTTCTACTTTACTCAAGTACAAGATCTGAGTACTTCTACTTTTACTCAAGTACAAGATCTGAGTACTTCTACTTTTACTCAAGTACAAGATCTGAGTACTTCTACTTTTACTCAAGTACAAGATCTGAGTACTTCTACTTTTACTCAAGTACAAGATCTGAGTACTTCTACTTTTACTCAAGTACAAGATCTGAGTACTTCTACTTTTACTCAAGTACAAGATCTGAGTACTTCTACTTTTACTCAAGTACAAGATCTGAATACTTCTACTTTTACTCAAGTACAAGATCTGAGTACTTCTACTTTACTCAAGTACAAGATCTGAAGTACTTCTACTTTTACTCAAGTACAAGATCTGAGTACTTCTACTTTTACTCAAGTACAAGATCTGAGTACTTCTACTTTTACTCAAGTACAAGATCTGAGTACTTCTACTTTTACTCAAGTACAAGATCTGAGTACTTCTACTTTTACTCAAGTACAAGATCTGAGTACTTCTACTTTTACTCAAGTACAAGATCTGAGTACTTCTACTTTTACTCAAGTACAAGATCTGAGTACTTCTACTTTTACTCAAGTACAAGATCTGAAGTACTTCTACTTTTACTCAAGTACAAGATCTGATACTTCTACTTTTACTCAAGTACAAGATCTGAGTACTTCTACTTTTACTCAAGTACAAGATCTGAGTACTTCTACTTTTACTCAAGTACAAGATCTGAGTACTTCTACTTTACTCAAGTACAAGATCTGAGTACTTCTACTTTTACTCAAGTACAAGATCTGAGTACTTCTACTTTTACTCAAGTACAAGATCTGAGTACTTCTACTTTTACTCAAGTACAAGATCTGAGTACTTCTACTTTCACTCAAGTACAAGATCTGAGTACTTCTACTTTTACTCAAGTACAAGATCTGAGCTACTTCTACTTTCTACTCAAGTACAAGATCTGAATACTTCTACTTTCACTCAAGTACAAGATCTGAGTACTTCTACTTTCACTCAAGTACAAGATCTGAGTACTTCTACTTTCACTCAAGTACAACATCTGAGTACTTCTACTTTTATCAAGTACAAGATCTGAATTACTTCTACTTTTACCTAAGTACAAACATCTGAGTACTTCTACTTTCACTCAAGTACAAGATCTGAGTACTTCTACTTTTACTCACGTACACGATCTAGAGTACTTCTTACTTTTCACTCAAGTACAAGATCTGGATACTTCTACTTTTACTCAAGTACAACGATCTGAGTACTTCTACTTTTACACTCCGTACAAGATCTGAGTACTTCTACTTTCACTCAAGTACAACGATCTGAGTACTTCTACTTCACTCAAAGTACAACATCTGAGTACTTCTACTTTCCTCAAGTACAAGATCTGAGTACTTCTACTGTTCACTCAAGTACAAGAATCTGAGTACTTCTACTTTCACTCAAGTACAAGATCTGAATACCTTCTACTTTCACTCAAGTACAAGATCTGAGTACTTCTACTTTCACTCAAGTACAGCATCTGAGCACTTCTACTTTCTACTCAAGTACAAGTATCTGAGTACTTCTACTTTCACTCAAGTACAACATCTGAGTACTTCTACTTTCACTCAAGTACAAGGTCTGAGTACTTCTACTTTTACTCAAGTACAAGATCTGAGTACTTCTACTTTTACTCAAGTACAAGATCTGAATACTTCTACTTTTACTCAAGTACAAGATCTGAGTACTTCTACTTTCATTCAAGTACAAGACCTGAGTACTTCTACTTTTCACTCAAGTACAACATCTGAGTACTTCTACTTTACTCAAGTACAACATCTGAGTACTTCTACTTTTCACTCAAGTACAAGATCTGAGTACTTCTACTTTCACTCAAGTACAAGATCTGAGTACTTCTACTTTTACTCAAGTACAAGATCTGAGTACTTCTACTTTTACTCAAGTACAAATCTGAGTACTTCTACTTTACTCAAGTACAAGATCTGAGTACTTCTACTTTCACTCAAGTACAAGATCTGAGCTACTTCTACTTTCACTCAAGTACAAGCATCTGAGTACTTCTACTTTCACTCAAGTACACGATCTGAGTACTTCTACTTTTCACTCAAGTACAAGATCTGAATACTTCTACTTTTACTCAAGTACAAGATCTGAGTACTTCTACTTTCACTCAAGTACAAGATCTGAGCACTTCTACTTTTCACTCAAGTACAACGATCTGAGTACTTCTACTTTTCACTCAAGTACAATATCTGAGCTACTTCTACTTTACTACAAGTACAAGATCTGAGTACTTCTACTTTTCACTCAAGTACAACATCTGAGTACTTCTACTTTTACTCAAGTACAAGATCTGAGTACTTCTACTTTTACTCAAGTACACGATCTGAGTACTTCTACTTTACTCAAGTACAAGATCTGAGTACTTCTACTTTTACTCAAGTACAACATCTGAGTACTTCTACTTTTACTCAAGTACAAGATCTGAGTACTTCTACTTTTTACTCAAGTACAAGATCTGAGTACTTCTACTTTCACTCAAGTACAAGATCTGAGTACTTCTACTTTTACTCAAGTACAACATCTGAGTACTTCTACTTTTACTCAAGTACAAGATCTGAGTACTTCTACTTTACTCAAGTACAAGATCTGAGTACTTCTACTTTTACTCAAGTACAAGATCTGAGTACTTCTACTTTACTCAAGTACAAGATCTGAGTACTTCTACTTTTACTCAAGTACAAGATCTGAGTACTTCTACTTTTACTCAAGTACAAGATCTGAGTACTTCTACTTTTACTCAAGTACAAGATCTGAGTACTTCTACTTTCACTCAAGTACAAGATCTGAGTACTTCTACTTTTACTCAAGTACAAGATCTGAGTACTTCTACTTTTACTCAAGTACAAGAATCTGAGTACTTCTACTTTCACTCAAGTACAAGATCTGAGTACTTCTACTTTTCACTCAAGTACAAGATCTGAGTCACTTCTACTTTCACTCAAGTACAAGATCTGAGTACTTCTACTTTACTCAAGTACAACATCTGAGTACTTCTACTTTCACTCAAGTACAAGAGTCTGAGTACTTCTACTTTTACTCAAGTACAACATCTGAGTACTTCTACTTTCACTCAAGTACAAGATCTGAAGTACTTCTACTTTACTCAAGTACAACATCTGAGTACTTCTACTTTCACTCAAGTACAAGATCTGAGCACTTCTACTTTTACTCAAGTACAACATCTGAGTACTTCTACTTTTACTCAAGTACAAGATCTGAGTACTTCTACTTTTACTAAGTACAACATCTGAGTACTTCTACTTTCACTCAAGTACAAGATCTGAGTACTTCTACTTTACTCAAGTACAAATCTGAGTACTTCTACTTTTACATCAAGTAACAAGATCTGAGTACTTCTACTTTTACTCAAGTACAAGATCTGAGTACTTCTACTTTTACTCAAGTACAAGATCTGAGTACTTCTACTTTTACTCAAGTACAAGATCTGAGTACTTCTACTTTTACTCAAGTACAAGATCTGAGTACTTCTACTTTTACTCAAGTACAAGATCTGAGTACTTCTACTTTTACTCAAGTACAAGATCTGAGTACTTCTACTTTTACTCAAGTACAAGATCTGAGTACTTCTACTTTTACTCAAGTACAAGATCTGAGTACTTCTACTTTTACTCAAGTACAAGATCTGAGTACTTCTACTTTTACTCAAGTACAAGATCTGAGTACTTCTACTTTTACTCAAGTACAAGATCTGAGTACTTCTACTTTTACTCAAGACAATCTGAGTACTTCTACTTTTACTCAAGTACAAGATCTGAGTACTTCTACTTTTACTCAAGTACAAGATCTGAGTACTTCTACTTTTACTCAAGTACAAGATCTGAGTACTTCTACTTTTACTCAAGTACAAGATCTGAGTACTTCTACTTTTACTCAAGTACAATCTGAGTACTTCTACTTTTACTCAAGTACAAGATCTGAGTACTTCTACTTTTACTCAAGTACAAGATCTGAGTACTTCTACTTTTACTCAAGTACAAGATCTGAGTACTTCTACTTTTACTCAAGTACAAGATCTGAGTACTTCTACTTTTACTCAAGTACAAGATCTGAGTACTTCTACTTTTACAAGTACAAGATCTGAGTACTTCTACTTTTACTCAAGTACAAGATCTGAGTACTTCTACTTTTACTCAAGTACAAGATCTGAGTACTTCTACTTTTACTCAAGTACAAGATCTGAGTACTTCTACTTTTACTCAAGTACAAGATCTGAGTACTTCTACTTTTACTCAAGTACAAGATCTGAGTACTTCTACTTTTACTCAAGTACAAGATCTGAGTACTTCTACTTTTACTCAAGTACAAGATCTGAGTACTTCTACTTTTACTCAAGTACAAGATCTGAGTACTTCTACTTTTACTCAAGTACAAGATCTGAGTACTTCTACTTTTACTCAAGTACAAGATCTGAGTACTTCTACTTTTACTCAAGTACAAGATCTGAGTACTTCTACTTTTACTCAAGTACAAGATCTGAGTACTTCTACTTTTACTCAAGTACAAGATCTGAGTACTTCTACTTTTACTCAAGTACAAGATCTGAGTACTTCTACTTTTACTCAAGTACAAGATCTGAGTACTTCTACTTTTACTCAAGTACAAGATCTGAGTACTTCTACTTTTACTCAAGTACAAGATCTGAGTACTTCTACTTTTACTCAAGTACAAGATCTGAGTACTTCTACTTTTACTCAAGTACAATCTGAGTACTTCTACTTTCACTCAAGTACAAGATCTGAGTACTTCTACTTTTACTCAAGTACAAGATCTGAGTACTTCTACTTTTACTCAAGTACAAGATCTGAGTACTTCTACTTTTACTCAAGTACAATCTGAGTACTTCTACTTTTACTCAAGTACAAGATCTGAGTACTTCTACTTTTACTCAAGTACAAGATCTGAGTACTTCTACTTTTACTCAAGTACAAGATCTGAGTACTTCTACTTTTCAAGTACAAGATCTGAGTACTTCTACTTTTACTCAAGTACAAGATCTGAGTACTTCTACTTTTACTCAAGTACAAGATCTGAGTACTTCTACTTTTACTCAAGTACAAATGAGTACTTCTACTTTTACTCAAGACAAGATCTGAGTACTTCTACTTTTACTCAAGTACAAGATCTGAGTACTTCTACTTTTACTCAAGTACAAGATCTGAGTACTTCTACTTTTACTCAAGTACAAGATCTGAGTACTTCTACTTTTACTCAAGTACAAGATCTGAGTACTTCTACTTTTACTCAAGTACAAGATCTGAGTACTTCTACTTTTACTCAAGTACAAGATCTGAGTACTTCTACTTTTACTCAAGTACAAGATCTGAGTACTTCTACTTTTACTCAAGTACAGATCTGAGTACTTCTACTTTTACTCAAGTACAAGATCTGAGTACTTCTACTTTTACTCAAGTACAAGATCTGAGTACTTCTACTTTTACTCAAGTACAAGATCTGAGTACTTCTACTTTTACTCAAGTACAAGATCTGAGTACTTCTACTTTTACTCAAGTACAAGATCTGAGTACTTCTACTTTTACTCAAGTACAAGATCTGAGTACTTCTACTTTTACTCAAGTACAAGATCTGAGTACTTCTACTTTTACTCAAGTACAAGATCTGAGTACTTCTACTTTTACTCAAGTACAAGATCTGAGTACTTCTACTTTTACTCAAGTACAAGATCTGAGTACTTCTACTTTTACTCAAGTACAAGATCTGAGTACTTCTACTTTTACTCAAGTACAAGATCTGAGTACTTCTACTTTTACTCAAGTACAAGATCTGAGTACTTCTACTTTTACTCAAGTACAAGATCTGAGTACTTCTACTTTACTCAAGTACAAGATCTGAGTACTTCTACTTTTACTCAAGTACAAGATCTGAGTACTTCTACTTTTACTCAAGTACAAGATCTGAGTACTTCTACTTTTACTCAAGTACAAGATCTGAGTACTTCTACTTTTACTCAAGTACAAGATCTGAGTACTTCTACTTTTACTCAAGTACAAGATCTGAGTACTTCTACTTTTACTCAAGTACAAGATCTGAGTACTTCTACTTTTACTCAAGTACAAGATCTGAGTACTTCTACTTTTACTCAAGAACAAGATCTGA
>JAPTMU010000713.1:0-25019 GCA_028583405.1 Pogonophryne albipinna
TCCTGCTGATGTTCAGGTGTATATCAGTATATAGTGTCTCTACTTTAAAGAGTCCTCTCCTGCTGATGTTCAGGTGTATATCAGTATATAGTGTCTCTACTTTAAAGAGTCCTCTCCTGCTGATGTTCAGGTGTATATCAGTATGTAGTGTCTCTACTTTAAAGAGTCCTCTCCTGCTGATGTTCAGGTGTATATCAGTATATAGTGTCTCTACTTTAAAGAGTCCTCTCCTGCTGATGTTCAGGTGTATATCAGTATATAGTGTCTCTACTTTAAAGAGTCCTCTCCTGATGATGTTCAGGTGTATATCAGTATGTAGTGTCTCTACTTTAAAGAGTCCTCTCCTGCTGATGTTCAGGTGTATATCAGTATATAGTGTCTCTACTTTAAAGAGTCCTCTCCTGCTGATGTTCAGGTGTATATCAGTATGTAGTGTCTCTACTTTAAAGAGTCCTCTCCTGCTGATGTTCAGGTGTATATCAGTATATAGTGTCTCTACTTTAAAGAGTCCTCTCCTGCTGATGTTCAGGTGTATATCAGTATATAGTGTCTCTACTTTAAAGAGTCCTCTCCTGCTGATGTTCAGGTGTATATCAGTATGTAGTGTCTCTACTGTGACATGTCTCCATGCTTTAATGTTCAAAAAGATCTTTATTTCTCTCATACTGCCTGTGCTGCAGCACCTCTTTTCACCCTGTGTCTGAAACCAGAGCCCAGTCTGCTTTGATTGGTTAGCTGACCGGCTCTTTTGTGATTGGTCAACCGCTTAGAGATGTCCCGCCCATTACGATCACGAATATTTACATGAAAAACACTACAGGAAAACTTCAAAAAGCATAATAGTTAGCAAGAAGTTATTTACACGTCCAGCAGATTCACAGCAACTTTATGATTTATTTCGAGTCGTGTTTCTGGCTACTTAAATATTCGCTCTGTTCTACCAACTCCCTAGGGAAGTAAGTGTCTCTTTAGCTGCTAAATGCTCCACTTTGTTCACCGGCTAACTGTCTGTCTGATAATTGGTGCTGAACAGGTGGTTTAGTATGGGGTTATTGGAGCTTTTTTAAGGAAAAAAGATGATAGCTTTAGGCGAAAAACGATTCAAAGAGTAAAGTCAGAATGTTCCCAATTTAAAAACAATGGATCGAAGACTGCAAGTTAGTCCAGGCAGAAGTTAAACCAGATAAATGTGTTTCAAATACAGTTTCAAAAAAAGATAATTTAGTCCAGGATAGATTCACTCAAGGGGGTAACTTTGGTTTGAGAAGTGGGGGGGACACAAAACAGGGGGTCCTCCGCAATGAAACATTTTCTCAATTTAATTTAATTTCCTGCCTTTCTACAAATATATTAGGGACTATAGTGTTAACAAATCACATCCTCTAGGGGGGTCCGGGGGCATGCACCCCGGGAAGGTTGTTTTCTTTAAATTGAAGTTAAAAGCATCAATCTGGTGCACTTTGAGGGCTACATTAAGAGATGTATGGATACAGCTCTCAACACTCATATGAAACAGAACTGTATATATTTCAATAATCAAAAACCATTAGAATATGCTCAGAAGCAATACAGTAACACATATTTGATCAACTCCTCTCTCCTATCTTTATCTTACCTAGTCTGCATTCTTTCATTTTATTAATGCATATTTTAATAATCACTCCCCTTTCAAACTGTGTTTTTTATTTTTGTACTGACCTATAGTAGCCTACACATTGGAAGGATTTCTTAACTCATTTGATATACAACTAATATTACATAGATGAGAATATATATATCTCTCTCTCTCTCTCTCTCTCTCTCTCTCTCTCTCTCTCTCTCTCTCTCTCTCAGTCTCTCAAAGTCCGACAGGAAAGAGCTCTCCCTCTCCTTATTGTTGAAACAACTACTAATCTCCGTTAGCTCCGAGCTAGCACCAAATGTTAACAACAACCCCTGTATCTCTATATGTCTCTCTCTCTCTCTGTCTTTCTTTCTATCTCTCTCTCACAAGATGCGCTCGTGCCACACACACAGACGCTCCTCCGTGACGATGACCGCTTGCTTAATTTTTTTATAATAAACACATTTAAAAAGTGGGGGGGACACAAATGGGATTTTGAAAAGTGGGGGGGACATGACCCCCCTGTCCCCAGTGGAAATTACGCCTATGGATTCACTGAATTTTTGCAGGTTCATAAAAATGCCACATAAACCAAATGCCCTTGAAGCAACTTTTATTGGTCTGTAGGTTCATTTTCATCCAGTTTAAGATTGAAATGTTTTACACAAGTCAAATACTAACACAGTAATTATTTTCAACCCTCAAGGTTACAAGATAAAATGGGACAGGTTGTAAATACAGCAGCTGACGGCAGTCATCAGCCAAAGATGCAGACAAACATCCACCATGAGCATCAAACATCTCCAGCAGCTTTCCTTTGACAGCAGAGCACTTTTCCAATCTCAGCATTAACACCCCACACTGTATGTTTATATATCAGCTCTTCCAGAAGACGTGTTGTGAGTTTTATGTCGGGAACACAGCTCTAAAATCACATGAACTCCACCCGCATTCACTCGCTGTACGAGCCGCCAGCCTGTGATTTAGATGGATGATAGCAGCATAAAACTGTGGGTCTGTTGCTGGCACGAGGGCAGAAAGTCAAATGCTCTGAATCTAGATAAGTAGTGTTTTGGGAGATTAATGACATCTGTTGAGCATTTTGTTATGAGGCAGAGAGAACTATGTGAAGGGGTCAGCCTGGTTTGTACGAGAAATAGATAAACTCTGCCTCTTCATCACACCCAGAGCAGCAATATCCATCAAGGCAACGAGATGTTTCATAAGGGAGTGTGTGTAGGAAAGTATATGGCGGATAATAAGACCTTTGGCTCATTGTTCTTCACGGAGACGAGGAGGGGGTGGTGTCTGATGGAGTAGATTGGCTCTTCTGCTCAAATGACTCCGAAGAGAGACAAAGAGGAAATAGAAACCGCTAGTGTCGTCGCTCATTTCCTGTTCAATTGCTTGTGAACCTTGTCTTTTTTCATTTGCTTCTCATAGCCTCTCTCATGTCCTGCCATCTTATCTCCTCTGCTCCCTAATTCATTCTCCTCGTCTTATATTCCCTTTCTTGCCTTCTCTTTCTCTTCATCTCTCCAATGCCCTTTCCCTCTCTCAGACCCTATTCTCTATAATAGGCAAAGAAAACGTTTCGCACTGCACTTTACGAGTTCTTCCGTCTCTTCCATCGTTGGGGTAATGGTGCTGTCGTTTAGCCGCCGTGTGAAGAGCTCTCGAGCAAATCGATCGCTCGCCGTGAAAAGTTCGCTTTCATGAAAGTACAGGCCAGGTTTACATTCTTGTCTCACTTTGCCACCTGTCTGTGTTTCCCTCCTCACTCATGATTACACTGGCTCTAATTGGACCGGTACCATCAGAGCTGTGATGTGTTAGCAGCCATCCATCAGGCGGCTAAATGGAGCTGCGTTTAGCATCTCTCACCCACTGACGGCGTGTCAGGATATCTGATGCTGAGATATCAGTAAAGATCAGAGAATAGAACACTTTTAATTGTTGCGGGATTAGAGAGGCCACAGGAAATAGCACTCTTTGCTTTTCTGTGTCCATGTTGTCTCCTGTCCCCTTGGATAGCCCTATTAAGAAATGTGCCTCAATGTGGAAATGCATAACCAAGGTTAAATCTGTCCTCATGTTTGAATAAGTGTTACTTTTCAGCCAAAATCAAGGCCGCAAATGTACTAGTTTGGAACTTGAATTTCCCCCGAATTGAACAGAGATAGTGACTCAGCTCTTAGCCCTTTCTCAGATAATGTATTTGTATATATTGCTGTAATAGGAGTTGCAGAGTATCTCTTTTGGGTGTTGTGTATTGCATTTTATTACACGGCTTAGTTGACTACTCAATTCTGGTTGGTCTATTTGGACATTTCAGAGGTTGTTAATCCTCGATAGCTCTGGCGGTGTTTAAGGACTTGTTGTTAGTCATTTTAAATTGCGCTGCTGTCGTCGTAGTTAGTTCGCAGTTTTATGGGAAGCAATCTGATAATTCTTTGTCAATAAAACAATTTTTAATACATATCTCCCTCCTTCCAAGGTTACTAAATAAGATGGAGGCTAGAGGTGGATGCAGAGATATTAAACAACAGATAAAATGTTGTCCAACAACCTGAATGTGTTCGGTTGAAATACAACATCATGCAAATCCAAGCTCCACCCCAAACATTATTTACGGACTACAGTATATTCTAAAAAAACACCCAGAAATAGAAAGATTCTTTAATTTATACATCATAAATGTTATTATTCTCCCGATTCAATAAACCCATTAAACGGAGCACATGACATGAAGCATTAAATAAGAATGTGCAGCGGAGAAATAGATAACAGGATCATTATTCCCATACAAGCTTTATGCACCTGACAGTGAACACAGGAGCAGTTAGAGCCAGTTCAGTTTTCAATGTCATAGAGGATTAAAATGCAAATTGAAACTTTGAAAACGGCCTAGTAATAAAAGGGTAAGACGCATGTGTTGTGTCGCCTTCCTAAACATTTACTAAGTACCCTTTTTCGCCCACAAACTCCAACGAGTAAAACTGACACAGAAACTGAATACTTATCACAATTAGCCTCAGTACATTCTCAACTTTCATTCAAACAAACATCTTACAACCTGAAAGCTCTGACTAAACACTAATACCTTAAAGGTCACCTATCATGCTATTTTTAGGCAATAGCATAGGTCTCAGATATATAAAATATATAAAAAACATGTCGATTAAGTGTTTTGCTCAAAATACCAAACAGATCACCCATTCTAGCCATGCCTCATATCCCTCTATTTCACTTCCTGTTTCAAAAGGGCTGATTTGGGTATAAAGCTTTAAAATAAAATAAAAATAATTGACACAAAATAATAAAAGAGGGGTCTGAGCTCATGCGGGACCCGGCAGCTACTGTCTAAACTAAATGCTGCCGTGATGAAACGCCATATCATGGATGATCAAGGATTCTCTCTGAAACAGTCTGGAGCTCAAAGGCTTTCTCTCTTGCCGGTTATACCACAAGGTGAGTTCCTTTTTACTTCCTGCTTCTTCACACACATGCTCTCCAGTACAGGTTAGCTCTGAGTGTTAGCGATGCTAATGTAAACACCGACCATATTACGTCCAAAACAGTCTGGCATTGTTTCTGATAGCAATGTTTCTGATTGGGCCGTGGGTCCACATTTCAGATATTACGTCATATCGGACGCAAATCTGGATCAGCTCCGTTGTAGCCCCGTTTTTAGAGATTTGGGTACGGAGGAAAAGAGAGGGTTTTATTTTCTGACGCTGCGTGAGTTCCCCGACACACCGGGGACACATGTTTATGTAGAAAAGACATACAAAAGTGCATTTTGCATGATAGGTCCCCTTTAAACAAGTTATTCAATGAATAAAAGAATTGCAAAGAAAGCCGGAGCCCTTCATAAAGATGTAAATTCTGCGTAGACTTTTATTTATCGGCTATTCCTGTAACACTATGCCTTCTCCAGGGGTTTACCCTCAGGGTTTCCTGACTAGTAAGAAGTATGTTGCCTCTATTATGGTATTTGATCAAACCACAGACTCAAACAGTCATTCACCAGAAAATAACGCTTCAAAATCCATCTTTAATTCAGCTTGTTGGAGGATCATTATTTATTCAACTGTTATGCTGCAGGTGCTCGGTAGTGAGTGCACATTGAGTCCCTCACAGTTCTTTCAAAGCCATTGCATGACATTTATGAAGCAGGTACTTATGTTTAAATGCTGAAACGTTTAGTATACATATAAATGTCTCAACGGTTATGATGTTCACGTGTTCTTTTAGCTTTCAATCACGCTCTCTTTCTGAGAATACTGCTTCCATTTCTGATGTTTTTACAATACCGACTCGTGCAACCTGTCAGTGGTTTGGGATGCTGCTTCACCGTATAGGTTTTGTGAACCAGACAGACATCTTTACTGGTCTCTGACTGAGAGGCTATTAGCCCCCCGGCCCCGGCTCTTTTCCTCCCGTGGCTGCTCAGTCCCCGCTCTCTGCAGGCGTTTCTCAGCTCTGCTCGTAACCCGCTGACCCCCTGATCTGTGAGTTCAATCAGGTGGGAGGGATGAAAAGACGGAGGGGATGGAGAGAGAGTTGTGCTCCACCGAGGCACTTTCCCAAACTATCACCTTCTGAAAGTGCAGCCACAGCGACAATCAGAAGTTGGAATAGTGGAGATAGTGGAGACCAGGACAGGGTGAGCGTGAGGACGGGCAGACAGTGATATGAAGAAGACCAAACAACACATATTTCAAGGGATTTTGGCCAGATAAGGCAGAGGTGTGAACAAATCTGGCTCTGAAGGAAAAGCTTGCTCCGTCTATACTGATGAACACTTTAAATTGTGAGGTTTATAGTGCCAATATTCTCACATTAATGCTCAAAGTTGCGATTTTATGTAAATGTATATATTGCTGAATGGATTCATTCCTGTGCTATTATTTTTGCCCCAATTGTTATTTTCACACTTCAAATGTGAGTCAGTAGCGGTTTGAGCTACATTTATTCAGAAAGCAATCACACAGTTTATGTGCTAATTGACACTGGAGGTGATGCTTCATTCACAGAATCATCTGCCAGATGGCGGAAAGTCTCCATGTGACCGCTTTCATTAACAATTTTGGATTGACTACCTTGCCCCGAAGATAACCGTTTTTATTATTTCCCATTTTCTGCGAGTCTTCCTCCCATTAGCCATAGCCCGCAGGAGGATGATAATAGAGAGACACCTTCAGTGCAATATGTGTCATCCATCGCTCATTAAACAGTGCAGCGCCGGAGGCAGGAACTCAACTAGGTGCCTGATAATAATGCTAATGATAAAACAAATATAATATATTTCAGGATGTTATTATGTTGTCAGATGGAGGATGAAAAATATGTGGAAACTCAACTTTCCTGAAACACACAATTTGGTTTAAGGATGATCTCCTCTCCAATGGTTTGTTGTGCTTTTTCAGTCACAGCCATAATGTTTTAACAGGTCTACTAAATGGATTCAAAGCCATCTCCAAACGTTTGCTCCTCCGCTGAAGCTCATTCTAATAACTCTTGCCCAATCAGTTCCTTTGTAACGGCTACACCTCTCTTAATCGTTGTTTCTGACCCTGCTTGACTTTGGCTTTCAGAAAGTGTTTTTTGGGTCATGCGAACATGTTTGGTCATGTCCGAGTATATATTCTATTGGCTAGCGCTCCAACACATTGTACGTGATTGGCTAAGGGGCGGGACATCTCTAAGCGGTTGACCAATCACAACAGAGCCGGCTAGCTAACCCAACAGAGCAGACTGGGCTCTGGTTTCAGACAGAGGGTGAAAAGAGATGCTGCAGAACAGGCAGTATGAGAACATTAGAACATTAAAGCATGGAGACATGTCACAGTAGAGGAGCTACATACTCATATGAAACCAAAATATTCAAATTACATGTCCTCTTTAACAGATGTAATGACAAAGGCGTCCTTTTGCAAAACGTGCTCATGGCCAACATCTATATATTAATGTTAAACTGACAGGTTTTACTTCATTAATCGTGAATAATGTTGTATAAATCTGGTCCAAGCAGCGATCTCTGATGCTAAAAAATAAAGCCAAAATGGTTCGTATTTCACTGTCTATACTCTGGCGTCCAAACCTCTTAAGGCCCGGACACACCAAGCTGACACCAAAGAACTGACACAGACGGACCCCCGACTGTTGTGTCGCCTCGCGTCTCTGCGTCTTGGCCATGTGTCGCACTGGAACACACCGCAAAGACTTCAGCCCACGGCCAAGAAGCACGTACCAACTGCGCATGCGTGAGTGGCAATAACTCTCCTTACCAGCAGGTGGCGGTAGTGTGTATTCGTCATTCAAAAGAGGCAACAACCGGAAGACAGACTGCGTGATACACCGAGAGAAGAAGAACAGACTGCGTGATATAAACAAACAAGAAATAGTGTGTGCGTTCCATTTTCCCTCTACAGCGAGAAGCTCACGGGGCTTTCCCGAACCTGTGTCGAGAGTAGGGTTGGGTACCGGTTCCAGTTCGGAACCGGTTCCAACATTTCGATTCCAACGGCATCATTTAGAAATGTGAATTTCGGTTCCGCTTTTCGATGCCTGAGGAAATGTTTCTCGCCGCTCTCCGTAGCCTACTGGATGCGGCGGGGCGGGAAATGTAGCGTTGT
Organism: Pogonophryne albipinna; assembly: GCA_028583405.1. Lineage (NCBI taxonomy): Eukaryota > Metazoa > Chordata > Actinopteri > Perciformes > Artedidraconidae > Pogonophryne > Pogonophryne albipinna. The sequence continues at coordinate 8,245 of JAPTMU010000713.1, forward strand.
ACCTACACTTCCTACAGTGTAACCTGAGACCAGGGCCGGCCCGTCGCACTGGCATTATAGATGTTCGCCTAGGGCGCCAGATCTGGGAGGGAAAACAAATGTTTTGACCGTTGGTGCTCATCCTAATTTTCGGCCTTGATGTAACAACATTCATAATTAAGTAAATGTAACACCCTTTTCACCCCGGTTACACGTTTCATTCGCCCTGTACGATGGGCCCTGTAAGTGATGAAAATGGGGGATGTTGGCTTATCTGGCACCCGCAGCTCACAGCCAAAGTGCGAGTGAGCGAGGGAGAAAGGGAGGGTGCACTGGAACTGGCGCTGTTGTTATTAGCATCTGGTGCTAGCTGCTCTAACGGAAGAAGAAGATGTTTCTACAATGATGTGGAGGGAGAGTCCTCTCCAGTCAGACTGAGAGGCTGATAACTACAGCTCAGTGAGGTAAAGGACTCTGAGTGTTTAGATAGTTCACTTTAGTCTAAGTTATCTCAGTGGATCTCAAACGTTTTGATCACAATTTATGTAAACACATATTTCCAAGGCACAGTAAACCAGACATATCGTTTTAAACTGGAGAGATAAAAAAATATGCATAAATAAAATAGTAAAATAAGATATGAATGAACAACAAAAATAAAATACGTTACATGTATTTGTTATTGGCTATGGGTTATTGGTTATGTTCACATACTTATTTAATTATTAAAATGTAAACCGATCTTTTTCATATGGGTGTTTAGAGTTGTACCCCCTAGATCTAGTCTCTAGTCATTCTGCTTAAAGTGCACCAGATTGAAGCATTTTGCTTTAAAATGTTCAAACATTTCTTCCTGGTATGCCTGAGAAGGCAGATATGCTTGTTTTTCTCAACAAGAACTTAATCATTTTTTTACCCTGCCCCTCAAAGAATCGGAATTGAGAACCGTTAAGAACCGGAATCGAAAAGTAGAATCGGAATCAGAATCGTGGAAATTCAAACGATACCCAACCCTAGTCGAGAGTTCAATGAAATCTCAGATTTGCCTTCTTAATCGTTTGTTTGGGTCCCTCACTTCCGTTTCGCTTCTCATGCACTGATTCGCTAAACTGAACAGCCAATCAGAGTGATTTATTTTGCCAACAGCCTTTGGCCGACTGCCCACCGATTCGACATGTAGAGTCGGTAGGTTTTCGGCCGAAAAGGTGTCTGGTCGGTTGAAAAGACACGACGGTGCGGGACACACCAATCTGAGTAGGGCGTGTCGACGCTCATCGTCGGCCTGACGCCCATTGACGGACAAAATCGGCTTGGTGTGTCCGCACATGTTCTGTGAAACGTGTATTTTTCACTTCATAAACCTCTATACTTGACTTTGCAACCTGCACTAAATGGCTGACACCATCCTCTAAGCTCAGAGATGAACAAAGTTTGATGGGCTGGCAAACAGACGCGCCCAGGGGCTGGAATTTAGCGAGACTAGATGAAGGTAAGATTGGATCTTTATCAAACGGCCAGCTCTGAGCTCAAACTTCAGAGGAGCTCAAATTCCATCAGGTTTTAAGCGATAAACGATTCAGATAGTGCTCGATCTGTGTGGCTCTCTCTCTCTCTGTGTGTGTGTGTTTGTGCAGTGTTTTTCCTGCAATATGTTGTGCTTTTAGCTCCATAATCTGTTGGCATTTTGCCGCTTTGACTGCTCTTCATGCCGGCTCGCTCTCAGATCAGTCGGGGTGCCACTTCTCTCTGCCCACATGCTGCTCGCGTGGGAAGGAGCCGAATGTTTAAAAAAAGATGGAAGCAGATAGAAAGGTCATGATTTATGTCTGTGCGAGACGAAGTGTCTGAGCCACTGTCCTCATCCCTCTCCTCATCCCCCTGGCAGCCACGGGCTAACGCATTAATCCGTCTGCCAGCGGATCGCAGAGGGGGAAAAAATAACACAATAATCATTCATCAAGTCCAACTCGGGGCGTTCAACCACGGGGGAGGGAGCCTTCATATCCATCCTGCTTTATTGTCCCCTTCCTTTGGCCCACCGACAGTTATGAGGGTAAGGAGTGAGCGGCACTTGTAAGCAGGAGGATAAACGTCAGTGGATGAAAGAGCCCTCACCGGCGTCTAACAGAGTAAACACGCAGCAGCCTCCTGCTACTGAGACGTTTCTTTACAAGCTTTGTGAACAGACATTCATGATGCAGGGAAATGTTTATACGCATATAATACTTCTGAGGTGACATCTGAGATGATTCATGAACCGCATTAAAGTCTGTGAACTGGCTCTAACTGCTCCTGTGTTTACTGTCGGGTGCATAAAGCTTCAGAGGGAATAATCCTCCTGTTATCTGTTTCTCCGCTGCACATTCTTATTGTATGCTTCATGTCATGTGCTCCGTTTAATGGGTTCATTTTATAGGCACAATAAGTCACTTTAACACTCTGATATTTACATAAAATACATTATTTTTCTATTCCTTGATGTTTGTTTGGAGTATATAATGTTCACCCTCTGTCTGAAACCAGAGCCCAGTCTGCTCTGATTGGTTAGCTGGCCGGCTCTGTTGTGATTGGTCAACCGCTAAGAGATGTCCCGCCCCTTAGACGTCAATGTATTGTAGTGCTAGCCGTTAGAAGCACAAGTTTTACATAGTGATGTAATTGGGTTGGGAAGTAAACTAAGGAGTCCAATGGATGCGTTTAAGGCAAGGCAAGGAGGGGAGGGGGAGAGAAACTCCCTCTTTTCTTATTTTAGTCGTTCCAGACCATTGACATGCATAACAACCTGTAACACACTACAGGAAAGGGAAAATCCCCAAATGTATAATAGCCTAACTTACGCATCACATCAATCAAAAGCACGGCTGCACAAAATTCAATATACCACTCCCAAAAGAGTTGTTTCTGGTTAATTCTTCGTACAGTTATAGCTGTTTCTATGTACATTGACAGTTCCCCTGATGACCCTAAAGACAATGTGAAGCGTGGAATCATGTAGCATAGCTGAAGGGTGCTAAAATGTCTTTTAATTTCACGTGAAAGTTATATTTTCATGATGCTGAAACTACACAGCAATCATGTCGTCAATTACACTGCTGATAATCCTTTGATGAAAGAAAGAAGACCCTGTATTTATCCCTCAGGGGTAATTCAGTTTTTCATAGTACAACACACACACATGCACAGGACCTAGACGCATGAATTCTGAGTAAATATACAAACACATGCAGACCTCAGCAATGCCCACTCTCCATATATTTGGTCCATTTGGGACTTGACCACCATATTGTTCTTTGTTTCACTTGAAAATTATATATTTAAATTCACAGACATGCAAGTTATTGAGTCATAATTCAAATCCATGTCTTTGTCATTCCTCAAAGCTTTGTGGAATTGCTATTTAATACTGCTTTTCAAATTGGTTAAAGGAATTTACACCAACTGCACGAGAAATGGGGAATAGTATTTTAAGTTGCGATTAAGACAACTTTAATGATCGCATATTGAGGGACACTCTGCAGACATACACACACACACACTCTCTTTTCACACGTGTTAGATTGATCGATGGATAGATAGATAGATAGATAGAGAGATAGATAGATGGATAGATAGATGGATGGATGGATGGATAGATAGATGGATGGATAGATAGATGGATAGATAGATGGATGGATGGATAGATAGATAGGTGGATGGATGGATGGATAGATAGATTGACGGATAGATGGATAGATAGATAGATAGATAGGTGGATAGATAGATGGATGGATAGATGGATAGATGGATGGATGGATAGATAGATAGATGGATGGATAGATGGATAGATGGATAGATGGATGGATGGATAGATAGATAGATAGATAGATAGATAGATAAATGGATGGATAGATAGATAGATAGATAGATAGATGGATGGATAGATGGATAGATGGATGGATGGATAGATAGATAGATGGATGGATGGATGGATGGATGGATAGATAGATAGATGGATAGATGGATGGATGGATGGATGGATGGATCGATGGATGGATGGATGGATGGATGGATGGATGGATGGATGGATGGATCGATGGATAGATAGGTGGACGGACAGACAGACAGACAGACAGTACTTTATTGATCCCAATTTTGGAAATGTTTGCGTTGCAGCAGCATAAAAAAACAAGGCAATGTACATTAGAGAAACTAAGACACTAGAAATAAACAGTCCAAAATATCTCTGAAATAGAAATAAAATAGCATTAAAAAGTTAAAAAAATAAATATATACATGAGGAAAATATACATGTGGAAAAATGTCCAGTAACAAATATAATGCAGGATATTATTGTGCCGCTTAGTGCAGACCTGTGCTGGTGTCAGACTCTCTAGTGAACTTCAGTCTGTTTATATAAGAGTTTGAGGCTGAAGATGGCCTCAGAGCTCCTCCTCTGCAGACATTAATCACACGGAGACGTACAGATGGTGCGGCTCGCCTCCTCTCACCGGCCTTGTACGGTTTCTGCTCCTCCCTGCATGTCAAAGATGCTCAACCGCAGATTAATGTGCATATGTATAATATAAATATTTATACAGAGAGTAAGAGATGGGTGTGTGTTATTAGAATTATACAGGGTCGTGATTTATTACCTATTGTGAGGTTATCAGGGTTTCAATCCTAAGTGTCCATTATTCATTTTTATAGGTCACATTATTCTACGATGTGTCTGGTAATTGAATCATGTTTATGTTTGTCCTATGTTCTTAGTGAGAGTAATGTTGTTACTTCAGGCATGTGTAAAATGACTCCTAAAGTATACATGTTACTGTTTCTGTTAGGGCTATAATAAAAATAATGTATTCATAATATCTAGTTTTTATTTAAAGGTCCCCTATTGTACTGTTTTTCATCAATATATTACAGGTCTCAGATATATACAGAGCCTGTCTCTGATTGGCTGAAACACCAAACAGATCATTGCATTATTACCCACAATCCCCTCTGTTTCAGCCCTGTTTCCAAAGTGCTGATTCTCTGTCTGTTACTTTAGATGAAAATAAGGAGCCCCTCCCCACGCCCCTCTGAGAGACATTTGGTTACAAAGAACTCAATGGTGCTCTAGGCAACCCTGTCTCCTAAAAATGACGTTCCCACAGAACTAAACTGCATTCTCAATTACGTTTAGCCAGAAACGTATTTTCTCCCACGTTACGTTCGTTATGAACGTATCTTAAATACGTTTATTTTCTACATATCTTCTAGAAACATATTTTCTCCCACGTTATGTTTCTTATGAACGTATCTTAAATACGTTTATTTTCTACATATCTTTGCCATTTATTGTCTTGCTTATAATAATGATAATAGTCATTTATAAATATCATTTTAGAGCACACATTTGAAATCAGTAGGCGAGGCTGTAATTTCGCCAGCTGTTACTCTCATGAGCGAGGCAGAAAATAATAGTTTTTAACATGCCAAAAAGCTGCTGTGTCGTTTATTGCACCTCAAACATTAAAACAAATCCAGAGTTACGTATTTCTGTACTTCCTCTAAGAAGAAAGGACAGTAACAGAAGATCTCTGTGGCTTCAGGCTTGATCGCCGTTCAGACAGCGTTGGTTTCCCCAAAAGTGGGCGGGGCTGTAAAGTGACTCTCATCTATTATTCAAAACCATTCTATTTATTCTAACGTAAGTTACATGCCAGTGTTTTATCTTTTTATTTTAAATCGTATAATGTTGGACTTTTGTTCCCGTCTGTGAGGAAAAGAAATGGGGCTAAGAGCCTCAAAATACTGAAATCTGTATTTTTGAAAATCTTTTTTTCCTTCTAATTTGTTATTCTTTTCTAAATAACACACTGTTATTTACTCACCAATAACACACAATTATCCTTGTTTTTATTTATTCGTTTAATTCTATAATCTTGGGCTTTTTAGCCGTAAATAAAGTCACCGGAAACAGACGTCGGCCTATAAGGGACATTTCGAGCGATACACACCACAAACCCACTGAACGGACTCAAGATCCTCAGCTTGAAGCTCGTTGATTGGATGTTTTAGCCGCAATGCATGTTGGGATATGATGTTAATGCGATATGATATCCGAAAACATTTAAAAAAATAAAATAATACTTTATTCCGAGTGTGCTTGCTTTTCTCTTTGGAAGTCATCACATAACAGCATTGTAATACACGGTTCGGCCGCATTAAATATTACACATCTGCCGTAGTAATTTATTCATAGAGCCCTGATGAGAAGACTTCTGGACAAACTGGAGAACTGCCGCCAAAACTGAATATGTGACGTGGATCATAAATATATCAACAATTAAACAACATCTTGCATTTCTTTTCACAAAATACGTCTCCTTGCAGTATCAATAGTAATTCGGCTGACTTTTACATTTGATCCAATTGGTAGATAGGTTATATTTACACCATAACGGTGCACAGCTGATAGAAAAGGACTTGTAGTTTTTAAAGATATTACTGATTTTCTTTGAATTAAAGAATGTAAATCTGAGTTGAGAGAATAGTCAGGGGTTTCGGGTGATGGGAGACACATCTATGGAATCACAATTTCAATAGCTGACCATTAAATGACGGGTATGCCTTTCTGTCTGTGATGTTTTACAAATCAGATATTAATGTGTAGAAGTAAAACATGAGAAATAGTATAGCAATATCCTGTAAAATTATGTAAAAACATGAATAAAACTACACATCTTCAGATGTTATACATAAGTGTCCTACACTAATAATACAAAGTTATTATTAGTATGCTGTGTGTACCTTGTGTGCACCGCCTAGTGGTTAAAGCACGTTATTGAATTATTTTGTTGAATAATGTTATTTTTGTTGAATAATGTTATTTGATGAAAAAAATATTAAGAGTACATACTTTCATAGGGGGAAAGTAGAAGGTCAATGATAGAAGTATAGAATATAAAAAAATCAAGAAGATACTGTAAGTGATCTCTACAATAAAACAGTTTAGTGCAGGATGTACAAAGATATTAATATGAGGATGTGCAAAACAGACAAACTAATTAACCTTTATTAACACATTAAAGAGTACTTTAGGTTAAGGTCTTCTTTCAAATAAGAAAAAAGCTTTGGGGGTATCTATCTACAGATAAATATTAAGCCTGACAAAGTACTTAACGTCTAAGTACTTAACGTCTAATGTATTGCTTTCCTGCAATGTTAACTATGTTGAAGCACTTATTTAACTGATATTATACATATGAATTATACTCTTAGTATGTAGATAGTATAAGAAATGTGCAGAATATGACAGTTTAATGGTGGAGGTACACACATATTGATAGATGGCTTGTAATGCACTGTTGAGGAACCTGTGACCCAAGTTTTTCATTCATTGCATAACTACACCGTAGTTGTGTATATGATATGTCAATAAACCTTAGAAAATCTTGAAATCTTGAAAGGGATGTGCAAAATAGCAATTATACAGTCTTTAATGAACTATTAGTAGAGAATAACAGGTAATTAATATACTTTATAGAGATCTGCAGATAATGTTTAGTCTTCTCAAGCACCAACTATCAAATATCTCTCCTGATTTTTGGCACTTGACAATCACCTTCCCTGAATTTTACTCAGGTGTAACTAAAGTCTGATTTAAGGGTTGTTTATATTTCACATCATTAATCAGAATCTGCAGAGTAACTAAAATAAATGTAGTGGAGTAAAAATACCAGGTTAACCTCTGAATTGTAGTGGAGTAGAATTACAAAGTAACAATGAGCTGTCATGTGGGTATATATTAATGCTATGGATACAAGCGATTTTCACCCATGTAGTAATTACATGTTTTAAATGTGTACACACCAATTGTTTACTTTCACCTAAACCTACAGGCCTGTAGGTTTAGGTGAAACAGTTGACAGTATTAAACTGTGTGTTTAATACTGTCAACTTCTAATTTTGGGAAAAACGAAAACGTCTTTTAAAACTACAATTCCCAGTAGAGACGTGCCATAGAGAACATGTTGCGAAACACAATAGCCAGCATGTGTATTTCTGGGGGGACGTTCGAGTCCAGTTTTGAATAGTCAGCCGTGGTTTCGTTCCATTTCAAAGAGCTTGACGCTCAGCATAACCTTGGCGCACTGCAACTCCAACATCCAATCCCAGAGCTTGAAGATTCATCACGGGGTTTGTCAACGGGACTGTAGTCCCAAACGATAGCTGGGGATTATGGGTAGTGTAGTGTCTTCGGCCATCCTAAACTGAAATGTTTTTCGGATAAAATATTGCATTAACAACACCACATCTGGCGTCACAGAGATCTTCTGTTACTGTCCTTTCTTCTTAGAGGAAGTACAGAAACACGTAACTCTGGATTTGTTTGAATGTTTGAGGTGCAATAAACAACACAGCAGCTTTTTGGCATGTTAAAACTATTATTTTCTGCCTCGCTCATGAGAGTAACAGCTGGCGAAATTACAGCCTCGCCTACTGATTTCAAATGTGTGCTCTAAAATGATATTTATAAATGACTATTATCATTATTATAAGCAAGACAATAAATGGCAAAGATATGTAGAAAATAAACGTATTTGAGATACGTTCATAAGAAACATAACGTGGGAGAAAATATGTTTCTAGAAGATATGTAGAAAATAAACGTATTTAAGATACGTTCATAACGAACGTAACGTGGGAGAAAATACGTTTCTGGCTAAACGTAATTGAGAATGCAGTTTAGTTCTGTGGGAACGTCATTTTTAGGAGACAGGGTTGCTCAAAGTCTGCTGAGAGCTGGATCATCTTCCTCTACATGTGTCTTCTCTTCCTGCTAACTATGCCCGCATTTGCTCTAAAATGATATTTATAAATGACTATTATCATTATTATAAGCAAGACAATAAATGGCAAAGATATGTAGAAATAAACGTATTTGAGATACGTTCATAAGAAACGTAACGTGGGAGAAAATACGTTTCTTGCTAAACGTAATTGAGAATGCAGTTTAGTTCTGTGGGAACGTAATTTTTAGGAGACAGGGTTGGTTTTCTCTGCATACTCTAAAGAGGGTCATTAATCTCAAGCGCTTCAAGGCCACAGGGCTGAGTTGGCAGACTATGCTGATACTCCTCTTCACACTAAGTTTGAACTTCCATATGCTGATAACCGTTATACTTTCGACAGCTACACATAAAACTGTCTGCCCGCCCTATCTTGTATATAAGCTTTGCTATTTTGTGACTATTGCGCACACTCCTGCAGACTATCCTATACTCTGTGAGACCTGTGCCTTCGAGGCGCCTCGAATAAAGAACCAGAAAGACAACTCTGTTTGTTTCACCAGTTTATTGATTGATCATTCTAATTGTATATCTCCACAGTATTGACTAGGTCTAAGATTTCCATAACAGTAGATTCCCCTTTGGACCGGTACACACCCGCCAGGATGAGAAGTCCCATGTAAGCCCGAATCTCTTCAGCATCCACATCGTTCCATCCTGAGACTGAACGCCTCCCATAGAGATTTGTCATCTGTAAAATTAGCTGAATCATGTCAGGAGTGAAGAAAAGGTCAAAAGAGGATGCCACATCATAAATTCTTGATATGGCATATTTTGTGGGCCCTGGAATCATGCCGGTGGGTGCCTGAATGTAGCGCAGCGTCTCGGCATGAGATGGAGACCAGACTTGCCCATTTTTCCCTGTCCACTCACTGCTAGGATGGGCCGGATCCTCAGTGTCCTCCCCACTTTCAGACAAACATTCAGAAGCACTCTCAGTTGTGGAGGATTCCAGAGATAATTCAATGTCAGACTCGGAGCTTGTTTCTTCAGAAGAAGAGTCATCGCTTGCAGATGAAGGCTGCATGACCATTTCTACGGTCTCTTCTGCAGTGAAATGCCTCTTCATTTTAGCTCCTACTCTTGGCTCCAGGACTTTCTCCTTCTCTGCTCACTCATGAAATAACCCCTCAGCCAAACTGCATGTTAACATTTGGCTGTGAAAGCAGCCAGGTGCGTAAACAAACTAACAGTTGTTTTTTGTTTTTTAATTACTCGAGCAATTCTTCAAAGACACATGAAATGCATCCTTCAAAAGATCAAAAGATGCCCTTTTTTTAACCCTGAAATGATCAGTGCATGTTTACAGATACACACACACACACACACACACACACACACACACACACACACACACACACACACACACACACACACACACACACACACACACACACACACACACACACACACACACACACACACACACACTGTTGGAGCACCGAAATGCTGACATTACAAAATGCATGGTTTTATACTGCAATGGCAGTGAGATCAAAGAAGGTGGTTTGAATGGCAGTCAATGAGGCATTTTTTGCCACGAAGGTGTCCAGAGGTAGTATCTGATACTACGTAAAAAATAATAATGCAGTCAAATCAATTTTGTTGCTAATCTTTGACATATCCAAGACTCTAATAACCACCAAAGTTCCATCACTGTACTAATTATATCGAACATTTTTCATTTTTTGTGTTCTTTTTTAATAAATAATGAGATAATTCAGATAATGAGCTGAAACAGGCATTTAATGGGTTAACATCCTTAAAAATATCGAATATTTGGTAGATTTGAGCACGTTATAAGTTGTTTAAGTGATTTCTGGCCCCCCTAGAACCGCCCCTGCTTCAAAGAGCCATAATTCCCATCACTAGAGGGATCCCTCTCCCAGGACGGACAGACTTGCGATAGATGTCGTGTGTAAATTAAATAAATAAATCAAAGATAATATTATTACTGTTTTTGAGGAGTGGGTTGGAGTTCAGATTAACTTACTAACAGTTTTTTTACACTGTATTTGTCTATCACAAATACTGATGCGGGACGAAACGCGGAGCGAACTCCGGAGAAAACCCTTACATACGCAGCACTATAACCTATGGTCGATATTGGGAAGTTCATCCAACGATTAAAGGTTGTTCTCTACTGTTTTGAGGAGTGGGTTGAGTTCAGATCTACTCAGTCTGACAGTTGTTTTGTTTTTTCGCAATATATAGTGATGCGGGACAAAACCCGGAGAAAACCCGGAGAAAACCCGTACGCAAGTTACAATTTACAGGTAATCAGTTGGAAGGTCAACATCCTCATGTGAATAGTTTTCAGGACTCACATTTTTCCTTTTTCCTCGGGGGCAGTGTCCCAATGTTTCCTCTGAAACCATTTTTTCCTCTAAAAACAATTTTTCTTCTGAAACAGTTTTGGTTTTTCTCAGGTACTTTTCGTCTAACCGCGAGTCCACCCTCTTCGGTGTTGTGTCTGTTGCCCTTTCAAGAAGCTTTTCCGTGATTTTGAGTTTTTCTTTTAGCTCCCAGTTCTCGCGTGTTAACTCGTTGATGATGTTGGTTCTTTCAACACACGAGTCCATCTTTCTTTGATTAACACAGTTAACCTCTTCCTTGATGCGTTCCATTTGCTTGGCATCGGCTGTGTGAACCTTTGCCGAACGTTTAACTTTACACTTCAAAACATTAATTATATGACGAAGCCCTGTCCTCGTGTTTTCCTCCATTGGCACTCTGTCATCGCCATCTACGTGCTGTGCTTTGAGGCGACCAACAGCGATAATAAGCTTCTTGGGGTCAGTGATATCAGCCACTGCTTGTATATCTTCCTTACAGCGCATGATGTAGGTCTCCATGTTTTTGTTTTTTGTGCGCTCTTTGATCAAGAGTTGCTCACAGCCCCTGAGTTGACAATGTAGATCTAAGACCTTTCGTTTCAGGACCTTGTTTTCATTCATGCTCTGGTTCATCATTGCCCCGTTCTTCCTGTGTTCAGTCTCGGCGATTCTGAGGTTTTGGTCCAATGTCCTGTATTTCTCCTTCTCTTTGTCTAATTTAATATTTGTAATAAGGTTTTGGTCCTTTTCATTTGTCAAATCTTCTACCAATAATTTGTCATTCTTCTTTAAATGGAATATTTCCATATTCTTTCTTTTAATAATCATCTTGTGATCCTCGCATTGTTCATGTGACTTAGCCAAATCATTAGTTAAATCCGGCTTTGCCTCTAGTCTCACTATTTCTTTCCTCAGGCTTTTAACTAGGTCGTCCTGGAGTTTCTTGCCCTTAAGATTTTCCATATTTGCATCTAATCTTTTATGAAGAATACCGGCCTTGATTTCAGCGTCCATTCCCTCTCTTAAGTTCGTCATCTCTTTTTCCTTCTGAAGGACTTTATTCGTCTCCTTTAACACATCAGCTTCACATTCTTGCATCTTCTCTTGCAATATTTTATCGAGTTTTTCATTCTTCTCTCCCAATATCCTGCTTATTTCCCTTGTATGCGTTGCCAGCAGATTCCTCTCCTTTTCTTCAAACTCTGCTGAGCTTATCCGCATGAGGACTCATACTTTGCAATGAGTTCTTTTTTCTCTTCCTCAAATTGGGTGTCCTTAGTGACAATTGATTGCTGCAGCTCATTGATTTGTGCCTCTGCATATCCTTCTTTGTTACAATGTTTTTTCTCGTCAAGAAGGTCCTTAATATACTCTTGCTTATTTTTTAATTCAGCCTTGTCTTCTTCAATAGTTGCCTTTAGAATATTGTTTTCAGACTGCATAGACTGTAGTTTGAGGCTTTGTGAGAACAGTTCTTTAGCAACCACCTTCTGCTTATATGTTGACGCATCTTCTGCCATCTGGAGCAGGAATTTGCTAGAATATTCAGTTTCCTCCATTTTGAGAAATGTGTCTAAACTAAACAATTGAGTTTCAGCAGCAAAGGGTTAGCCTTGAAATATAAAGCTGCCTTGAGTTCGAATTTATTCAACTTGCAGGGAATTATGACGTTACTCATTACGTCATAAAACATAAAGGCTCTTCGAACGACGCCAGGAATGACGTCATCACGTTCGGTGTAAATCTACGATGGCTGAACATTAACAACGTTCTATGAAACGCTGCATACGTTAACGGTTAAAGGCTTTATAGTCTATGGTTAAAGGTTGTAATTAATAACGCTGCAAGAAGCTCATGACATAAGGAAAACCAAAAAGGGGACAGTAAACCGTAATTCACACTGCTGGGGCCAGGAGCGCTTGTTGACGGGGATTTACTCGACCAGCTGGGGCAACAGGAAAATCAGCGTAATCGAGTGTGACTATTAAAAAATAAATTATATTAATATTGACAATAACAACCGACCATCGGGGTAGCATTTGCTTGGCATTTCCGGGTATATCTCCACTGGTTGGGCCATGTTAACAATACCGTGTAACTGTCAGGTTAACCTCTGAATTGTAGTGGAGTAGAATTACAAAGTAACAATGAGCTGTCATGTGGGTATATATTAATGCTATGGATACAAGCGATTTTCACCCATCATATGTTTTAAATGTGTACACACCAATTTGTTTACTTTCACCTAAACCTACAGGCCTGTAGGTTTAGGTGAAACAGTTGACAGTATTAAACTGTGTGTTTAATACTGTCAACTTCTAATTTTGGGAAAAACGAAAACGTCTTTTAAAACTACAATTCCCAGTAGAGACGTGCCATAGAGAACATGTTGCGAAACACAATAGCCAGCATGTGTATTTCTGGGGGGACGTTCGAGTCCAGTTTTGAATAGTCAGCCGTGGTTTCGTTCCATTTCAAAGAGCTTGACGCTCAGCATAACCTTGGCGCACTGCCACTCCAACATCCAGTCCCAGAGCTTGAAGATTAATCACGGGGTTTGTCAACGGGACTGTAGTCCCAAACGATAGCTGGGGATTATGGGTAGTGTAGTGTCTTCGGCCATCCTAAACTGAATTTGTTTTCGGATAAAATATTGCATTAACAACACCACATCTGGCGTCACAGAGATCTTCTGTTACTGTCCTTTCTTCTTAGAGGAAGTACAGAAACACGTAACTCTGGATTTGTTTTAATGTTTGAGGTGCAATAAACGACACAGCAGCTTTTTGGCATGTTAAAACTATTATTTTCTGCCTCGCTCATGAGAGTAACAGCTGGCGAAATTACAGCCTCGCCTACTGATTTCAAATGTGTGCTCCAAAATGATATTTATAAATGACTATTATCATTATTATAAACAAGACAATAAATGGCAAAGATATGTAGAAATAAACGTATTTAAGATACGTTCATAAGAAACGTAACGTGGGAGAAAATACGTTTCTTGCTAAACGTAATAGAGAATGCAGTTTAGTTCTGTGGGAACGTAATTTTTAGGAGACAGGGTTGCGCCCGCAGGGGCAACGTGAGTCGCCCACGGGGCATGTTCTAAAAATAGCTCGCCAAGCAAATCCAAAATGTATAAAATACACAAAACAAAAAAGGAAATGTAATTAAAAGAATCTACCCTATGCATAAAGGAAACCTAAATCATAGCGAACTCTATCTACTTACTACAACTCTATATCTATCTAACACCCTTCCTCCCCCCACCCCCACAATCTCCACTGGGGACAGGGGGGACATGTCCCCCGCACTTTTCGAAATCCCCACTTTAAAGAAGATTGGATCATTGAAAAGTATACAGCTCCCTCTCATCTGAGTGTTGAGAGCTGTATCCATAAATTCATGTTGTGCTCAAAGTGCACCAGATTGATGCATGCCCCCGGACCCCCCTGGAGGATGTGAGGACCCCCCTAGAGGAGGTGAGGACCCCCCTAGGTGAGGTCCACCCCCAAATAAAGCAGGTTAAAATAATTAAATGGAATACATGTTATTTTAGTAAACACTGAAAACGGGTCCCAAAGACCCAAACAGCACACAAAGGTTAAAAGTCAGCATATAATAATGTTAAAATGTGCTGAATATATACACTGCAAAAAACAAAAAGAGGAGTAAAAGTAGCCCCCGACTTGTTTTATTTTTTGAAAGTAGCCCTCACCCTAAAAAAGGCTGGTGACCCCTGCCGTAGAGGATGCTATTGCAGTAGTCGAGTCGTGAAGTGATGAATGCATGAATCAGGGTTTCAGCAGCAGAGAAGGAGAGTGATGGAGTCTAAGGGTATTTTCTTGATTTTTAGATGTTTTCTTAAATCACCTTTTAAATGTATTTCTTCGAACATGGCACCCATGTGTTACATATCAAAATGTTCAGGACAATCTCTAGAATTGCTATATATGCAAATTAGAGCACTGTTTGATGAGATAAGTAGCTCAAAAGCTTAAAATTTGACATCCGATTTTCGTAAAATCTTCAAAACTCTTGTGAAAACACAAATGTTCTCATGTGATCGAATTGTTTTGGTGTTTTAGATTTGGTTACCAAAGTCTTAGGATTACAAAAGTAGTGAAATATTTGAATTACACTGTATAAAAATGTGTTATTCATGTCTAAAATGAAATTTAATAAATTCGAATTCTGAGTAAAACAGCTGTCAATCACTCTACGGAGACGGGCAATGTTTTTGAGGTGGAAAAAGGCGGTCCTGGTGATGTGATTGATGTGGTGGTTGAATTTGAGCTGACTGTCGAAGATGACTCCGAGGTTGCGGATGTGAGGGGGGGAGATAGAGTGTGGCTGTCAATGGTGAAGTTGAAATAAGGGGCTATTTCTTTAAAACGTTTATATATATATATATACTGCTGCTAAATGGTTTGAAGGGATGATTTAAGTTGATCTAAAACCTATAATAACACATACATTTTGTGTTGCTTTTATGTTGTATTATTAATACAAAAGGAAGCCTAGTAGAGTTAAGTGTACAATATTGGCCTATACATTATAGTGTAGCCAAATCTTTAAGTAGTAGGACATGTAAAAAGTTAGAAAAAGTACAACACATTGTAAAGAGTGTACTTTTAACCACTGCAGTTTAATTGTGTACCATCAGGTGGCAGCAGTGAGACACCAGCAGGGTTTTATCCACAGTGATTTTGAAGGAGAAGAAGAAGACCCCGAGCGTAACCTGGGTGACGTCATTACGTTGTTTATGACGGAGAACTGTTGCTATACGTAGCGTTAGCTTTTGTGCTACTTTTCACAAACAAACGATTAAGCATTAGTTTCGCTCCCAATGTGCATATTGTGGGACATAAAGGAGAATATAATGGCCCTGCAGCACTATTAAGGTAATAACGGCTTTATGTCTGTATTGTATTTTGACTGTAATAACAGGGTTGCCAACTTTGGGTACCTGGCAGGAGTGAGATTTTGATATCATGGGTTTAATTACACATATGCGCACGAAATGAATGCTATCGTGTCAGTAGCGGGACCTTAGCATATATATAGGATATACAATATATACAAATACACAATATTGGACACAGACTATAAAGGGCACACAGTTTCCTTCACTAATGAAAGTCAAACACATGTTTGTTTCCACTGTTTTATTGTGTACCTGTCGCGATAAGCAGTTCATTGACTTATTGGCTCCAGAGTGTTTTTATTGGGTAATCTATGGTAGGGCTAACCCATACAGTGGTGGGGCTCAAGTCAGTATTTGTGATGTAATTACATACACGCTCCCCTTGACAGTGAAACGCCACGCGTGAGGTTTAGATTATTTCCCTGTCTCAATCCAAATTGAACTGTATGAAATAAAAAGGCACATTTGTCTTGTAGTAAATAAAAAGGGCGACCTGGAGCCAATCCTGCAATTTCCCCACAGGTGAAAGAGTTGACATGCTGAAAGCCCAGCAGGGGGGTCTGGGGGGATTCTCCCCCAGGAGATTTTTTTAATACTAACATAAAATATCACATTCTGGCTACTCTCTTGAGAAGAGAAATAAATACATCTATTACTACACGACATATTTAAAAAAATGAATGCCATTTTAGTTTTGTGTTACTTTGTTCT
>JAPTMU010000714.1:0-25010 GCA_028583405.1 Pogonophryne albipinna
AAGCATGTGTGGTTTTGACAATTTTCTTATTTTGAGTTGCATTTCTTGTTTTGCATTTTGTTTGCTTAAGTTGATCACACACACACACACACACACATACACACACACACACACACACACACACACACACACACACACACACACACACACATAAACACAACACGCACAAACACACACTCAGACAGTCCCAAAAATGAGGTGTGGTGGTGTGCTAAACTCTCAATCATACACACTTTGATAAATACACAGGGACATGAATACACCGAAAAACACATGCACCCTGTATACACACACACACACACACACACACACACACACGGGGATGAGGATGAACTTTATTCACAATCAAATGTTTTGTTTGTAAATCCAGCCCCATTTACTTTGTATTGCAATCTGTCTGCATGTGTGTGTATTACCTTATAGTATGTAGTGGGCTGGAGGCATTTAAACACTTGCAGTAGATTATATATTAAACAATTCAGCTAGTTTCTGCTCAATATGCAATCTTATCTTTCCATTGTTTGACGTTAAAGCTAGGGCTGATGGCCAAACTGATAACCACAATCATTTGTTATCAATATTGAAATCAAGATTCTGCATTAGTGTGATTTTCTTTGTGTTTTTCGTGATGGTACAATTAGGATATCAGCCCATTTTAATACTCTGGGTTCTGTCGTCACTACCTAAATCATTTCATGGAAAATATAGTTTTTAGATTTACCACAAGAAGAAAGTCAGATTTAAGTATGCTAATTTTGAAAGCTAATAATTGCAACTGGAAACGTCAGCGATCAAAATAGTTAACATCAATACTGGCCTTCAAAATAAGGTTTAAGTCGATATGTTCTTTACGTTAAAGAGAGCATAGAGAAACGTTATTTTTGAAGCTTGATTGTTTTCACACACAAAGCCAGGAGGATATTTGATTTAAGAAAGTCTTTAGCGCCATGGAAGTCTTAAATATAATGCCTGTACCATTTCAGATCATTTCTGTATGTCAGTCTCACCATTTGATTTTTGTCACAGATCGGCGCTCGCCTCGGCTCACCAGGGTCAGCCGTTACCCACAACCCTCAGCGTGATGGAGAGCACGCCTCAGGTCCGCGGCATGCACACCATCATCAGGTCAGAACGCAGGGAACATCTTCAATCGTCTTAAAAAATATCTATGGTTTCAAGTAGGGCTGCTCAATTAATCGTATTTTAATCGCAATTACGATTATGGCTTACAACGATTACGAAAACAACGTAATCTAAATAAAACGATTATTTTGTATTATTATTACTTTTTTTTATTTTTTTTTATTTAAATACTTTTTCAAGTAAATGGATAAACGTTTTTAATAATCGTGATATCAATTATTGACCCAAATAATCGAGATTATGATTTTTGCCATAATCGAGCAGCCCTAGTTTCAAGACATACTAGTGGGTTACTCATTAAGTTTCGAGGAAAGATGCCAATCCATTTCTATGACCAACAGTTGTCTACATTGGCATACACTGGGAATATTTAAAGACCGAAAATGCAATACAATATTGTGTCAGGTCAGAAGTCAACTACGCATGCACTTTGAGGTGGATATATAAGCTCTGAGATTCCCTTAGACTCTATGGAAATTACACTATTGACTGCTTTGGTGCAAGGTAACGTGTCTCTTACGGCCCGTCCACACAGCAGCGTTCAAAAAATCTTCCAACGCTTCTGCCCATTCACTTTGAATGGGGTGACGTCACTTTGCCTCACTTTTCGCCGAACTGCATTGTGGGAAGCAAAGCGGAGATTTCCAGGCATTCAGGATTCAAAAGTTGAGCAATGTTCAACTTTTGAAGCTGAGGTGGAAGCGTCAGCCAATCAAATCCCGTTTATGCAAATCTGACAGTATAAGCGCTAGCCAATCAAACCGCGTGTAAGCTGGGAGAGACATACCGCAGTTCATTTTCTATATTCCTAAAAATGGAGGAGAAATTAGTTATTGCGGTAGCAACTAGGGATGTCCCGATCACCTTTTTTTGCTCCCGATCCGATTCCGATCATTTGATTTTGACAATCTGCCGATACCGATTTTTCCCGATCCGATCTTTATGCAATGCATTAAGAGAAAAAAAAGGTAACAGATAACGGCTGGTCATCCAACGCGATGAGTTCAGCTATCTTGGCTGTTATTTGTTTGGCCTTGTCACTGTTCTGGGGCAGTTTCTCTTTCCTTTTAAAAGTCTCTGAAAGTGTCGGTTGTTTCAGTGCCGTTACCTGAGTGGCCGCTGTGTACTCGTCCTGTTGTTGTTGGTGTTTGTTTCTCAGGTGGCGTATTAGATTGGTCGTGTTGAACGTAGCTCTGTTCTTTCCACCACGCGGAACCTCCGCCTTGCAAACATTGCATCTGGCTGTTACACTGCCTTCGCTTTCAATTTTATAATACTTCCAAACTCCTGACATTTTCTCTGTCCCGTCCGAGTCACCAGCTGAACGTAGCCTCTCGTTAGCTTACTGCTAGACACTGCGCGCCCACTCTGTTGCCAGCTTTGAGAGAAATAAGCAACCAGGTCTGAAAACAAGCCCAAAAGAAGCAACACATACATGATGTTGTGTAATTTTAAACCAAAACTAAGGCCTCAGGATGACTTTAAGACGTGAACATGGTCATTTTTGTTTTGTAACATTAAATAATAAAAATATTTTAAAAAAAAAAAATCCCGATCCCCGATTTTTTGAAAATCAAGTGATCGGCTCCGATCCCCGATCACGTGATCGGATCAGGACATCTCTAGTAGCAAATCACCCGGTTCTTTATGACCAGTCCCTATTTACTTACCGGGATACAAACCGGAGGAACCAGGCATGGAGGGAGGTGGCAGAGACAGTGGGTGAAACTGGTAGGTTTTCGCCTGTTTGGGGATTTTATATCCAGTTTACTTCGTTATAACATTGCTATTGCTTTGTATGTCGGGGGCGGGAGATTCATGTGATTGGTTGTTGGTCGCGTTACTCGCAAAAAATCCCCAAGCTTCAGACACGCCCAGCTTCAAGATTATTTTAACGCTGCTGTGTGGACGTACCGTTATAGTGCTGTACAGCAATATCATATTTGACTTCAACCATCTCTGTGTTTTATTGATTCCCCTTTGTATTATTCTTTAACGTTGTGAGTGTTACATCGGATCCACGACAGTTCTGTTTTTTGTTTCTGATTTTATGTGAAGCGTCTTTGAGCACCAGGAAAAGCGCTATAACAGTGACATGTATTATTATTATCTAAAACAGCTTCAAACTGAACTTTTATCACAACACATTTGACTTTTCTTCATGCTTAAAAGGTAGTTAAACGATCTAGTGTTGCACATAAACAGATATTTAAATGAATGGTTCAATTAAAGTGGAGGAAATTCTTAAGAGAAACTGATAAATGATTAATGGGCGAAGTTTGTCTTTTTGTTATTTTTAATAAAGTAATAAAGAAATTCAATATACAAGTGAAAGCCATCTGAAATGCAGGAACAGAGCTACTCCAGAAATGTAAATCCTTAACACATGTCTCTGTTAAACACATACACGACTACAAATACAATGTAACAGTGTAAAAGGCAATCAGAGTATGAGACTATATGTGTTAAATGATTATATGATCATTTGACACGACAGTAAGCAGCAGCAGAGCTCCAGATATCCTGATCTAAACGTCCTAAAGGGGATCAAACTCTTTGCTTGTTCTTACCTCCTCTTTGCTCCCGACCTCTGTGTTTGTGCAGAAACAAGGAGACCAACAGAGATGAGTTTATCTTTTACTCCAAGAGATTAATGAGGCTCCTGATAGAGCACGCCCTCTCCTTCCTGCCTCTCAAGGTGAGTCGTGTGTGTTTAGATTATTAACTGAGATGCTTGTTGGAATAATAAAGTGCACTCTTGCTTCTTGTCTGTTGTTGAAGTTGCTTATGCTATATCTCAGTGTTGCCTTCAGTTGCAGTGGATTTTGTGAACTTGTGGTTTAGTTGATCTTGTTTACCCTTTTCTCCCTCTCCAGCCGGTATCTGTGGAAACGCCTCAGGGGGGCACATATGAGGGGAAAAGGCTGAGTGGAAAAAGAGTAAGTCTGCTTTTATACTTCGTTTTTAAAGTTACTGAAACTTCCAAATGAAGCCCATGGATAGTGTTTACCCTCTCAGCACACAGTGTTCATACCTAGTGACAAAACATGTGAAACAAACAACTGTATGTACTTCAAGGTGGGGTAGGTAATTCACTTCAGAAACACTTGTTATATTCCATGGAATGCTCTTAACATCCCGATAGCAATGAATACTTTAAATGCTTTGACAATAAAATTCATCTTTGGAAGCCGTGCTGTAAAAAGCACGACCAATCATCTGAGCCGGCCCGGCTAAAGTAACTGCATGGCCTACCTGCCTGTCAGCCTTCCATCTGTGCACAAATGTATCTCGTGCCCTCATTGGTCAGGTGTGTGTTGGAGGAGGGGCTCTGTAAGGAAGGGGCAGATTTTTTCCGGTTGTGTATTTTCAAATTCTAGCGCACTCGAGCTGGTTTCTCCATTCTTACCTACCCCACCTTAAGTGTTACATTTTCGCCATTTACTGCTTCTTCACAGCATTATAATAACTAGTTAAAGTTTTGGTAGCTAAATAATTACACACAACACACTTCCCTCTCTCTTCCCCATTTCATCTCTCGCTCTTTAATGTAAACTGTCCAATAAACATCCCCCAACAAATGTATATTTAAAAAACAAAAGTATGATAAATAACATAAGCTTGACTGTCTAAATCACATGTGTCAAACTCAAGGCCCGGGGCCAAATCAGGCCCGTGGTGGATTTAATTTCGGCGCGCAGGATCATTTCTAATTCCTATTAGATCTGGCCCTCCGGTATATTGCACACACCTTCACTCCATCCTGAGGGTCTCCTCAGCTCAGAGCCTGAGCCCAACATTGATGACCTTGCACCCAAGATGAGATGCCAAGTATCTGAACTAGCATCACAGAGCAGCACACTGAGTTCAATGGATGTTTCCTTCTGCACTTTCTCTCTCACGACAACAGGGCATGTTTGGTTTGTTCTGTGAGGGGAATAGTTTTGTTGAAGCTGTTGTTGGCCTGTGGAAAAATGTACTCATAAGAAATGACTCTGGAAAAGCTGCAGATAGAGCCATAAGAAATGAATGCAACTGATTATTTAATGTTGTTTTTATAGGCAATAATTTAAGCTTGTTAGTTCCAGGTTTAATATGTGCAATAAGTTCATTTCAATAAGTTCTGCAATAAACATTGAACCAGTCCGGCCCTCGACTAGTACCCATTTTTTAATGTTGGCCCACTGTGTTTGAGTTTGACCTCCCTGCTCTAAATGTTGCAGTGCAAGTTATGACGTTTAGACTCCGGAGACAATTTATTCCAAGTTGATACATATCCATTAGAAACCAAATGTTCACACTTGTTTAGCGCTGTATGTAAACGTCTAGAATGACTTTAAGCTGCTGGGAGAACGTTTGATGTGTTAAGAGATGTGCTCGCAAAATATGTGTTTTATGTAGTAATCAAAGACCTCATATCCCACTGAACTTTGTTTCTCTCGTGCAGATCACAGGCGTTTCCATCCTGAGAGCAGGCGAGACGATGGAGCAGGCTCTGATGGCCGTGTGCAAAGACATCCGGCTGGGGAAGATCCTGATCCAGACCAACCACGACACCGGGGAACCGGAGGTGAGCGAGTCCGCTTTTTACCTGCAGGGATTTAAAGATTTTTAGCGATTGTCAATATCTGAATATCTGCAAATGTGTCACTAGACCTGGACTCTAACACCCCACACACACTCACACACACTCAAATCCAGCACCACACACTTGTTACACTGCTATGGACAGTCTTGCACTAATGTACATTCCCAAAGATATTGAAGTGACTGTTATTTTGTATATATTGATTGTTGTGCTTTTAGTCTTAATGTGTGCATATGAATAAATGTGTCTGTTGATTGTGTATATATAGGATATGCAGATTTTTATATATATTTGTATTCAGGATTGTTGGAAACAGTATTTCGATCTCTCTGTCTCTACACACAAACTGAAAGACAATAAAGTTGACTTTGACTTGTAGCTATTGTTAATATCTGCAAATGTGTATTAACTGTTGTTTCCTTCTTTTAGCTTCACTACCTCCGCCTGCCCAAAGACCTCACGGAGGATTACGTCATCCTGATGGACAGCACCGTGTCCACCGGAGCTGCTGCTCTCATGGCCGTCAGAGTGCTGCTGGTAGGTCGAAACCCCTCTGAAAACTCTCTAGATGCTAATTTTTTAGATGCATATGTGGATTTAGTCCTTTGCTTAATCACAATGCTACCACATGTAAACTGTGTCGTGCATTAAAGAGGGACTTTATTCTAACATGAACTTACTAGCTGGGCTCCTTAACTTCAAAATGCTACAATTCTGGATACATTTGTGTCTTCCAATGCAATACCAGATCACATCTCTCTATGTTTCTATAGCAGCGTATAGCCTAAGCTGCTATACTCACTATATAGTGCTGCTGCTTTTTCAGATATCCCAATCCCTAATGAACCCTAACTATTAATGCTATGGTCCATTTGTTGTTTTTATTACTTTTATTTTAATAAGCCATTTCAAAAGTATCCACTTTTAAATGACACCGTTGTGATTTAGGGAGACAAATAGCCAGGATGTGAGGTAGGGCTGTACCTGAATATCCGAATATTCGGTCGTTGGCCCACTATTCGGTTTTCGTTATTCGGATATTCTTTTTTTTTCTTTATCCTTTACTTTCTCCGTCTTTACATATAGATATGCCTTTTCTCCGTTAATCTCCACTCCTTTTGTCCGTCATGTTGTTTCCATAGCAACAACAACTTCCTGTCAACAGCGCTAACTCTCCTTCAAAGTAAAAGCATGTCCATACAAAATAGGAAGCCAAGCCAAATTACACTTTGACTTTCGACATATACAACTGCAACGAAAGTAACAAACACAATGCGATATCCTTTTCAATTTCAAAGAACACAAATTGGTTACATTAACAAATAACTATAACACAACAATACTGTAGAATAGTAAAGTGAATGCCTTGAATAAACCAAATACACGTGTGGATCTCCCCGTCAGAGCATTTTAAGAAGACCTGTGTCACATGAGCCAAATAAACGGTATTGGAGGATAGAGCCAGAAATGAGTATGTCAATTAGGAGGAATAAAAAGATAGAAACCAATTGGCTACCATCATGTGTTCTACCAGCTGTACTCAAAGTATTCTGTCGTCTTAATGTGCCTTCTCTCTCCCCCCCGTCCCCTCTGCAGGACCACGATGTAGCGGAGGATAAGATCTTCCTCATCTCGCTCCTGATGGCGGAGATGGGCGTCCACTCGGTGGCTTACGCCTTCCCCAAAGTCCGCATCATCACCACCGCCGTGGACAAGGAGGTCAACGACCAGTTCCACATCATCCCCGGCATCGGTGAGCACATCTCTCTTTCCCTCATTTTAATTTGCAAGAAGCAGTTTTGCACAAGATATGGGAGGGTTAAGTTGCACACAAGAAAAGAAACAAATGCACGATCAAAAATGTACATTAATAACCCTTATAGATTCAAAGGTTGTATTGTCATATGCACAAAGCTACAGTGTAGAAATGGCAATGACATTCTTCTGACCTGAGCTCCTCCAACAATGCAACATATATATAATAAAATACAAAATAGCATGTTTGATACATTAACATTCCCTAACCAGGGCTCAACGCTAACTTTTAAAAGTGGTTGCCAGGCTGACAACCAGGCATCAGCTTTTGGTTGCCAAAACTGAAAATACGGTTGCCATTTTTAGTCACCTTATATTTTAAATAATTAAGATACTATACAGTTATACATCAACTTAATAATGAACATGTGACACAAAAGAATGTTCAAATCCTTTACAATAAGTAATTAACACAATTATTTGAAACTAAAGTGGTAGTAAACTTGTCCACCCTCAATTGCTGGTATACTAAATCCCAGTAGTGCAGCTGTGTCATGTTCTTCACAGATCCCTCACAAATGAATTGAGCAAGTCACTAGTTTCTTGGTCATCCGTTGTCTCCCTTTCAAATGTGGGTTTTCTAGACCTCTGTGCTGACCCCCACCATAGATCCATTGGCCCTTCAGCATTGAAGTCATTGTGGTTCTGTCATTGGCCAGACTATTACATTTCTAATGTTAAAATATTAAAACCATTCACAGTTAAGAATTAGATATTAATTATTAATGCTGTTAAATTACTTTAAAATGTCTAACTATATTTAAAATGTGTTACCTTTTTATAAAGTGATTATATTTGTATGCAAATATTTTCCTATGGTAAAGTTTCGTTTAGCACTTTTATTTGGTAGTAAATAGAACGGGACTCTTATTTTGAAGGAACTTTTACCGGAAGTGAATGCACAACGAGCAGAATGTATACATTTCGCCTCCCAAGACTTTACACATTTCTCTTTGCTTTCGTTCGAGTTCATCTTGCGCTTTATCAGTTGAATCACTTTGAACATTCGTTTGAGAAGTTGAGGTGTTGGCTGAACTTTTTACCGCACAGTCAAACAACTTAATTTGCTCGCCATTTTTTGTAAAACAAACACACGCGCACCGCGCACGCGAGTAAACGGGCATCGCTTTCTGGCTCCGTAATCACATCAATGCACGTGCAACTTAAGTATCAGGTTCCGACTGGTCACAACAATAATTAAATATCACTCTTAATACAACAAATAATTAACATTTATCTATTTTGGGGTGCACATTTAGCCGTTTGCTGTCCTTATTTCTTTATGTTAAAAACGGGTTGCTACTGATGGCAACCAAAGGCCAAGAAGTGGTTGCCATTTTTTCTGAATGGTTGCCAATGGCAACCTGGCAACCGTTACTATCGAGCCCTGCTAACAGTTGAGTAAACGCCCCAAACCCTATCAAAGGTTTCATGTTTCCTTTGCAGAATAGACGTTAAGGGTTTGTTTTGTTATATTGCACTTGAGTTTGCAGGTCTGAGTGTTGCGTAGTTTGCTGAATAAGCCTAAAGGAAAGGACACATTATGATCCTTTCTCACTTCACCTGCTTTTATCACCTCTCTCCTCTTGTTTTGTATCCAAAGGTAATTTTGGAGACCGTTACTTTGGCACCGACGCTCCGTCAGACTGGTGTGAGAGCGACGATGGGATGGACATCTGAAGGGAGAGTGGAGGGTTGTTACAGAAGCACTTACAGCCATTAAAACGTTTAAAAAAAAAAGACTCTCCTTCATCCCTCGCTGCTCCTCCACGCTGAGGAGGTGAAGCTTTAATGAACTCCTTCCTGTTCAGACGAGCAGAGTTCACCGTCAGGTCAGTCGGAGAGAAAAGTGGAGATTTATTTGGAGGAGTTTACAGAAAGTTTAAAAAGGGGTCGAAGTGTTTCCCGTCCTGCAAGATGAGTTGTTCACATTCTTGTAATTATTTCACTGCGATCTCAAAAAAGGCTGCCAACGTACTTCTACAGATTAAGAGAAATGCTTGAATATTGTGTAAATAATGTGTCGCCAAATAATGTGTTTTTGTTGCTGAAGTTTTGGAGTTGATGCTTGAATTATACGTACTGTCCGATTTACTGGAAGAGGCTTAAAGGGGCCCTACTGTGACTTTCATGTTCAAAAAGCTCTTTATTTTCCTCATACTGCCTGTGCTGCTGCACCTCTTTTCACCCTCTGTCTGAAACCAGAGCCCAGTCTGCTCTGATTGGTCAGCTGGCCGGCTGTGTTGTGATGGTCAACCGCTTCGAGATGTCCCGCCCCTTAGATCACGTACAATGTGTTGGAGCCAATAAATGCGGCAATGTTACATAGTGAAAACGTTTAGATGTTAGCCTTTGCAGACCATTGACATGCATTAAAACCTAAATAACACACTACAGGTAAGGGAAAACTTGAAAAAGCATAATAGGGCCCTCTTTAAAAATCCTCTCAGTTTCTTTCAGGATTTCGCACCGTGAGTCTGTCAGTTTTATTCTTGAGTAGTTAAAAATAAGTACTTAAAAGTGTAAAATCAAAACTATTAAACATTTGAAGCGATCTTTATTTACACCGTTATGATTACAAGGTCAGAAAATGTGTTTGACTTTGAATACACTCCTTAAAAAGTTAAAAGAAATATACATAAAGGAATTATGTATTTGCATTTCTAGTTATAATTTAGATGTGAAGAAGAGACAGGCCTTGAGAGTCTGCAAATGCGTGGTTACTAGGGTTACAAAGGGGCGGAACGTTTCCCGTACATTTCCATAAGCTGGGGAATTTTGGAAATATTCCATATTGGAAACATTCCATGGGAATTAATGGGAACTAACTAGGAATTGAGGGTAATCGAATTGTATCCTATCTAAGCATAAATATAAACACTTTGTTTTGTCATAAGAAGACATCCATGCAAAATGATACAATTTAAAAACATGACATTTCAACAGATTTATTTGTAAGTAGAACAGAACAAGTTTTTATTATTTTATTGAACAATCATTTGTTTCATTGAAGAACAAAAACATGAATGGTGGGTTAAATATTCCCCCCAACCCCACTCATTCAAAAGTGTGGTCCAGTCTTCTAGAAATCATGTGTGCATGTGATGGAGGAATGCACAGTGCCTGTAGGGGGCGTGGTGCACGATTTGGGGAAATAATGTAATTGCGATTTTTCTGACAGATATTGCGATTCGATTCACGATATTTGTTTTTAAGCGACCCAACGAGGCTTATTGTAAAATGCGGCCATATCTCCGGCTAGGAAGGTCGTATCAACGTACTCCCGTCTCTAGCACCCCCGCAGCCCGAGCTACGAGTGATGAACTAAACTTACATGAAACTTCTGTTGGGTTGCTTTAAAGTAGGGCTGTCAAACGATTAAAAAATTTAATCAGATTAATCACAGCTTAAAAATTAATTAATCAGATTAATCACCATTCGAACTATGTCCAAAATATGCCATTTCTTTATGTATATTGTTGGAATGGAAAGATAAATGAAAGAAGGCGGATATATCCATTTAACATACAGTGTCTATGTTTATTATAACATTTTTCTGCGTGTCAAAATGAAAGACAGCACACACACCTATCAATCATCAAACCGTGGGGTCTTAATTCATTACGTGTTGATTTCTATCAACGGGGGGTACTTCAGGAAAGTCGACGGGGGGCGGCGGTTAGTGGAGTACTTGTGACCACAGAGTGCGAACGTTGTGATCAGCTGTTTTAGCGCAGTTCTCCAGTGAAGGGGGGGAAGTCTCCCTCCGCAGCCGGTTGGCGTAGTTTTGGCACAATGCCGTTGTACAGACCACGTTAACAGCAGCCCTGTCTGTGCACACGGAGACCGACTCTGTCGTCCGGTGATCTAACCGCCTTCTGGAAAAGCTTCACAAGTACGCCGGTACGCAAATGCGCTTTGTGACACAAGTTTCAGATTACGCACATAACCGGCGTACCAGTTATGTGCACCCCTGTACTACAGCAAAAGTATTCTCCGTCGGGACTTCCTGCAACAACACCGACATTATCAAAGATGTTCTATTGAGAAGACGATCACTACGTGACAAAAGTTTTCAAAACCGTTTCTGGTCTTCGGTATTTCCAGACAAGTGGCTTCTGAAATCAATCTGACTAACTGCTGTCTGTGCAATTTACTCCGCGCGAGTTGGCGGACTTTATTTAGCTTACTTTAACATCATTTTTCATGGTGGGGCTAAGCCATTTCTTGGTATGGGTGTAGCCTACCCCAGCCATACCCTGGCGCTGCCACTGGTGGCACGTATGGGGCGGGCCATTCTGCACATGCGTTAAATGCGTTAAATATTTTAACGCAATTAATTCAAAAAATTAATTACCGCCGTTAACGCGATAATTTTGACAGCACTACTTTAAAGTCAAGCTTCAGTTTAAGATTCTCCCTGTAATAGAAACATGTGATGGAGCATTACTAACCTGACTCAGAAAGCATCTAAAGCTCCATTGGAAGCCATTTGGAAAGGGCAGGCACTTTCAAAAATACTTGGCAGGTGATTGGATCAATCTGTCTATCACCTTCTGGCATGGGCCACTTCTGATTGGTTAACAATGGCTGGTACATGTGGAGCACAGCACTTCTGATTGGTGTGGATGACTGACACACAAGAAGAGCGGGCTTTGCGAATGATAATTGCATCATTTAAAATTTCGATTTAAAATTGATTAATCGTTGAGCCCTAGTGTGGTCTCAATAGCCATGCAGTAAGCAGTGTGCTATGTGCATGTGATTGAGGAATGTCATCTGTTTGTTTTAGTCAAGATTATGCTAAAATATACTTTCCCCAACTATATTTAAAGGGTAGGTAATTTTGGAGAAACCAGCTCGAGTGCGCTAGAATTTGAAAATACACAACCGGAAAAAAATCTGCCACTTCCTCACAGAGCCCCTCCTCCAACACACACGAACGCACACATGACCAATGAGGGCACGAGATGAGTTTGTGCACAGATGGAAGGCTGACAGGCAGGTAGGCCATCCAGTTACTTTAGCCGGCTCAGATGATTGGTCGTGCTTTTTACAGCGCCACGGCTTCCACAGATTGTATGTATTTATTGTCAAAGCACTTCAGATATTCATTGCTATCGGGATGTTAAGAGCATTCCATGGAATATAACAACAAGTGTATCTCGAGCCGGTTTCTCAGACTTACCTACCCCACCTTTAAGTTCCCTATGAAGAGCCAACCTTCAATTTTGAAAATTCCCAGTTAATTCCCGTTTATTCCCATGGAAAGTTTCCATCTTTGAAAATTCCCAGTTAATTCCCGTTTATTCCCATGGAAAGTTTCCATCTTTGAAAATTCCCAGAATTGTGCAACCCTAGTGGTTATGTCCCTTTTTTAAATGCTTGCATAGTGCTTATATTTTCCTCCTAAGAAGCTGAATCATTGCACAAAACCAGAAAAATAACGCCTCGTGTTTTAAGAACAGTCTCCATCCCGAGTATCGGATATTCAGGGGATGAAATGTCCAGAGTTCAGGAGGGTAAACATCATTTATACTTGACAGTGTGCTGTGTTTTTAATATGTTAGAATCATTAATGTATTGCAGCTTTGATTTAATGATATTAGTACTGTATAATATTATCTCAGGCTACAACAACAACAACATTACTTGAAGATAACTAAGGGAACACCGTCAATATGATTATATTACCTGTTGCCTTTTTATTCCTTTGTTACCGCAGCAATATAACAAGGAGCCATTTTGTTTTCAACCACGCTCAGAGGTCATTATATTAATTTAAAGGGAGTTTAACGTCATTGTTACGAACATCTCAATTAAATGTAGCTGTTATTTATATCAGTGTTTGGCTCTTGTGTGTAGAAATGCTCTCTGTGGCCTTAAATCGCTTCTTTAGTTCACACGGTCATTTCCTAATCTAATGGACCAGGAGACCAAATGGAAAGTGTTGTTGCTCGGGATCAAGTGTCATAATTTAAAGACACGACAGCACCCGTGTTTACATAAGATAGATATATTCAAATCCATTCAAGTCTCATCTCACATGTAAAGTGTTTGTGTTTTTATGAATTAAACGCAGAAACTGACCCGTTTGGGAAACGTACTCTTTGTGATTTCTTTACTTTAATGCCTTTTATTCATTCATTATACTGTTTGCAGTGTTACTACATCTTGCATTATTTCACAGCCTATAATCCAAGTAATATATTATTATTTTAGTGTTTCATCAACTGTCCAAGATTCAGTGCATAAACAACGGCTGCCTCCCGATTTGCATACGTTTCCTTTTAATACATACTGCAGATACCCTTGTATATATAATTATAACACAAATAATAATACATGTTATTTATATAGTGCTTTTCCTGATGCTCAAAGCGCTTCACAAGAAATAACAACACGTATGCTGTTAGTTATCAATCAATCAATGTTTATTGATATAGCCCAATATCACAAATGTTACATTTGTCTCAGTGGACTTCACAGTGTGTTCAGAATATCAGTATGACAATACGACACCCTCTGTCCTTAGACCCTCTGTCCTCAGACCCTCTGTCCTTAGACCCTCACATCGTACAAGGAAAAACTTCCAGAGAAAACCCACAGTTTAAAGGGAACATGGGAGAAACCTCAGGGAGAGCAACAGAGGAGGGATCCCTCTCCCAGGACGGACAGACATGCAATAGATGCCGTGTGTAAATTGAAAAGATAATACATTTGCAACATAGGTAGTCCAAATGTTACTGCAGGATGCATACAATTGGGACATAATAGTCTGACATAACATACTGTATACATTACATTTAGCTGACGCTTTTATCCAAAGCGACTTACAATAAGTGCGTTCGACCAACAAGATACAAACTAGAAGAAAAAGAATCATAAGTACATCAGGCTTCATAGAGCAAAAACATTTCAAGTGCTACTCAACTGGCTTTAGGTAAGCCAGTCCTTTATTAGTATATAAGTGCTTTGTTAATAGTTCTATCGCTCGAAGTGGAGTTGAAAGAGATGAGTTTTCAGTCTGCGCCGGAAGGTGTGTAAGCTATCTGCTGTCCTGATTTCAATGGGGAGCTCATTCCACCATTTTGGAGCCAGGATAGCAAACCCACGTGTTTTTGCTGATGGGAACTTGGGTCCCCTTCGCAGTGAGGGTGCAGCGAGCCGTTTGGCTGATGCAGAGCGGAGTGCACGTGCTGGGGTGTACAGTTTAACCATGTCCTGGATGTAGGAAGGGCCAGATCCATTCGCAGCATGGTACACAAGTGTCTTGAAGTGGATTCTAGCAGTTACCGGCATAGATATATATAAACATTATTATTATATATATATAAACAAACATTTTATATATATCTATGGTTGTCACTGGAAGCCAGTGAAGTGAGCGGAGGAGCGGTGTGGTGTGGGAATATCCGAAGAGCAAAGGATTATGGGTAAGAACATCCCAAAATGCATGCTGGTGTGCAAACTGCAACAGCATGCATTAGGACATTTTGCTATTTTTTGGCACATTTGATTTGATGTTCAATGTTTTGGGACATAATACATGTGTTTCTGGCCTGCTAAACAGTTTGGGTATTGGAACGCACCCCAGGTGTATTTAAAGAAAAAGGCCTTATTCACTTCAATTAAAGGTAGGGTAGGTAAGAATGGAGAAACCAGCTTGAGTGCGCTAGAATTTGAAAGTACGCAGCCGAAAAAAAATCTGCCACTTGAGGGCATGACCAATGAGGGCACGAGATGAGTTTGTGCCCAGATGGAAGGCTGGCAGGCAGGCAGGCCATCCAGTTACTTTAGCCGGGCCGGCTCAGATGATTGGTCGTGCTTTTTACAGCGCCACGGCTTCCACAGATTGTATATATTTATTGTCAAAGCACTTAAGATATTCATTGCTATCGGGATGTTAACCCTTCTCTTGCGTTTCGGGTCAAAAGTGACCGAATGACTTTTGTTTTAATCATAAATATTGTGTTGTTCATCCAATTGCCTCAATACCTTATGTTAACCTCCACACTAGGCCTCTGAACATATACACTTGATGATCACCACTTGATTGAATTTTGAGTGATTTATTCATCAGTGAAACATCCATGGTGACCGCCATAGAAAATGAATGGGTATGAGTGTATTATGTTCATCCTGCAGATGGAAAACATCTATACACACATGTTACGGCAGGGGTGTCAAACTCAATTTCATTGCGGGCCACATCAGAATTATGGTTGCACTCAAAGGGCCGGTTGTGACTTTAAGACTATATAAAAATATAATAAATAATGTATTATAATACATTATTGCCTCTGCATTGGATTATTATCGGATAGGATAATAACTTCATAATTAACTACGTCTGAAAGCAGAAGTCTAGGGCAAATAATTGCAAGTCTCTTCAGTGAGCATGTCACAAAACAAGATGCATTGTGGGACATGTAGTTTATGGGCAACGTGCTCCTGTAAAGTGGCATGTAACCGTATAATAAACGTATTATATTCTTTGCATGCGGGCCACATTAAATGAAGCCGCGGGCCGGATTCGGCCCCCGGGCCTTGAGTTTGACACCCCTGCGTTACGGGAACCTCTCCCTTTCTCGCCTGTATGATACAATGTATCACCTTCTCACAGGTGCAGCTCTGTGCCCCTCGAGAAACACAAACCTCTCCCTTTCTCGTGCTGTATGATACAATGTATCACCTTCTCACAGGTGCAGCTCTGTGCCCCTCGAGAAACACACACCTCTCCCTTTCTCGTGCTGTATGTTACAATGTATCATACCTTCTCACAGGTGCAGCTCTGTGCCCCTCGAGAACACAAACCTCTCACTTTCTCGCGCTAAGTGTGCCTCCCTTACTGGCTCTCAAGCAGTTTATTTGTGCCTTGCTCACATTTGACCTATGCATTTGACTCATTGACACAATGAGCAGGCGACCGATTAGGCGATTTTCTGTACGAGGGGCTCTGGACACATTTTTGAACCAGATGAAGAGGAGATGGAACCAGATGAAGAGGAGATTGAACCAGATGAAGAGGAGATTGAACCAGATGAAGAGGAGATTGAACCAGATGAAGAGGAGATTGAACCAGATGAAGAGGAGATTGAACCAGATGAAGAGGAGATGGAACCAGATGAAGAGGAGATGGAACCAGATGAAGAGGAGATTGAACCAGATGAAGAGGAGATTGAACCAGATGAAGAGGAGATTGAACCAGATGAAGAGGAGATTGAACCAGATGAAGAGGAGATGGAACCAGATGAAGAGAAGATTGAACCAGATGAAGAGGAGATTGAACCAGATGAAGAGGAGATGGAACCAGATGAAGAGGAGATTGAACCAGATGAAGAGGAGATTGAACCAGATGAAGAGGAGATTGAACCAGATGAAGAGGAGATTGAACCAGATGAAGAGGAGATTGAACCAGATGAAGAGGAGATTGAACCAGATGAAGAGGAGATTGAACCAGATGAAGAGGAGATTGAACAGATGAAGAGGAGATAGAGGAAGGTGTCTCAGAAATGGAAGACAACAGCTATCCAGACTATGAGCCTACAACAGACCAGGAAGAGGCCCCTGAGTGAGAGGCCCCTGAGTGAGAGGCCCCTGAGTGAGAGGCCCCTGAGGGAGAGGCCCCTGAGGGAGAGGCCCCTGAGGGAGAGGCCCCTGAGGTGACATTCCATAATTTTGCATTGCCAACTATGTGCGTGAACACTGTTACGCCCAGGTCTAGGGGAACCTAGGCGCAGCACAAACTTTGCACTCTTCCCACTCCCAAGAACACGGACACCGAGTCAGAGAAAGCGTTTGGTACATTTATTTACCAAAAAATATACAAAAACAGGAGTAGCAAAACCAACTAAAAAGAAACAAACCTTGCTACTCAAAATCTTACCTAACCGAGAAAATAAATATACAAGCTTCTTACCTACACTAACGTAAACAGGAGAAAACGATCAGTCCAAAAGGGAAAAAAACAAAAGGGGTTTGCACTCCGGAGAAAATATATTTTCTTCTCTCAATTATTTATTTATTTTGTGCACTCTAATCAATATTAATCAAACTATAGTTCGTTTATACATTTTAAGAATGGCGTTTATCTTTTTTGAGAATGAGTTCTATTTGATTTAATGTATTTGGGGTCTACAACAGATGATACAAATGTTTGTGTCAGTAAATCTGTACTAACAGAGGCGGGGGTGTTTGTGAACACAACGGGGACAGAGCTGCCGTCAGACGAACAGCTGTGCAGCCAGACGAACAGCTGTGCAGCGTCATCACAAACGGACGTCGCTTCACGTGACGCTCCGGAGGAAAGGACGTCCCATTGCTCTTAAAACTCATTTCCCTGCTTCTCGTGGTTTCCTTGCGTCCCTCCATGCTTCCCTGGTGGGAGGGACTAGTCGCAGGGAAACGACGCAAGTGAGGGACGCAAGGAATCCATTTAACCGAAGTGAGAAGGACCCAGTGAGAGCGGCCGAAGAACTGCACGGCTACAGTTAAATATCCTCCCATCTCCCCAGGTGGACCAATCAGCCTGTCGAGGGCCTCCAATCAGCTACCGGGCACCACCTGTTCACTCATACGCAGCCACAGACACGGGAGGAGGAAGAAAATCCCTGCACACAAACAACATAACGACCCAGGGTCGTAACAACACACACACACACACACACACGTTCTGTTATGGTATATTTCTCTTTCAATAAACG
This sequence comes from Pogonophryne albipinna, assembly GCA_028583405.1. Lineage (NCBI taxonomy): Eukaryota > Metazoa > Chordata > Actinopteri > Perciformes > Artedidraconidae > Pogonophryne > Pogonophryne albipinna. The sequence goes on from JAPTMU010000714.1 coordinate 18,253, forward strand.
TTCATTGAGGAAAACAGTATCAGTGTCTTATTTTATATTCATCACAGTGAATGCTGAACTTGATGGGCCCACCGTGGGTCCGCACCATGACATGAAACACTGGCTTGCTTGTATCAAATCAATACATCCCATACATCATTGGATCGGGAAGAATCTCAGCTGCAACACCAACTAAAGCATTTCCATCTCCAGTAAACACAGCCTACATGGCAAGCATCTTTATAATATACAGTAATGTAAAATAAGCACTATCTTTGAACTAACTGCAAAAAATAATATGAGATTACCCCCTGGTGTCCTTCTGTCTGTCACCCTTGATTCTACTTGCTTTGACTGTTCAAATGAGATGTCAACCATCAAAATTGGATAAGGGGTTCCAAAGATATCACTGTGCAAACACACCGGTCAATTTTGACCGAAAATAGCATGGGAAGGGGGGTAAGATCAATCAATCAATCAATGTTTATTTATATAGCCCAATATCACAAATGTTACATTTGTCTCAGTGGACTTCACAGTTTGTACAGAATATCAGTATGACAATACGACACCCTCTGTCCTTAGACCCTCACATCGTACAAGGAAAAACTTCCAGAGAAAACCCACAGTTTAAAGGGAACATGGGAGAAACCTCAGGGAGAGCAACAGAGGAGGGATCCCTCTCCCAGGACGGACAGACGTGCAATAGATGCCGTGTGTAAATTGAAAAGATAATACATTTACAACATAGGTAGTCCAAATGTTTGGAAATGCATGTGTGTATAATAGGAAGATGAATCCACGAGGATATCCATCCAGGACCTATGATCCAGGACCACAGCCACGACTCAAGATCCAGGGCTCGCGATGCAGGACACAGGACCGCAGGATCATCCATGACTCCGGATCCCAGCGTATATAGACACCAAAAAGAAAGACATGTGGGGAAGCTGGGTTAATCGGAACATGAGAGTACACAGGTATAGACAGGAGAAGGAAGAAGTAAGATGTCCCCCGACAAACTAAGCCTATATCAGCAAAACTAGGGGCTGAATCTAATCAGCCCTAACTATAAGCTTTATCAAAAAGGAAGGTCTTAAGCGCACTCTTAAAAACGGATAGGGTGTCTGCCGCCCGAACACAAACTGGAAGCTGATTCCACAAATGTGGAGCTTGATAAGAAAAGGCTCTGGCTCCCATTGTACTTTTAGAGACTCTAGGAACAACCAACAACCCTGCATTCTTGGAACGCAATGCCCTAGTAGGACAGTAGGGTATAATGAGTTCTTTAAGGTAAGATGGCGCCTGCCCATTAAGGGCTTTGTAGGCGAGAAGAAGAATTTTAAATTCTATCCTGTGTTCTATAGGGAGCCAGTGTAAGGCAGCCAGAACAGGAGTAATGTGGTCCCTTTTCCTAACTCTGGTTAGTACACGAGCTGCAGCATTTTGAATCAGCTGAAGCGACTTGACTGACTTCTTGGTACACCCTGATAATAAAGAGTTACAATAATCCAGCCTTGAAGTAACAAATGCATGGACTAGTTTCTCTGCATCGTTTTGAGGCAAGATATGCCTGATTTTTGCAATGTTACGTAGATGGAAGTAGGCGGTCCTTGAAATTGATTTTATGTGGGCGTTAAAGGATAAATCCTGATCAAATATAACACCAAGATTCCTTACAGTCTCACTGGAGGCCAAATTAATGCCATCCATAGTTAGTATATCTTTAGATAATTTGTTTCGTAGATTCTTCGGGCCAAGTACAATAACTTCAGTTTTGGTCGTATTTAACATCAAAAAGTTTAAGGTCATCCACGTTTTTAAGTCCTTGAGGCAGTCTTGAATTTTATTTAGATGATTAATTTCATCAGGCTTGATTGATAGATATAGTTGAGTATCATCTGCATAACAATGAAAGTTTACAGAATGATTCCTTATAATATTGCCTAACAGAAGCATATATAATGTGAACAAAATAGGTCCGAGCACTGACCTAACGCAAGAGAAGGGTTAAGAGCATTCCATGGAATATAACAAAAAGTGTTTCTGAAATAAATTACCTACCCCACCTTTAAACCGTTTTAACAAGCATAGTAGCTCAAAGTAATGGAAGAAGCGATAAAAACATACATTTTGAGTTTATTTTCCACATAGAGTGTTTGTTGAAGGTTGATTTGATCTAAAGGTTGTAATAATTATCTGAATCTGTGAAGTTAAATGTAATTGAGCGAGAAGTACAATATTGGCGTAGGAGATAAAAGTTGCATAAAAATTCAGTACTTGAATAAATATGGTCATTCTACCAGTGCTGATGTGACTAAATTAAACCCATCCATTATTAATGTTATTATTTAAAGTGTCCATCACATGTGTGCATTAATTCAGATTTAGTTTGAGTGTGTTGTTAATACAGGTGGACTTCAAACTACAAAATAAAAACATTACTAGTGGCTCATTTGTATTTGGGTGCTCTAGTTAACTAGTGTGTACGGGAACACCTGAATGCATCACAGCCATTAATTAATGTAACTCTGTGTGTTCAGTGCAATGTCAAGAATAAACATTTAAAATAACTTATACATGTAGTTTATGATTCTGTGATTATTGTTTTGATACAGGAGTTTCCCACAGGAGGGCAGCAGACTTTTGTTTACACCGGAAGTGACGCACCTGCAGTCCTTATGCTGCCTTCCAGGGCTGTAGGAAATTATGATTTTGTTTTGCTTTTTGTGCTATCCATTTGGTTTTAAAGGACAAAGTGAGTGTTCTGATTTTACTCAGGACAATAAGGACTGCATACAGCTTGATTTAATACTTATTATAAACACATCTACAAAAGTTCAGCATTGTTTAGGGACAATTAAAATTAAGATGTATGAACTGAGAATACAACTCCTCTTGTGTGTTATCTTTAATGCTGCTATCTGTTCAATTAAACTCAAAACATTCTACATATTTACTCTGTCTATGTTGTTCATTGTGTTTGAACTAATTATATATATTATTGACCCAAGCTGGCAGTTATATCTTGATTATATTGAATAAAGAGTTCTTTATGTATTAATTTGTGAGTTAATTAGACCTCTTAAATGTTGAAAATGGACCAGAATGTGGAGTATTATTGGGTTCAAAACAAACCTTTTGATTAAACTTGGGACCCTTTACTTGTAGAGCTCAAAATTCGGAGCTCAGGCTGGGGACTTGAAACGCATCACCAGCAGCTCTCTTGGAGCCGGGATCACAAACGGGCATGTTCACATTTAATTTACTGCAATAAAGTGAGTGTTTATACACATTACCTTTAAGCTACGTGTGCGAGAAGGTAGCAGCTCGGTGTCTGTAACATTAAAGAAACTAATAAGGTTTAGAAAGTTATATTTATTTACAAGTTAATGCAGACGTAAAGTTAGTTACAAGCTATATAATGCACTCTAATTGGTATTGAGGCTGACTGTATGCAACACTAAACGTGCTGCCAAGAATGTACCTGCTTTAGCTCAAACGTCACTGAACGTAACACCGAAGCTCGTTCAGAAATGTAACAATTTAAAGTGTTCTTGGTTGTTTTTAAATACACGTGTCTTTCACCTCTTCGTTTTTAGTTTCCCTTAGATGATTTAAATATTGTCCTTGATTCGGCATTGACACATTTCACTGAGAAGCACGTAGTTTATTTAAAAACATAGCTTTGCATTTTAATTATTGGCAAAAGCTACTAGTTTTTATTTTGACAAAATGTACTCAAACTGTTTGCCTAATTAAAACTTTTCCTTTCCTTCTCAGAAAGCATACGCATGTTTAAAGTATTTGTTTAAGTAGCTTACTAGTAACTGAAAGAAACGTCTTAATCTAATTGATAAACCCTAATTGACGAAATAAGGGAACGTATTAGCAGGGTCGCTTGATTTGAGTCACATTGCCTGCCTGACGGTGGGCGGGGTTAGTGGGTAAAACTAATGTCTCCTTTTAAACATTTTCTTTCTTCAGAGGGAGAATGGCGGGACTGTGGAAATCCTACCAGGTGTTGATGACCAAATACCCCTGGAGTGTGCAGATAGTGACTGCTGGTAGGAATAACCCCTCCTTTCTTACACGCTGATAACATGCATATCCAACAACTCCAATTAACAGAAGTAAAACGTTGCAATACTACGGTGTAAACATACTGTGACAGTCATGCATTCAAAGTCTTACTCAAGTGAAATTTAAAAAGGGATTATAACGAAAAGGTTTTTTTTATTCAAAGGTACATAAAGACTCTTTTTTTACCAGTTTGAGTATGAATGAAATGTGTGTAAGGAGGCTTCACTTTGCATGACCTTTGCTCAAGTTTAATTTGCCCCTCAGAATCAACAAAGGACAGAGACCTTTGAACTGAAATGTAGTTTTTTTTATGCTTTATATTAATGCTAGCGCTGAGAGAAATAGAGACTAAGCACTGAGAATGCAACAGAAATAATCAAGTCAACTTATAAAATCACAATTGTAAAAATATAACCCCCTTGTTCGAGTTTAGTTGATAATATTTGAGGACTTTATAGCGTATTTCCTCCTCAAAAACTATTGTGTAAGGCCAAAAATAGCTGTGTTTTTAATGTGCTTTCCTTTAACCCTCCTGTTGTGTTCGTTCGAAATATACTGAATTATTACAGTGTAGTACAGTTAAATCGCCACTAGGTGGGGACAAAGCTCACCAGTTGCCGTGATAATACTCACAATCAGTCAGGGATTTAATTTAAATATGTAAAAGGACGTACTTTATTATATTTAATTGAATAGACACTTACTTTAATACAACTGTGACATACTTGCTTCTTTATACTCCTTCTCGCCTACAGGAAATATTGTACGTTTAACTTCAGTTATTTGACACTTATAGTAACTTTCTACATGAAAAAAAACACATGATATGATGCAGTACTGCTAATCTACCCAGTGGTATGCAACATATTTAAAAACGTGCTCTACATTGACAAAATACAATCCTTTAATATAATAATTCAAAATTAATTAATGAGTACTTTTCATTTTGGAACAATTTTCTGATAATAATTTGAGATAAAATATTAAATGTGACGTTAGAATATTTATTTTTGCCCCCTAGTCTTTCCTCTATTAATGCCCTCGTTATAAAACATGTTCAAAAAGACGTTTCCTTCCTGTTCATGCAGGTAAATGGTAAATGGGCTGTACTTATATAGCGCTTTATCCAGTCTTTACGACCCCTCAAAGCGCTTTACATACTACATGTCATTCACCCATTCACACCCATTCATACAGAGCAGTACCACTTGCTTTAGGACCTAACATTCACACACCGTTGGCCATCGGGAGCAACTCAGGGTTAAGTATCTTGCCCAAGGACACATCGACATGTTGGCTGCACGGGCTGGGATCGAACCCACAACCTTCTGGTTGAAAGACAGACCGCACTCCCTCGCAGCCACAGTCGCCAAATAGTCAGTGTTTTTTTTAGGTTTTGATAAAAATGTATCTTTTCTCTGATCATAAAGAGAGGTGTGAAGCCCCTGATCTCTCTATGGACCCTCCAGGTGTCTCAGACGGATCATTTATTGCTCTGATCTTCCACAGTTGACATTTTCTGTCCACTTTATCATCCTAAACCTCTTTATATTAATCCTCCCGTGACATTTTAGGGAAAGGTTACCTTATGTTCAGCTGGGTCTATGTTTTTACACTGTGCTGTTAAGAAAAAATCAAAAAAGCAGTACAATTGAATTAACAAAGTTATTTCTTATTTTTGAAGTGGGGTCGTATGATGTGTTTATCCACGTCAGTGTATTATATATTATTTTACTGATTCTTGGACTGGTCATAAACATATTAACCTTTAATAAATACATGTCTAGACTCCTAAAAACCAAAAAACGGCGCCACCGACAAATAATATGGATGTCACAGCTGTTCCTACCTGCTGTTGTGACTTTAACCTTCTGAGATGATTCCTGACAAGAAAAAAGCCATTTTTATTATATCGAAATGTGCATGAAGTTTGAGTTTATTAATATATGTCTATAATAATACATAGGCATGACCTGAACATGCCTCAACACTGTGGCCAAGGGGCAGCAACACACTTTACTTTTAGCTACCTGAAAGAGAAGCCCACTTCAAACGTAAAAACTAGTTTAATTGTGTTGAGTATTTCGATTATTTCCATGACTTTACTTTGCCATCAGACAGCCTTTTACAACTGGGAACTTAACTTAAAATCCTGCAGACTTTATTGACGAAACAGTGACCTGGCAGAACACGGGACTTGTTGTTCTGTACACTCTGAAATACTGGCACATTTTAATAGACATTTATCGGGGGGTTATTCGTCCCCCACCGAGGTCCTACCTCTGGTTTTCGCTCAGTATTAATCCAGATCCAGACAAGACCCTCTTTTTCGACACACTTTTCAAAGTCAAAGTCAACTTTATTGTCAATCTCAAAATATGTTTGTACACACAGAAAGATCGAAATACTGTTTCCCACACGCCTGAGGTATAAAACACTCACACATTAAAAGGCAAGAACACTCAATAATTTACAAAAAAACCACAAAATAACCGTTGACTTCAAGTAAGCAGGATATGGGATTGAGGATAAGTGAGGTTCTTACCCTCATTACCTCTGCCCGTCCTACCACCTGTCCTCTGGACCCTATCCCTTCAAACCTCCTTCAGACTATCGCTCCTGATATTCTACCGTTTCTCACCCATTTCATCAACACTTCTCTAACTTCTGGTCACTTTCCAAACAGTCTCAAGGAG
>JAPTMU010000715.1:5000-7500 GCA_028583405.1 Pogonophryne albipinna
AAGGACACCAGTAATGACAAACGGATGAGAATGCTGCGTGGGGTCTGGGTGCCGTGTTGGCGGGACGTTGCTGGGCTCGTTGCTGTGAGGAGCGGACAGTGTGAGCTGGATTGCTGGTGTCGTTTCCTGGTTGCTGCGTGGGGTCTGCGGGACACGGCCGGAGCACACACACCCGCAGCCTGGCTGTGGGTCTGTGTGTGTGCTCGGACCGGGATGCACACACACAAATGGAAAATGAAAATCTCCAACGAGGCGTTCTGGGGCAGCATAGACAGGTCTTTTCTGTGTTTGAGTTTTACTCGCTACAGGGTGTACTTTGAGGGTTTTGACTCTGCAGACCGTTCACATGCAGAAAAACCTTCATAACACACAAGGGGACGGGTAATAACCAGAAAAGCATGACATGGGACCTTTAATGCTTTGTTTAAACTGTTTACAAGGAGGGAAACAGAGTAAATAAGGACCTCTCTAAAACACTAACTGTAAATTAAAAAATAATCTATTTGTGCATGGTGCCTGAGTTAGCTAGCCAAATCTTGTAAGTGTTATCTTGCCAGGTAAAACTGTGCATTCCCCTATATTTGACTTTGATATCTTTTACTAAATGTTGTTCTGAATGTACAGAAGCAATATTCTGCAGAACATAAAAGCACTGTAACAATACATAGTTCCCTTTACCTGGTATATCCTCATCCAAAGCCCCTGAAGCGGGCATCTTCCTGGAGATCTTCACAGATTTCCCTGAAGCTATGTTGTACTCTTGCATCTTCTCAAAGTTGATGGTGTGGGGCTGATTGTCTAGCAGGATGTCCACTTTCTGCATCCTCATCCTCAAGGCCGTCTCGATGAACACAGTGGCATCGGGTGAGTAAGGGGTCGTGTCAGAAGAGACCGGGTCGTGATAAACCCACTGGACGCTCCTCAGGATCTCCCGTTCGGATACAGAAGTGGAAATCTTCTCCAGGAGCAGCTTCACATCACACACTCCACCAGCCACATAATCCTTAAAGCCAGAAACGGTGATTATACTGCCCTGGATTTGAATCTCGACCGCATGCTTCCTTTTGATCATATCCAGACATATCCTGTGGTAGTCGGACATGTTCCTCACACACCTGTGCTCCAGTTTCTCCTCGACTTGTCTCCCGGTGACCTTCTTCCCAAAAGCTATATCGACCCGAATGAGGTCAGCGGGATACCCTGCAAACACAAACAACTGGAGGGTGTTGGCTGCTTTGATGGCGTCCAGCAGGGAAGCATCGAAGCTCTTCTTCACCACGGGACTCTTCTCAGAACAGCTTGGAGAGGATTCATGTTGGCTCATTTCCTTAGATAGCTCCAAAGCTTTTTGCAGCTGTTCCTCCTCATCCTCCAGCGAATAATGGCTCGTCTCCATGGAGTACTGGATAGCTAGGGATAGTTGGGCATCTTCTTCAAAGTCGCTAGACAGGCCCACAGCTCCTTCACTCTGCAGGAGTAACCCACTGGGATTGTTCCCTACAGCTGAGGGCTGGGAAGAATCAGCAGCTATCCCAGACAAGTCCTGGTCCGTCAGACTGGTTGGTTCCGCTGCTGAGTACAAGTCAACGTCGTCCATTTCATCGGGATTGTTGGAATTGGAGGCGGGATCTTCAGGTTTGTCATCGACGGCCGAGACGATTTTCTTTGCAGCTTCTAAAAGACCTACAGAGAGGTAAAGGAACATGTTTAAAACTGCACAGAAATATATATTTATTCCACACATGGCAGTTATTTTAAAACATGTACACTTATACTGGTTATTTTTTATAGCGCATGGTGGAAAGGAGCAGGGAGAAGAACATCTTATTTGACCTGTCCCTTCTTAAAAAAATAAACAAAAGCAATATTCTTTCTGTAACAGTTGCTTACAAATACTGAAACATAAAACCAGAAGACAATCAAAAGCCAACTTCATACTGTCTAATTAGGCTTTCTTTATTAAAGGTCCCATGTCATGGCCATTTCTACTGATCATAATTCCATTGTTGAGGTCTACTAGAATACATTTACATTGTGCAATGTTCCAAACCCACATTGGTTTCTCAAACAGCATCTCTGTATAGTATGGGTATTCACTCTCTGTCCTACACGCCTTGTTGGAGCTCCTGCCCCCCCCCTCCCTGTGAGCCCAGTGGCCGTCTGCGAGACACACACACACACCCACAGCCTGGCTGGGAGTTTGTGTGTGTGTGCCCAGGCTGAGTTCCGCGGTGTCTCGCCGACCCCACACCAGTGAGCCAGCTCACACTGTCCGCTCCTCGCAGCAGCGAGCCTCGCAACGTCCCGCAGAGTGCGTGTGTGTGTGTGGAAGTCGACGGGTTGGTCCAAACGTAACGGCTCCGCGGACGTAACGGCTCCGCGGACGTAACGTAATGGTACGTCACTATACCCAAGAAGTAAACAATGGAAAAAGAGAGCTCTCTAGCAGGGGAAAAGGGGGTAAAAAGGTTCTCATGAACTAATTTTAGTTCCGGATTTT
>JAPTMU010000715.1:15000-24997 GCA_028583405.1 Pogonophryne albipinna
CTGGAGCTGCCAACACTCACAAGCATCATTTACCTACATTTGATTGATTTTGCTAACTTATAACTGAACTTATGAGGCAATATACCTCTAGAGCAGCGTTTCCGCCAGGGGGGCGTCTTGCCGTCATTTGACGCCTTTATTCAGCTCGGGACGAGCCGAGCCGAGGGCATCCAAAAATATTAATAATTCGAGAGAAGATCGAGAGTTTTTATCGCTTGAAATGACGAAAAGGAAAAAGGACACTGACATCCCTCTGTTGGAGGGGCAAAGGAGTCTGGTGGGATTGTTTTCTGAGTATTGAAGACCGTTTCCCCGACATCGAAGGTGCCTGCTACAGGACAACACGGAACGTGCGCGATTTGGACGCGATGAGCGGGGGGGGTTTTAGTGGAGCACACGCGTGAGCTGCGAGCGCCGGAGCCTCGCAGCGGCGATACTGAGGCTCCGTGGTAAACTGTGGTAACATGAAGAGCCGTTTGGGAGCCGACACAGCCGGCGCTTTAAGAGAGCCGAGCCAAATGATCCGGCTCACAAACGTAAAAAGACAGTATCTATAAGGGACGGCTCAAGTGAAAATTCAACCGCCCCCCCCCCCCGCTCTCGGGGTGGACGCCCTCTCAGCCCAGGGGCCTCATTTATAACGCCGTGCGTAGGATTCACGTGGGAAGGTTGCTTACGTAGTAGAAATCCAAAAAATAGGTACAGAAAATTTCCGACATTTTCCGATTCACCGAACATTGCGTACCGGCGAGGAAAGTACGTACAGCACTTCCTACGCCGGTTTCCTTTATAAATCATAATGGACTCGAAATGCGGTGCAGCTTTTGCGGGCTTCACGTAACGCCCATATTTGCCTATAAATAGTCAAAGAAACGCCCATTCATTCATTCTGACTGACTTTATGAAGGAGATCGCAGGAAATGACGACAGAACAGCTAAAAAAGACGTCTCACACAGAGTCAGATTTAGGTTATTTTGGGGAGGTGGAGATAAATCATATTGTTTGGTGGATGCAGTTTGAACCAGAGTAGCAGCATGGAGGTCGGATCGTCACCAAAATAAATGGCCCGAAAAAGGTTCATGACAAAAACAATACACATAGCCTTCCTCAGGCAGTGTGTTTGTACCGGGGACAGGAGACACCTCCTTGATGAGAGACTGTAAGAAGTGATCGGGGAATCCCTCCGGAGTGGAGTCATGACGACTGGATCTGAATTATGTTTTCGTATTTGGTGGTTTGTGTCCCAGCTGTCGATCAGCTGTGCGCAGCGTCTCCACTGCAGCCTGTGCGTCTCAACCCCCCCCCCCCCCTCCCCGCAGCAACTCTATATCCACCAGTTAGAGGAAATACAACTAATGTGTTGTGTTATATTAGCTGTACAATTTACCACATACGGTGTTCTTAGCTTCCAGACCTCCTGTGTTTTACGAGCGACTTATCAAGTCTAGGCAAACGGCATAAAACATGTTTAAACATGGTAGTATATAAAACCATGCTCGTACAACCTAGAAATGCAAAACCGCATCATTTATGAGAAAACATTTCATAACATTAACACAACATATTGGAGGTGGTTTTAAATAACATATCCGTATTTATGTATTTCTCCAGGTGATGTGTTTGTGTTTCTGAGGAGTCTCACACAGGCGTTTGTTTAATCATTTTAAGATCAGCTTTAATCAATGTTTGAAAATGAATTCTTCATATCTGATAAATGAGGTAACATTTTATTTATGGTATTATTTCCACATATTTCTCTCCATTCTTTCTTCTGGCAACGGTGTCGCAGTTTCTCGTCTCTCCCGTTTTTGTGCTTAGTGCGTACGCATGGGTTAGAGTTTGCGTGGAGGACCGCACGTTTTCCCGTCAAGTTAGTATTTTATAAATTCGCAAACATTGCGTAGAAACTGGCGTACGCCATTTTTTGAGCGTATATCCCTTTATAAATGAGGCCCCAGGTCTGGCGGAAACACTGCTCTAGAGAGCGTATATTTTTCTGTATTCCTTTCGAATGGGGAACTGAAGCAGTTATCAATGCGTTCCTCAAAGCCCCCAGACTCCATTAACAAAACAGTCATTTTACCCAGAGGTTTCTGGTCTTCCACTGCCTCAAGTAGGGCTGCACGATATTGGAAAAATCTGACATTGCGATATTTTCTTCCCCTGCGATATATATACAGGAATTGAAGAAAAGACCGTTTTTGTTGTCCACAAACCATCCTTTCTTGAACTTGAATGCTATGCAATTGGTATTTTTTTAACAATATTTAACCGGATGAAGGATTTTAGTCACGGACGTCTGAATCTTAAGTTATCAGAGCAACAAGCTGAGCTAGCTCGGTTATCCTGCTGTGATCTGATCAAGAATGATTGTGATTGGTGGTTTGCTGTGCATGCAGAGCCTGCATGTCACTCACTCAAGTACCCCTGACATGAGAGCCGTGCAAGTTTTCCTTTTGTAGAAAGCAGCAAAAGAATTGTAACATGACGTGTTTTAGTTCATTTGCCTACTTAATATCGCACTTACTAAAAAAAATGTAATGTAATGTTGTTTTGCTATTTATTATATTTTATCTCGTTTTATCACAACTGTAAAGCGTCTTTGAGCACCTGAAAAAGCGCTTGGAAATTAAATGTATTATTATTATTCTGACTTCAACTATAGGAAATGTCACTTTGAAACGGCAAAAGAAACCAATAAGACTGTAGCTAGAAAACCAGCGCACTGCAGTCTTCCTCAAGTGATATTGATTGAGCGACACTTACCTTTAACCCACAAACGTCCTCTGCTTCTAGGGGGAAGATGGACACTTGGTTCATGTCAGCCATCAGCTGGTGCCGATGGATCTGGATGTATTTCAGCATGCCTGGCTCCATGGGGATAACAGTCTCCCTTTCAATGGGTGTTGTGAGAAACCCCATAATTGCAGTCTGCTTCTCACTCTCCATCCCTTTCAGAGTGAACGCATCGATATTCCCTTCTCGCTCCGACACCTTTACAGAGCAGAAACTCAGAGCTTGCACAAACTCTGTCCACTCTCTGCAATATAACATGGTCTCAAACTCTGCGTCCACCGGTATGGTGAAGTGAGAAAGCTGGGATTTTAAAAAGCTACAAGCCTCGTTAGCAGAGTTTTGGGATAGCGAGGTTACCGAGACTTTACAATCTGACACAGTGTACAAAGCAGGTGACGCAGGTTGATTTACGGTCTCCAGTAGTCGCCCTTTGACATCTTTCCTTGCAAGGAACTGAGCCTCTTCTGGCTCAAGAGTCAAAGGAATCTCGGCCATTTTGCCGAAACAGTCCAAGATGTCGTGTTTTATCTGCTCAACCTTTTGTCTGTCAGTTCCTTCGATGTGCACGCCGTTGTCTTAATTTGGATGGTGAAATTCGGGTGTGCCTTTTTAGTGTCCTTTAGAAAGTTGCTTTGTTGAAGCACTGAGAGTTTTAGTGGGTCAGCAATAGCAACATGGCTTGAGAGTATTAATTCAACCTCCTCCATTTGATCCATGACTTCCTCTGCGGCAACTTCTACTTCTTCTGCGTGGACGACAAGAGGCTTTAAAGACATCTGAGAGAGAGTCTGGCTGTTTTCATGGACCACCACTGGAGGACTGGTCTGCATCGGAATATCCTCCTCGTTTCTCTCAGGCGTTTCTCGGCCCCCAGTTGCAGAGTCTTGTGAAGTTAGACTTTCTGCGGGTTGAAGAAAGTCGAAATACGGCTTCACGACCAGGTCATTACCGTCCAGTTTGTGCGTGAGATCCAGGATATGGCCTAAAGCTGTTGGAAGAAACATAAACATTACTTTAGGACATTGACAGAAGCTTAATCTAAACCTCAACACAACACATGAGCATATAGGTTGGGATATTATTACACATACTGATATACACCTGAACATCAGCAGGAGAGGACTCTTTAAAGTAGAGACACTACATACTGATATACACCTGAACATCAGCAGGAGAGGACTCTTTAAAGTAGAGACACTACATACTGATATACACCTGAACATCAGCAGGAGAGGACTCTTTAAAGTAGAGACACTACATACTGATATACACCTGAACATCAGCAGGAGAGGACTCTTTAAAGTAGAGACACTACATACTGATATACACCTGAACATCAGCAGGAGAGGACTCTTTAAAGTAGAGACACTACATACTGATATACACCTGAACATCAGCAGGAGAGGACTCTTTAAAGTAGAGACACTACATACTGATATACACCTGAACATCAGCAGGAGAGGACTCTTTAAAGTAGAGGCACTACATACTGATATACACCTGAACATCAGCAGGAGAGGACTCTTTAAAGTAGAGACACTACATACTGATATACACCTGAACATCAGCAGGAGAGGACTCTTTAAAGTAGAGACACTACATACTGATATACACCTGAACATGAGCAGGAGAGGACTCTTTAAAGTAGAGACACTACACACTGATATACAACTGAACATCAGCAGGAGAGGACTCTTTAAAGTAGAGACACTACATACTGATATACACCTGAACATGAGCAGGAGAGGACTCTTTAAAGTAGAGACACTACACACTGATATACAACTGAACATCAGCAGGAGAGGACTCTTTAAAAGTAGATACACTACATACTGATATACACCTGAACATGAGCAGGAGAGGACTCTTTAAAGTAGAGACACTACATACTGATATACACCTGAACATGAGCAGGAGAGGACTCTTTAAAGTAGAGACACTACATACTGATATACAACTGAACATCAGCAGGAGAGGACTCTTTAAAGTAGAGACACTACACACTGATATACAACTGAACATCAGCAGGAGAGGACTCTTTAAAGTAGAGACTCTACATACTGATATACACCTGAACATCAGCAGGAGAGGACTCTTTAAAGTAGAGACACTACATACTGATATACAACTGAACATCAGCAGGAGAGGACTCTTTAAAGTAGAGACACTACACACTGATATACAACTGAACATCAGCAGGAGAGGACTCTTTAAAGTAGAGACACTACATACTGATATACACCTGAACATCAGCAGGAGAGGACTCTTTAAAGTAGAGACACTACATACTGATATACACCTAAACATCAGCAGGAGAGGACTCTTTAAAGTAGAGACACTACATACTGATATACACCTGAACATGAGCAGGAGAGGACTCTTTAAAGTAGAGACACTACATACTGATATACAACTGAACATCAGCAGGAGAGGACTCTTTAAAGTAGAGACACTACATACTGATATACAACTGAACATCAGCAGGAGGACTCTTTAAAGTAGAGACACTACATACTGATATACACCTAAACATCAGCAGGAGAGGACTCTTTAAAGTAGAGACACTACACACTGATATACAACTGAACATCAGCAGGAGAGGACTCTTTAAAGTAGAGACTCTACATACTGATATACACCTGAACATCAGCAGGAGAGGACTCTTTAAAGTAGAGACACTACATACTGATATACAACTGAACATCAGCAGGAGAGGACTCTTTAAAGTAGAGACACTACACACTGATATACAACTGAACATCAGCAGGAGAGGACTCTTTAAAGTAGAGACACTACATACTGATATACACCTGAACATCAGCAGGAGAGGACTCTTTAAAGTAGAGACACTACATACTGATATACACCTAAACATCAGCAGGAGAGGACTCTTTAAAGTAGAGACACTACATACTGATATACACCTGAACATGAGCAGGAGAGGACTCTTTAAAGTAGAGACACTACATACTGATATACACCTGAACATGAGCAGGAGAGGACTCTTTAAAGTAGAGACACTACACACTGATATACAACTGAACATCAGCAGCAGAGGACTCTTTAAAAGTAGATACACTACATACTGATATACACCTGAACATCAGCAGGAGAGGACTCTTTAAAGTAGAGACACTACATACTGATATACACCTGAACATCAGCAGGAGGACTCTTTAAAGTAGAGACACTCTTTAAAAGGTTGTACAATCTAAAACTTACACTCATATTTGACAAAGGACACCTTGGCTGTTCCCTCTGCAAGCATCGTCACTTCCTTCACTTTCTGATCCCCTCCTCGCTTGGTCTCAAAGTACAAAGTGAGCAGGTCTGCAGTGGTGCCAGGATGCAGATTCTCCACCAAGAGCGAGTCCGTTTGCTCAATCTGTTCAAGAGTTACGACCGCCCCGTCGAGTTTCCTCTGAGAGATCTTAGCACTTAGGTTTTGGAAATCTACAAAACAGAAAAATATATTAAAGGTCACCTATTATGCAAAATGCACTTTCTCATGTCTCTTCTATATCAACATGTGTCCCCTCTTCTTCATGTCTCTTCTACATCAACATGTGTCCCCTCTTCTACATCAACATGTGTCCCCTCTTCTTCATGTCTCTTCTACATCAACATGTGTCCCCTCTTCTTCATGTCTCTTCTACATCAACATGTGTCCCCTCTTCTTCATGTCTCTTCTACATCACCATGTGTCCCCTCTTCTTCATGTCTCTTCTACATCAACATGTGTCCCCTCTTCTTCACGTCTCTTCTACATCAACATGTGTCCCATCTTCTTCACGTCTCTTCTTCATGTCTCTTCTACATCAACATGTGTCCCCTCTTCTTCTACATCAACATGTGTCCCCTCTTCTTCATGTCTCTTCTACATCAACATGTGTCCCCTCTTCTTCATGTCTCTTCTACATCAACATGTGTCCCCTCTTCTTCACGTCTCTTCGACATCAACATGTGTCCCCTCTTCTTCATGTCTCTTCTACATCAACATGTGTCCCCTCTTCTTCATGTCTCTTCTACATCAACATGTGTCCCCTCTTCTCAATGTCTCTTCTACATCAACATGTGTCCCCTCTTCTCCATGTCTCTTCTACATCAACATGTGTCCCCTCTTCTTCATGTCTCTTCTACATCAACATGTGTCCCCTCCTCTTCATGTCTCTTCTACATCAACATGTGTCCCCTCTGTGGAAAGAGACTCTGAAAGTCTCAGGAACAAAGATTCCCTCTCTTTTTGTCCTGATCCATTTCTATAAAAACCTGTCTGAAAATGAGCTGATCAGATTTTGGCCACTTAATGATGTCATAAAGATTGTTTGGCTTGTGTAACCATTAGCCAATCAGCAAATAAGATAAGTACTGCAGTGTGAAAGCACCTATTGTGTTCTTTGTAACCAAATCTCTCTCAGAGGGGCGTGGGGAGGGCTCCTTATTTTCATCTAAAGTAACAGACAGAGAATCAGCACTTTGGAAACAGGGCTGAAACAGAGGGGATTATGGGTAATGCTGCAATGATCTGTTTGGTGTTTCAGCCAATCAGAGACAGGCTCTGTATATATCTGAGACCTGTGATATATTGATGAAGGACAGTATAATAGGGGACTTTAAAACAAAAATCAGTGCCTTTCAAGAACATATGTGTAATGATGAAAGCACCTTTTGATAAGGGTTGGCTGAGGTGAATGAGGAAGAATTCTCTCCCAGCTGAGGGACAAAGGGTGTAGTCCGGCACGTTCAACCCCATCATGATCTCCACATAGAGCTCCACCATCTCACTGCTTGTGCTCGGTTTGATCCCCCGAAGAAGGAGTCTACATCGGTCCTTCGAGGCTGGCTTCCTCACACTCAGCTCCACATTGTGCAGAACGTGGTGTTCTTTAAACAGGACTTGGGCTGCAGCTGTGGAAAAGATCACAGAAGGAATGAAGGAAGAATTAGCATACAGAACTTTAATGGTACATTCATTTTCTTGAATGCGAATATTCTTCTAACAACATGTTTTCTACTTTAATGTTCCAATTATAAAACATATCATATATATTATTCTGAAATGGACCAATCTGCACAATGTCTACTTTCACTTTTGGTACTTTAACTATATTTTGATGCTAATACTTTTACCCCATTTTGGCATATAGTTACTAATTGTCCCAAGCATTAAACTTGTTGGATGAGGTTGGTGCATAATAGTTAGAACAATTCAAAGAGGCCAAACTAAAACCAGCTAGCGATGTATTCTGCATCATGTCGTGCTTCTTGCATGCTCTACCCCCTCAGAAATAAAAGGGCTCTTTCCAGTAAGTCAGTGCAGGACACAATCATGTCGGTGTGCACCTGATTCTCTGGATTTCGTCCAGAGTTTAAATGAGAAAAGGGCTCATAATACTGTAAATATCCAACATACAGTACCAGTCAAAAGTTTATTTTCAACATTGTAGATTAATACTGAAGACATCAAACCTATAAAAGAACACATATGGAATTATTTAGTAAACAAATAAGTGTTAACATTTTAGATTCTTCAAATTAGCCCCCTTTTGCCTCGATGACAGCTTTGTGTGTGCAAACATATTAAAAAACCATTGAATGAGAAGGTGTGTCCAAACTTTTGACTGGTACTGTGTATATATATATATATATATATATATATATATATATATGTGTAATTTAAATTAATGTTGACAATAATACTGCTGCAATCTCCTGTTTTGCAAAGCTGTCACTTTCACCTAGAAATGTAGATGAGGAACGTTTCAAAATAAGAGCAGCTACAGTCGGAGGATAACAAATATATGAATGATATATGCATCAGTACCTTCTGTTTCTTCGAACACCAGCACAGCGCGGTCTCCCGTCTTCTCCACGGAGACGAGCTGACCTCCACCGGAGCGCCGCTTATTCTCAAAGTAGAGAAAGAGCAGCTCTTCATCCACGGCTGCAGGCAGACTCAGAACCTCCACCGTCCGCTCCTCCAGGCTTTCAACCGGCATCCTGAGAATACACATGCATTGTTTAAAAGCTTACTGACTTTATGTTATACCTGTAAACCTTGTTTTACCTTTCATACGTCCTTTTCTGAGCCTGATTGGTATGGCCGAAATGTATTAATACACAATTGTAATGGCTCTCCTTGTAGAAATTATTATCTGATTTACAATTTTCTTTTTTATTAAATATTGGTCACACTAGAAAAACAAAAAGAAGCATTGGAAATTGTTAAGGAGTTTAAATCTCGATGACATTTCGCTGCTCCCCTAAACGATTTTTAAAAACGTGTAAATAATGCAGCCTTATGTACTGTATCACGCTGTTGTATAATTGTCATATTAACATATCATTTTCCACTTTCTAATGACAAAACATACTAAAAAGCTGTCACAGCAGGATATTTTACAATAGAGAGGCGAAGTCCCGCCCATCTAGGGCTGTGAAATACGATTTTGGCTTGCAACGATTACGAAAACAACGTAATCGAAATAAAACGATTATTATCAAAAAATATATTTGTATTGTGTTTTCAGTTGAATTATACTTAAAGTTCAGGGTAATCAACTGTTAAAAACATACAACAAACTTTTCTTTTTCAATAAATGGATGTTTTCAAAGTAAATGGATAATCGTTTTTAATAATCGTGATATCAATTATTGACCCAAATAATCGTGATTATGATTTTTGCCATAATCGGGCAGCCCCATCTACTTCCGACCCATGGGACCTTATTTCTGAAAAAGTATGTATTGAAGTCAATGGAGAGAGAAAGATTATCTTTCGATCCCGTTTGAATTGTGCCACAAATTACACATATGATGTTTGTCAATTTAAAAGATAATTTCCATGTCAAAAAAGTCACAGTTTGTCGTAAAACTGTTGAAATATAAGACTATGAAAAATACGCAACTAGAAAGACTACAAATCCCAGAGTCCCGGTCCCGCATGCTGGCTCTAACGGAACAGACCAACTCCCCTTGTGTGTATGTACAGCTCTCAACACGCCCAGACTTGGAGTGATTTTCACCTCTTTTAATACTTTCCGCCTCATTCTGAAAGAAAGAAGTGAAATGTTTCAACGTGACGGCCGTCTTGGTGTGTGGTGCGAGATGGGAGATGTAGTTCATTGAGCGGTTTCACACAAAACAAAATGTTACTTCACAGTTTTACGACACATTTCTATTTTTTTGACTTGCAAAATT
>JAPTMU010000716.1:0-24997 GCA_028583405.1 Pogonophryne albipinna
AGAGTTAAGTGCATGGCACCACTTAAACTCTGTGAAACTTCCTGTCATTGACGCTGACGTGGAGCTGCTTATTGGAGCTAATGTCTCAAAACTCATGGAACCATGGGAGGTGGTGAACAGCAATGATGATGGACCTTATGCTGTCAGAACCCTGCTAGGGTGGGTTGTCAATGGACTGCTAAGGAGACCGCCCAAATTGTAAACAGCTGTCCCACCATTGCAGTCAATCGCATATCATTAACCAGCTTGGAGGAACTTCTGGTAAAGCAATACAACCACGACTTCAGTGAGAGATCAGCTGATGAAAAGCCAGAAATGTCCAGAGAAGATCATGAGTTTTTGGAAATCATGAAAAGTTTCCGCCAACCTCACTGATGGACATTACGGTCTGAAATTACCTTTCTGAGAAGAGAAAGTTTCAATGCCAAACAATCGCCATGTTGCTGAACAAAGGGCTCTGTGTCTTAAAAGGAAATTCAAGAAAAATGCAACATTTAACGAAGAGTATGTCAATGTTCTGGGCGATAAAAAGGGCTATGCAGAAAGAGTGCCTGAACAGCAACTGGAAGGCAGAGAAGGAAAAGTCTGGTACATCCCACATCATGGCGTGCATCAGCCTAAAAAGGGGACCTTGAGAGTTGTGTTCGATTGCGACGCAAGCTTTAAAGGGACATCACTGAACAGCAAGCTACTGCTGCAAAACATGTGCAGATTAAGCCACAGCTGGGATGATCAAATCCCACAAACGAATCAGCTGCAGTGGGTGAAGTGGCTGGAAGACCTTCAAAAGCTAAGCATGTTCAGTGTGCCAAGGTGTATCAAACCTAAAGATTTTGGACAGGCCACAAGTGCCCAACTACACCATTGTTCTGTGTGAGCATGGATACGGCACAGTTTCATACCTGCGGTTGCAGAATGAACGGAAGGACATTCATCTAGCTTTCCTGCTTGGGAAAGCACGAGTTGCTCCAGCAAAGACAGTGACAATCCCGAGAATGGAATCAACAGCTGCTGTGCTTGCAGTGCGAGTTGACAAGATGCTGAGAGCTGAGCTGCAGCTAGAGTTGAAAGGTTCAACCTTCTGGACGGATAGCACAGCTGTACTGAAGAACATTAGGAATGAAACAAAGCGTTTTCACACCTTCGTGGCCAATAGGATTTCTGCTATAAGAGATGCCACTGATATCTCACAATGGAGGTACGTTGGTACGAAGCAAACTCCAGCAGATGAGGCATCTCGTGGCATGAAAGCTGAGCACCTTCTTACTGGCAGCAGATGGATCCGGGAGTACTTACCACTGTTACAGGAACGTCAACGGTGGATAAAGGAGAAGAGGAGTTTGGTCACAGGAGACATCGTCATCGTTGCAGACTCTACTGCCCCCCCGTGGATCTTGGTTGCTAGGGAAAATACTGCAGACCTTTCCTGACGCACATGGACTGGTGCGGTCTGTTAAAGTCCAGACAAAATGCAGCATACTGGAACGACCAGTCACCAAGATCTGTCTTCTCCAGGAAGCTGAATGAAGAACTGACATAGATCCCTATGTTCGGATTACTTTTCCCTTTTTGGACCCTTTTTGACTGACAGTATGGACTGAGACACTCTCGTGCTCTTTACTAATAATTGACTCCACTGGTGTTTTGGTGTAATTGTCACTTTATTATACAATTAGGGGCCGGTGTGTTGGAGCCAATTTGCTTTGGGTTGTGCACGGGGTTTGTGTGTGTGTGTGTGTGTGTGTGTGTGTGTGTGTGTGTGTGTGTGTGTGTGTGTGTGTGTGTGTGTGTGTGTGTGTGTGTGTGTGTGTGTGTGTGTGTGTGTGTGTGAAAACGCGTCATCATCCAATCTGCGCACCTGGGAGCACGGGAGGTAATCAAGCTATATATGTGGGCACAGGTGATCAGCTGGGATGAGAGGTTAGAGAGGAAGCCACACGTTTTTCACCCGTGTTGAGCGTGTCTGAGCGTGTCTGAGCGTGTCTGAGCGTGTGCGTGATTGTTATGTTTTAACCAAGCTTTTAGATAGGCCTTCGTAAAAGAACATTTTAACGTTGTATAATGAAATAAAGCATTACAAATGACGTCATGGTGGACCTCATCCTTCACCACAACACGCGTTGGGAACTCTGACTGCTAACCTCCATGAGTGGCCCTTTTTGATGAGCGATCGCCGCTACACACACATGTACACACACACGACGTACACACACACACACTCCTGTTGTACTTTTAATTGGTCCAACTAACACAGTGTAATGTATGCAAGAGTTTAGATAACGTTTAGTACAAGAGAGATATAAAGAATGGTCAAGATAACAATTTGGAAAGAAAATTATTATTTGTATTGATATTGCAATTCAGATATAATTCCCGATATTGAAGGAAAGATTGATTTTGAATCATAATTCTCGTTATGATTAAAGAATATATATGAAATGGTCACGGTCTGATGCTCTACGTTATCCCGCTTATTACAAGGAACTGCACACTGAACATGTTTCGCCGTTTGGTGTCTGTGTCTGGACCGCTGCGTAAAAAGGAGGGTTTCTGCCCCGTTCCTTCTCCGCTGTGTTCCTGTCGCTCTTGTCTCGTCAGTTCGTATACAGTTCAATCGAGCGGACTTCTTTGTGCAGATGTGAGCGTCCTTAACAACGGTCAATAAGTCCTTGACAGCGGTCTGTCTGTTCTGGATTAACAACGTGTCACGTGTTCTGAATTGACCAATCAGAATCGAGTATTCAACTAAGCCACGTAATAAAGGGTTATAGAATATGATTTGCAGGTCAGGACATCTCTGCAGCTCCACCATACTTCATTCAAAACTGTATTTAAACACATATCTATATATATCTCTCCTTTAACAAAGATTGTGCTTCTTGCATTTGGATATTGCACTAGTCCATATTAAAATGTCAATATATAATATCAACAATTACTGCAGCCCAAATATTGTCCCAGAAAACAATGTCATTTGAACATCATATTACACCACTGACAGCTCACCACTGTACAACACACGTGTGCCTCGTCATGGTAATCTGATACGTCTGTGCTCTTCCTATTTATAACACGTAAAGCCCTTGAAGCCTCCTCCAGATAAACCTGGGAGCGGCCAAACTGCAGCTATAATTGTTTTAAATGAACACAACAAATGTTTTTGGCCATCCTTGGTGTAACTAACTATCAAATGTGAAGGAAGCTAAGAAATGGCAGCGTTAGATAGTACCTACAGATTAACTATAGCCAATCAAAAGTGAGTTTGGAGAGTCTTACCAAAGTCTCCGCTGTCCAACGTGATGACCTCCAGATCATCGTCGTAGATTCCTGCACAGAGACACGTTTATTAACTGTTAAATGCAGATTTATTCAACGTTACATCAGTTGGTGCTTCTATGAAGACAGTATTTGAATGTCCTATGATGGATTTAACAGCAAACGGTAATAAAAACAAGGGTTTCAGTGGCCCCACAGCTTTCAGAAACATGTGTGAATGTGACGTAGACTTACCGAAGTCGTATCTGTAGAAGTTCCAGCTTTCGTATCCTCCGCCCTGCTGCTGCTCGTCCAATCCCTTCTCTCCGTATTTATCGTATTTTTTCCGCAGGTCAGCGTCCTTCAGAACCTCGTAGGCTCTGTTCACTTCCAGAAACCTGTCGTGGGCCAAGGAGTCGCCCTGAAACACAAACTTATTGTATGATGTCTTGATCTAACAAGGAACAAGCATAGAAATACAAACATCTCAATAAAGGAGAAGCGATGATTTACGGCAGATTTAGGGCTTTTGTAAAATAATCTTAATAAGTTTCAGCAGAGATTAAACAAACATGAAGATGTGCAAAAGTCACAAACCCTCAAAGTACACCCAGTAGCGAGTAAAACTCTAACACAGGAAAGACCTGTCTATGCTGCCCCAGAACGCCTCGTTGGGGATTTCTCATTTCCCATTGTTTACTTCTTGGGTATAGTGACGTATTTCGGGTCCAATCTGCGGAGCCGCTACGTTTGGACCAATCCATGGACTTCCTCACACACACACACACTCGGCGGGACGTTGCGAGGCTCGCTACTGCGAGGAGCGGGACCCTGTGAGCTGGCTCACTGGTGTGGGGTCAGCGAGACAGCGAGACACCGCGGAACTCAGCCTGGACACACACACAAACTCCCAGCCAGGCTGCGGGTGTGTGTGTGTGTGTGTGTTTCGGGCTGGGTTTTGCCGACGGCCACTGGGCTCACAGGGAGGGGGGGGGGCAGGAGCTCCAACAAGCCGTGTAGGACAGAGTGTGAATACACATACTATACAGAGATGCTGTGAGAAACCAATGTGAGTTTGGAACATTGAACAATGTAAATCTATTCTAGTCGACCTCAACAATGGAAATATGATCAGTGGAAATGGCCATGACATGGGAGCTTTAAGCTGTCTGAATGTCTTAATATATAATATGTAACTTAATCAGTGCAAATGGTGAGATACACACTTACTGTCCTCGGTCTCCAACACAATTTTGAGTCATTTTTTGGGTGTTTTTTCCAGGTTGATTTGTGGTCGTGGTTCTGAGCAGAGTTTACATGCATGTGTTTCAGAGGGAATCAAGGATTGTGTGTTTTTGCATTGAGGCACATTTGCATCGAAAAAGGTAAATGTTTGTGCAAACTTCCTAATTTAAATATGTGCACAGGAGCTCCGTGACTAGCAGCTCAGACGGGAGTTGATTTCCCTCTTTGCTGTTGCGTTAACTTTATTCATATTTAGAATATTCGTCTCATTTGAGCAGGTTAGGCAGCCGCAAAAAGACATGAAACCCATTCGTAGATCCATCTGTTATTGATCAAATGAGTCCAATCTGCTGCAGCAAAGATGTTTTTCTATAAGAACAGCGCGTTTTCAATTCAGTGCCGATATTCACACGCACTTCCTGTCCTCAGTCTCCTCAGTTTGACTCACGGGGTTCTTGTCGGGGTGCATGGTGAGCGCCAGCCTCTTGAAGGCCTGTCTGATCTCCCTGGTCGAGGCGTCTCTGCTGACCTTCAGCAGCTCGTAGTAATCCACGCTCTGAGAACAAACAACCAGCAGCAGAAGAGAGGAGAGGAGCAGCAGAACAGAGGGGGGGACCCGGGGGCCCATCTCCACTTTCAGTACTCCCACAGAGGAGCTGAAACACACAGAATCACAATCAGGTTTATCACCAGGTAGGTTGACACGTACAAGGACTTGGTGCCATGGTGCATACATAAAAATAAACCAAACATTTAAAAAAACACAGATAGAAAACTATTTTAAGAAAACTATAATAACATAAAAAATTTAAAAAAATAATAGAAAATCTAGTAAACAGTCAGCTATCAGTTTGTGTTCAGGAAGCGGAGACAGTCATAATTTAAAGGTCCCCTATCATACTGTTTCTCATCAATATATCACAGCTCTCAGATATATCCAGAGCCTGCCTCTGATTGGCTGAAACGCCAAACAGATCATTGCAGCATTACCCATAATCCCCTCTGCTTCAGCCCTGTTTCCAAAGTGCTGATTCTCTGTCTGTTACTTTAGATGAAAATAAGGAGCCCCTCCCCACGCCCCTCTGAGAGACATTTGGTTACAAAGAACTCAATAGCCGCGTTCACACCAAGTACTTTGCCGTACTTAGTTCCCAGCACTTAGTTCCATAGGGGAACTAAGTGCTGGGAACTAAGTGCTGGGAACTAAGTGCTGGGAACTAAGTGCTGGGAACTAAGTGCCGATCGCGTTCACACCGGAATAAGTTCCCTGATGGAGTATTAGGCAAATGAGCCACTGACGTCACTTCTTCTTCTTCTGCTTTGGGTTTACTGGCAGGCCGCAAACAACTTCACGGCGTATACTGCCACCCGAAGTCCCCGGAGTTGGGACTAGCTTTCAGAGTAAATCACCAGAATGCCGACACCTCCTCATCTCCACCGCTCCCGTGTTTTCTTTTGTGTTGCCATAAGTTAGTCTCTCTGCGTTTGTGCGCTGGGCTAATGCTAATAATGCTAATAATGCTAATGCGAGGATAATAAAATGGCGGCTCTACAAAACATTTCAGAGTTTTACGGGGCGTGGTTTGCAATTCGCCCAGCCAATCAGAACTGGGGCACTTTTCCCCCCAGGAGAGTACCACCTCTCAGCAGGCTCTAAAAATGGGGGTAAAAGTTCCCGGCACTAAGTACTCTTTTTGGTGTGAACGCGACATAAGGGGTACTAACGGAACTAAACGGGAAAAAGTACTCCGGTGTGAACGCGCCTAAGGGTGCTAGGAGGAGATTCAGGTGGGGGGGTGGGGAGTTATCTTGGTTGCTGATTGGCTAATTGTTACACAAGCCAAAACATCGTTATGACATCATAAAGTGGCCAAAATCTGATCAGCTCATTTTCAGACAGGTTTTTATAGAAATGGATCAAAAAGAGAGAGAATCTTTGTTGATGTAGAAGAGACATGGAGAAGAGGGGACACATGTTGATGTAGAAGAGACATGGAGAAGAGGGGACACATGTTGATGTAGAAGAGACATGAAGAAGAGGGGACACATGTTGATGTAGAAGAGACATGAAGAAGAGGGGACACATGTTGATGAAGAAGAGACATGAAGAAGAGGGGACACATGTTGATGAAGAAGAGACATGAAGAAGAGGGGACACATGTTGATGTAGAAAAGACATGAAGAAGAAGGGACACATGTTGATGTAGAAGAGACATGAAGAAGAGGGGACACATGTTGATGAAGAAGAGACATGAAGAAGAGGGGACACATGTTGATGAAGAAGAGACATGAAGAAGAGGGGACACATGTTGATGTAGAAGAGACATGAAGAAGAGGGGACACATGTTGATGTAGAAGAGACATGGAGAAGAGGGGACACATGTTGATGTAGAAGAGACATGAAGAAGAGGGGACACATGTTGATGAAGAAGAGACATGAAGAAGAGGGGACACATGTTGATGTAGAAGAGACACGAACAAGAGGGGACACATGTTGATGAAGAAGAGACATGAAGAAGAGGGGACACATGTTGATGAAGAAGAGACATGAAGAAGAGGGGACACATGTTGATGTAGAAGAGACACGAACAAGAGGGGACACATGTTGATGAAGAAGAGACATGAAGAAGAGGGGACACATGTTGATGTAGAAGAGACACGAACAAGAGGGGACACATGTTGATGAAGAAGAGACATGGAGAAGAGGGGACACATGTTGATGTAGAAAAGACATGAAGAAGAAGGGACACATGTTGATGTAGAAGAGACATGAAGAAGAGGGGACACATGTTGATGTAGAAGAGACATGGAGAAGAGGGGACACATGTTGATGTAGAAGAGACATGGAGAAGAGGGGACACATGTTGATGTAGAAGAGACATGAAGAAGAGGGGACACATGTTGATGTAGAAGAGACATGAAGAAGAGGGGACACATGTTGATGAAGAAGAGACATGAAGAAGAGGGGACACATGTTGATGTAGAAGAGACATGAAGAAGAGGGGACACATGTTGATGTAGAAGAGACATGAAGAAGAGGGGACACATGTTGATGAAGAAGAGACATGAAGAAGAGGGGACACATGTTGATGTAGAAGAGACACGAACAAGAGGGGACACATGTTGATGAAGAAGAGACATGAAGAAGAGGGGACACATGTTGATGAAGAAGAGACATGAAGAAGAGGGGACACATGTTGATGTAGAAGAGACACGAACAAGAGGGGACACATGTTGATGAAGAAGAGACATGAAGAAGAGGGGACACATGTTGATGTAGAAGAGACACGAACAAGAGGGGACACATGTTGATGAAGAAGAGACATGGAGAAGAGGGGACACATGTTGATGTAGAAAAGACATGAAGAAGAAGGGACACATGTTGATGTAGAAGAGACATGAAGAAGAGGGGACACATGTTGATGTAGAAGAGGATTTTAAATAATAGGTGACCTTTAAGAGAAGGGTTTTCTTTTGAATAAAGATTAAAGTTAGGGCTGGCTCAGACTTGCTTTCTTGGATCCTTCATTTAATGTGATATCATTTTATTAGGGATAGTTTAATACAAATAATATTAGTGTATCCTTACCTTTATCTGCACAACACCAGCGTTTAACCAATAAATAGGCATGCAAAAAAGCTGTGCAGCTTCCACGTGTTATGCATTATGAGGAAGCTCAGATATGTAACAATTAGAAAAACACCCAACCCTGCACCCATTAAACTCCTTCAGTCATCAATGGATATTTATTTATTGTTGTCATCATTATTTGCTTATCCATGACTCTGTGTGCACTGTGCAGTAACCACCAGCCTACAGATGTGGCTCTGGTGGATTGGATTAAAGCACAATGGGACACACACACACACACACACACACACACACACACACACACACACACACACACACACACACACACACACACACACACACACACACACACACACACACACACACACACACACACACACACACACACACACACACACACACACACACACACACACACACACACACACACACACACACACACACACACACACACACACACACACACACACACACACACACTCTACAATGCGGTCAAAGACCATTTTTTGGCCTTCAAAACTTAATTTTTGATTTCGTTTTAAATAAAAATGGCACTTTTTAATAATTATGAGATTTGGCTGTAATGTCGTTTGTCTTATAATTGAAATAAAATATCATAAAACATGAATTATATCGAAACAGAACGTTTATTTTTACCCTACCTGTCTACCTATCTACCTGTCTACCTATCTACCAACCTACCTATCTACCTGTCTACCTATCTACCTATCTACCTGCCTACCTGTCTACCTGTCTACCTACCTACCTGTCTACCTACCTACCTGCCTACCTATCTACCTACCTACCTATCTACCTGTCTACCTATCTACCTGCCTACCTGTCTACCTGTCTACCTATCTACCTGCCTACCTATCTACCTATCTACCTGTCTATCTACCAACCTACCTATCTACCTGCCTACCTGTCTACCTACCTACCTGTCACTTAAACATCATCACTGACTTAGATACAGCATGTCATACACAAACCAGAGAAATAAATCCCAATGTCAGCATCTAGGAATTACTTTATAAAGAAATCAACCATTTCATAACAATCTGAGAGAAGCTGGAACATTTATTTTGGATTTACTGTAAGTAGCCTGCAATAAAATACACATTGTCTATGTAAATTACATATGTATAACATGTAAAACTGCATTAAATGAATATTTTAAAAAAGCCTTACACGGGAATCACGGAGGATTATGTTTTATCCAGAAAATAAACTTTGAATTTCTTCAGATGTTATGTATTTTCTGCAGAGATGCTCAAACAAGCTAAAGGTAAGCTAGGCTAATGTTAGCTTTACAGTCATCTATAACAGCTAATTATCCGATTATCATCACCAAGATATTAACCTATCAGCGGTCTGTTAGTGAAGATACATCTAACATTCATATATATCGTTTCCTTAGATTTAGATTCATTTAAAAACAGATATGATTTTTTTCTTACCTTAGACGTGTCTCAACTTTTAAAGAAGATCCGCTTCAGAATCCGGTTCAGACCGGGATCAAGCTAACACAATAAAACACTCCATTTCCGCTTAGCTTTTCACAATAAGGGCCAGAATCAGAATACCGCGATAGATAGATAGAGAGAGAGAGAGAGAGAGAGAGAGAGAGAGAGAGAGAGAGAGAGAGAGAGAGAGAGAGAGAGAGACTTTTGATGAGAACAGCAGCATCATCATGAGCTCCTGAAGATTTCAACTTTTCTGTTTTTAAAATGAGATAAACTTAAACTTTTCTGACAAAATTATAATAAGAAACACCTGTGGAACGGATTGACCTACCTGGAGACAAAAAAAGAAAGAGATACGGCAAGAAACGGCAAGAAACTTGGGAAAATACGGTTCAACTGAAGAACCCAGCAGAGAAGCTAACCAACTGCTAACCAACTGCCAAACTGACGATTTGCCTAACTGTCCTGCTAGCTAACTAACACCAAGCTAAGAAGAGGAATTCAGGAGTAACAACAGCAGCAGTTCAGCCCCATGGCTTCAACCACAGCCTGTACAGAGGCTGTTCCTCTTGTATACCCACAAGAGGTCAAAAATGACAGTGCCAGGAAGGCATACAAACTAAAACTGTTGAAGGATAGACCAGAGACGCTCTTTGCTGACCTGTACAAGAGTGGAGAAGTCAGCAATCTGATCTTCCTCACAGACCAGCCATTAGCATGGCACGCCGCCATAAGTGCCCACTACCCTTCTGTGAAGAAAGAGGGGATCTGCAATGGCTGGAAACTCAAAATTAAAGAGGTAGAAGACCCAGACACTGTCATGACAACAGTCAACATATATAAGAATGGGACTGTCATGGTGCAGGGGAACCTCACACAATTTGGGCTGGACTTTCTCCTTATAAAGGAACGGGCCCAACAGGAGAAATCTGCCCCCACTGAGAACAACCACACCCTGCCAGAGACGGACACCACCCCCACTTCTGGCTGCCCCACTGCTGACCCTGAGGAGGGAGAACCCGCCGGCCCAGAACAGGCCCAGGACCCCCAGCTTAAACACACCATCACTGACCTGAAGGTGAAGTTCACAGAGTTGGAGAGAGAGCTTGTACAGTTGCGAGAGCTGATCAGCCAACAGCCAACCCAGGACACCACGGTCCAGGGGGACTCGTCTGCCATCAGCACAGAGCTCACCAAGCTGAGGCAGGACAGAGACAGCCACAGGAGAGAGCTGTCCGCCGTGGGGACTGAGGTGCGAGAGCTGGAGCAGGACAGAGAGAGTCACATGGCACGGCTGGCCGCTCTGACAGAGGAGGTGAGGGAGCTGAGAGAGGAGGGACAGAGCTACAGGAGAGAACTGGCTACTCTATCTGAGGAGCTTCAGGAGACAGAGAGAGTTGCACAGGCCCTGAAAGAGCAGCTGGACTCACACCCAGACCACAACCAGAACCCTGTGACCCCCATTGAGAGCAGCCAGAACCCTCCAACTCAGCAGCCACCCTCTACCCCCAGCTCCATCTCTAGCCCACAGGCTAACCCAACTCTCACTTCTCCCCCCATCACACAGATGAACACCACCCCTAGCCCACAGACTAACACCACCCCTCATCCTTCCAGACCAGCACAGCAGAGAGGGAAGCCAGACATTGTCATCCTCATCGACTCCAATGGCAAATTCATTGATGAAAATAAACTTTTCCCCACCCACACAGTGGCTAAAATCTGGTGTCCAAACACCCAACATGCCATGGACCTGCTGTCAGAGGAGCAGCTGGGATCCCCAAGCCACATCATCATCCACACTGGCTCCAACGACCTGAGGAGCCAGCAGGAGAGAGTGTCAGAGTCACTCAGAGGAGTGATAGAGAAAGCCTCCACCACCTTCCCCAACAGCAGAGTGGTCATGTCAACCCTGCTACCAAGGAAAGACCTCCATCCCGACACCATCCACAGGATCAACAGCAACATGTCCAGAGACTGTATCCTGAGGCCCAACGTCCACCTGGCCCACCACCCCACCCTGGATATCAACTGTCTATACGACCAAGTCCATCTGTATAAAAACACAGTCCCCATCTTCGCCCGGACACTGAAAGACGTCGCTCTCAATAGAGACCAATCCACACCCCGCAGAAGGAGCAGCCCGGCCCAAAACCCCCTTAGACCAGAAAGGCACCCCACTGGACCACCACCCAGACAACACCCATGGAGACAAGATCATCCTCATCTTCTTCCACACCATGCCCCACTAAGATCCCACCAGGGCAACTATGATTACCCTCAAGCAAGGCCAGAACCACTGCTGTCCCCAGGGGTCCTACCCCAACCACAGCGACGGAAGCTACACCCTGACCCACTGAGTTATGCTCAGGCAGTGAAGAGAACAGCAGGCCCAACCCTTACCACCACCACCCATGTCCCTGAACCCACCCACACCCCCCAACACGACGAGCTGAGAGACATCCAGCAGATGCTCAGCCTGCTCTGCTCCCACCTGATAGGTCAGGTACCACAGTAGACAATCAGTAGCCATTGTTTGTTTTCTTGCTATACAGTAGACAAAAAAAAAAAAAACTGTTCTGTAAAATAGTTAAATCTATCGTATATTGAAATCCCATATATCTAATGTGCTCTTAAATCAATCTACTTATTAACAACCAGCGATTTGGGAGTTTATCTCATTTTAATGTTGAATGCTCTGAATCTTTCTCTGTTTTAATGCAATCTAGATCATTTATTATTTCATGTTGGAATGTCCAGGGTCTGAGGTCCTCTGCTTTTGGCCTTAAGAGCAGGACCCCAGACTTCACCAAAGAGTTAGGAGATGCAGATGTGATGGTTTTACAGGAGACCTGGAGTAGAGGAGACATGTCCACTGGTTGTCCCTTAGGCTATAGAGAGATAGTGTTCCCATCCACCAAACTCAAAGGAGTGACCCAGGGCAGGGATTCAGGAGGAATGCTGATTTGGTATAAGGAAAAACTTGTACACTCAATAGAACTCATCAAAAAAGGCGAATTTTCAATTTGGCTCAAAATAAAAAGAGAGGTGGTCGCCATGGATAAAGACATTTTCATGTGTACAGCATATATCCCCCCATCAGAATCACCTTATTATAGTGAAAATAGTTTCTCCATTCTTGAAGATGAGATCAATCAATACCAGGCCCAGGGAAGTGTACTGATCTGTGGGGACCTTAATGCCAGGACAGGTATAGAACCAGATTCTATTAGCCCACAGGGAGACAAACATATACCTGGCCAAATCAGCATTCCCCTCCCTTCACACTCCCACAGGAACAACTTTGACAAAACTGTCAACAAAAGCGGGCAGCAACTACTGCAGCTGTGCCGAACGCAGGGCCTGCACATTGTTAACGGTCGGCTTCGAGGGGACTCCTTTGGTCACTACACACACAGCTCTCCTCTTGGCAATAGCTCAGTAGATTATAGCATCACAGACCTCGACCCCTTCTGTCTGAGGGCATTCACAGTCAGCCCCCTAACACCCTTATCTGATCATAGTAAAATTACACTCTACATTAAGAAGACAGTAACAGACCCTCACGCAGCAGAACCCAGTAAACTGAACTATACCAAACAACCTTATAGATGGACAAACAATAGCAAGGACGAGTATCAGAAAGCAATCAGACATCAAACAATTCAATCCCAATTAGACCATTTTCTATCCACCCCGTATCCCCACAGTAACGATGGCCTGAATCAGGCTGTGTGGGATATTAACAGCCCACCCCGTATCCCCACAGTAATGATGGCCTGAATCAGGCTGTGTATTAACAGCATCTTTGACAATGTGGCAGATTTATCCGATCTGAAAAAACCACAATATCATAAATCAAAAAAGTCAACCAATGAAAAGTGGTTTGATACAGACTGCAGACATCTGAGAAAAACCCTCAGAAGTTTATCAAATCAAAAACACAGACAACCTGACAATCCTGAGCTCCGCCTCCAATATTGGGAAACACTGAAACTATACAGAAGAACACTCAGAACTAAAAGGGAGCAACATGTGCAGCACCAACTTGAAATCATTGAAGAGTCCATTGACTCAAATCATTTCTGGAAGAAATGGCACTCTTTCAGCAAACCACACAAGGAAGAACTGGCTATTCAAAATGGGGACATTTGGAAAACACACTTTGAAAACCTGTATAATACCGTTACACTGAATTCGGCCCAAAATGATCTCCTCAACAAACTACACATTCTAGAATCAGTCGTTAAAGACAACCAGAACCCTTTAGACTATAGCATTACTGAGGAAGAGCTCCTGGCTAAACTCCAGGCCCTCCAACAAAGGAAGGCCAGCGGTCCTGATGGCATTTTAAATGAAATGCTGAAATTTAGCAGCCATAAGTTCAACACTGCCATGTTGAAACTATTCAATCTCGTTCTGGGCATTGGACATTTCCCTGACATCTGGAGCAAAGGAATCATCACACCAATATTTAAAAATGGAAATAAATTTGACCCAAACAATTACCGAGGCATATGTGTCAGCAGCAACCTGGGGAAGTTATTCTGCAGCATCCTAAACAGCCGACTGCAAGACTTCCTCAGTGAACATAATGTCCTGAGCAAGAGTCAGATTGGATTTACACCATCGGACTACAGACCATATATATACCCTCCACACCCTCATTAATAAACATGTTCACCAAAATAAGAAGATTTTCTCTTGTTTTGTAGATTTCAAAAAAGCATTCGACTCAATTTGGCATAACGGTCTGTTCCTGAAGTTGATTGAAAACGGTGTAGGGGGGAAAACATATGATATCATTAAAGCAATGTATACCAATAATAAATGTGCGGTGAAAATGGGCAATATGGAAACAGATTTCTTCCCCCAAAGTAGAGGGGTGAAACAGGGCTGCAGTCTCAGCCCCACCCTATTTAACATTTATATTGATCAATTTGCAAAATCATTAGAACAATCCGATATCCCTGGACTCACCCTCTCTGACACACAAATTAAATGCCTCCTGTTTGCAGATGATCTAATATTGCTAGCTCCATCTAAGGAGGCATTACAACAGCAAATGGATCATCTGCAAAGCTTCTGTCAGACCTGGGCCCTGACAGTTAATCTGGAACCCTTCTGTCAGACCTGGGCCCTGACAGTTCATCTGGAACCCTTCTGTCAGACCTGGGCCCTGACAGTTCATCTGGAACCCTTCTGTCAGACCTGGGCCCTCACAGTTCATCTGGAA
Source organism: Pogonophryne albipinna (assembly GCA_028583405.1). Taxonomy (NCBI): domain Eukaryota; kingdom Metazoa; phylum Chordata; class Actinopteri; order Perciformes; family Artedidraconidae; genus Pogonophryne; species Pogonophryne albipinna. Next base: position 14,792 of record JAPTMU010000716.1, read on the forward strand.
AAGACCAGGATTATGGTCTTCCAGAAACGACCCAGGGGTCAGGGAAACCCACACCGGTTCTTACTGGGCTCCACCGACATAGAACACACACACAGCTACACATATTTGGGACTCAAAATTACTTCGACAGGAAATTTCAATCTGGCCATTAATGATCTCAGAGACAAAGGAAGAAAGGCTTTCTATGCTATCAAAAAGTCTTCAAATATAGATATACCTGTTAGAATCTGGCTCAAAATATTCAATTCAATAATAGAACCAATCATACTGTATGGTAGCGAAGTGTGGGGTCCTCTTGGAAATCAAGACTTTGATAAATGGGACAAACACCCAATAGAAACCCTACATGCAGAGATATGCAAGAGCATCCTGAGAGTCCACAGGAACACCCCCAACAATGGATGCCGAGCTGAGCTAGGCCAATTCCCCCTTTTAATTAGGATACAAAAAAGAGCAGTCAAATTCTACATCCACCTAAAAACCAGTGATCCCAACTCCTACCATTACAAAGCCCTCCATTGAGAGGAGTCCCCTCAACCAGCTGGTCCTGAGGCTCACCTCCTCTACCAGGACAAGGCCTCAGGACAGCCCTCACACAATCTGGCCCAACCAAATCATAGCTAAAGAAAAAGAAAATTACATCAACTATTGGACTTGTACCACGAAAACCCAAAACAAACTTCAATGCTATTTGTCTCTAAACAGACAGTACACGGTGGCAAACTATCTGACCGCCGTTACTGATCCCAAACTGAGGAAGACATTAACAATGTACAGACTCAGTGACCACAGCCTGGCCGTAGAGACTGGCCCACACAGGCAGACCTGGCTGCCTAGAGAAGAGAGGCTGTGTCAGCTCTGTCCTCAGAGACAGGTGGAGACAGAACAACACTTCCTGCTGCACTGTCAAACATACCAAGACATTAGAACAAAGTTCTTTACAAAGATAACATGTAAACTCCAAGATTTTGAATCACTGTCTGACCAGAATAAAATGCAACATGTACTTGGAGAAAATAGTGCCAGCAGCATAGAAGCAGCGAAATATGTGAGTCGCATGTCACAGCCTAAGAGACAACAACAACACATAACAGCTGTTCCCCTCAGCTCACTCTGATTGCTCCTCTACTTCATGTGTCCTTTCTTTTCTTCCTTTCTTTCTTTTTACATTTGATACTTGAGGTTTTGTAATATATTGTTGTAAATTGTTTAATGAATGAATTGTTTTTGTATTTTTTTTTTCTTATCATATATCCTTGACGCTTTGGCAATATTGTTCACCTGACATTCATGCCAATAAAGCATATTGAATTGAATTGAATTGAATTGAATTGAGAGAGAGAGAGAGAGAGAGATCAAAAAAATACTTATTATAATATAAACACTAATGATTATTATTTTCCTACCTGAAAGAAATACAAATAAATAATTAGAAATGAAATCCATGAAAGTAAAAAACTCCACATAACCACTTAGCTGATTGCAAAGAGTGCTGTCCAATCAGAGCACATCAGCACATGAGTTCCAGCCAATCAGAGCGCAGAATGCTGGGTCAAGGCGGAAGTGTGGTGGTGAAGACACATTTCCCTCTAACAGCTCTGAATCTGACCTAAAAACGGATAAATCAGATATTTAAAACCACTTGACTTGAATTAATCCGGTTCTACATGTTATCTGGTGTCTTAGTTTGATTCAAGAAGTAGTTTCGAGGTCATACTGTTATATTATTTAGCTTTGTTAGCTTCGTTAGCTAGCCGGCCACATTTTTTAAACGGGCGGAACTTCCTGCTTTTTGAACATCGAGATGGAGTTACAAGGTAAACAACATGTTTAATATAAGTTATTAATCCGATATCCGTTTGTATCATGTCCTGATGTTATTTATACCTTTATGAACCCCCTGCCTGCCAGGAGAGTCCGGTAGCTCAGGGTTAGCATGTTTGCTTCTGGTTCTGGTTTAAAAAGTAAAAGTAAATCATGCAAATACAGACTGACAAGACAACACATTTCTCTGAGGTGTAAAGTAACTAAGTACATTAACTCAAGTACTGTACTTAAGTTCAATTTTGAGGTACTTTTACTTGAGTATTTCAATTGTGTGCTACTTCTACTCCACTACAACTTTCACGTATGTGTTACTCTGGATGATGGTACATTCTGGTTTAAAAATGAAATGCAAATCGGGTTTAATTTACATTTGTGAGGAAATAACCACAAGTACAGTGTTCTTAAAGCATGAGGAGATAGCATTGTTTTATCTTCTAAGTGGTCTATGTGTTTGGTTTGTAAAGCACTAACCTTTGTGTATGAAAAGTGCTGTATAAGTCAAGTTTGATGTTACGTCCCAGTTTATGAGGAGGAAAAGGATCCAACACAACACACGTCAAATAAAGTTGATTTTAATGATAACTTAAATTAAAGGGCTAGCAAGCAGCATTCTCTAACAAACAAACACAAAGCACCAAATGGATGTGGCTTTGATTTCGTCTGAATCAGAAATCCTTTATAAGTCCTGCAGCCGGGACATTTACAGTATTACAGCAAAAAGTGGCACATTAGGTAAGTAGGTGCATGCATTAATTAACAATAAGCTAAAAGAATTAAAGATGATGATTGCACAGTATTGCTAAAGAAGTGTCTATATTCCCCATTGCAGGTATTGCGGTCTGTTTTGTGTGACTTGTTGTTGTTGTTGTTGTTGTTGTTCTCCACATGTTAACCGTGTTTTCCCGTCTCTCAGTGGGAATTGAACCGATGACCCTGGGCTCCCCGACCTCTCCCAAGCCGACCCCTGGAGCTCAGTTCCTGCCCGGCTTCCTGATGGGAGACCTTCCCGCTCCCACCACCCCCCAGCCGCGACCTTTCAACCTGGGCACCTCCATGATGGAGAGCCCAGGAACACCCCGAGGTCAGAAGGAAAGCCGCCGCTCAGATTATTGCTGATTGTTGTTGTTGTCATTCAATCAATCAACAACTTTATTAATCCTGCAAAGGGCAATGAACACAAGCAGGAACATACAGGAAGAAAACACACAGATACACCCCTGGATGTGGATCATTCCCATTTACACAATAAATAGTTCATAGCATCACAATAATTAAGTATTGAGCAGGTTTACAACACCCCTGGTTTATGGAGTTCTTTCAGGTCCCCCTAATGTACCTGCATTGGATTGATCCTTCCAACTTATAACTGAACTTATGAGGCAGTATACTTCTATGGAGCAGCCCAGCCCTTCGTATGTTTTTCTGTATGTGGCCCTCGGTGAAAAAAATGTAGACACAATTAGGGGTGGGCGATATTGAAAAATATATTATCACGATATTTTTCAAGCAGTATCACGATAGACGATATATATCACGATATGTTTTCATGTCGGTTATTATGGTTATTTTTCAAGTTACTTAACAGTACAAGCACCTACAAGGTAACAGAAACTAAAACAAAAAGGAGTAACAGACCAAAATAGCATTTCAAGCTGGTTTTATTTCTGAAATGAATCCCTGAATGAACAATTCAACATTTTGATATGGCTTCAAGGCACAGTTTCTCAGTATAAAAATGAACTTTCTGAGGTAGCACTAGCACTAGCGTGTCAAACAACTCGGACTGAACTACCAATACGAAAGCAGAGGTGCGCTGACATTGTGAAATCGATTGGGCTTGATATATGGTGAAATTAAAATCAGTAGGTGAGGCTGGGGGAGCGGGAGGGGAAGAGGCTCTCCGTCCGCTGTCATAGCCCCCTGCGCACGGAGAGCCTCTTCCCCTCCCGCTCCCCCAGCCGTTCAAATCCAGTTTTGGACATTCTGCCGTGGTTCCATCCCATTTCAAGTGCTGTTTCGAGGCTCGGCGTAACCCTCGGAGCACACTCTCCAATCACAGAGCTTGAGGACTATCACAGGGTTTGTCAAACAGAGCACATGGTGTAGTCCAAACGATAGCTGGGGATTCTGGGTAGTGTAGTGTCTTCTGCCATCCTTTACTCCGAAAAAATATTTGTTTCTCCGAATCGAAGGGGAAAAATACAAAAGCATTGCACACAATTTAAACCAATCAATGTTGTGTAATTAACAAGGATAATCTGGTGTTTTTTAGTCGATGAGTAGTGCAGATATCACTGTAAAATCAATCCACAGTAAGGGGAATACTTACTTCCGGGTGTACAATTCTCCGTTATCCAATGAGAATGGACGCTCACATTGGCTTTAAGGGCAGTCGACACAAACGAATGCCGTGCTTCCATGAGCATCAAATCCCGCCGCAGATGGGAATACATTGCAATCAGTTGAAAGCTATTTGCGTCCCTTTATGAAGCTGAAGGAGCCTAGGAGCGTCACAACTGCACGCCACGGACACTGACCAAACGTCGCTCCTGGACGATTATGGAGTGAGAGTGTGTTGGCTAACCCTAACCCTAGCCGGACAGGGGATCGTGTCCGTCTCTGTGGCTTCAGGCTTGATTGCCGTTCAAATGACAGTTTTAATGATCTCAATGGGAATGGTTAGCGTTTCATAGGCACGCAAATAAAATAAAATATAAGCCAACAGAATCAACCAAGACAATAAACGAAGTGCAATACTGTCTGAATCCTGACTAGACAGCTTTAGAGCATGTCTTTCACATCAGTTTTTTTTTTTTTCAATTTTTTTTTTTTTTTTTTTTTATCACGATAGATACGATATCTCTGTTAAAGCATATCGTGGAGACCTAATATCGTCACGACGATATATATCGTCATATCGCCCACCCCTAGACACAATCACAATTTGTCCGGCAGTGGCTCAGTCAGTAGGGGCTTGGTTCAAGTCCCCGACCAGACCTAAATATGGAGTGTGGACTGCTACTTGGAGAGGTCCCAGTTCACCTCCTGCCCTGCCGTGGTGCCCTTAAGCAAGGCACCGGACACCCCCCCACTCCCATTGCTCCCCGGGCGCTGTACAATAGCTGCCCACCTGCTCCTAGTACTAGACTCCTGGTGCTAGCGTGGGTTAAAAGCAGAGAACACATGTCACTGTGTGCTGTGTGCTCTGCATGTGAGACCATTAGAGAGGGGTTCATCCCTCCCAATTCTACCTATCAATCAATCAACCAATCAACAACAACAACTTTATTAATCCTGCAATGAGCAGCTTGTGTCAAGAACATGACCTGCAGAGGCCAGTTTGCTCTCTGCTTTCCGCAGAATCTGCTGCTTACAAATGGAGTTGAAGTCTCTCTGTTTCACTCTGATGACCTTAGAGCAGGTTGTTGTTGTTGTTGTTTACTCTGTGGATTAACACATGTTTCCTGTCTGGTTCAGGTGGAATCGTCTCTGCTCCGCTGCCTTTTGTCCCGACGCCTAAAGACAAGAGTGGAGCCCCGCCTGTACGCAGTATCCATGACGACCTGGTTACTATGACCACGCCCCTAAAAACACACGGACAGGTGAGAACAAATACATAATAACAAATTAAAAGAGTAAAAATAAACAATTCTAAAATATAAACGTCTCACAAAAGAAATATAAATAAATCAGCAATAGAGAGTAAACAAATATACAGATGACCGTGAAGATAAAGAACTCATGTAAGGGGTTGAAAAATTAAACACATCTTGTGAGATTTATACTAAAGTCTCAAATGTTACTTTTCTTAAGCTCAAGGAATCCTGTTAGCCGACTCTATTAGCAACTAGACGAGCATCAATCATTTCACAATACTGACAACTTACAAACCTCAAGGCAATGTTTAATTATACTGTTTTTAGGCTCAAAGCAAACATTTAAAGGTCACCTATCATGCTATTTGTAGGCGATAGCAGAGGTCTCAGATATATACAAATATATAAAAAACATGTCTTTGAAGTGTTTTGCTCTAAATACCAAACAGATCATTCTAGCCATGCCTCATATCCCTCTATTTCACTTCCTGGTTCTAAAGTGCTGATTTGGGTATAAAGCTTTAAAGAGGAGGGGTCTGAGCTCATGCGGGACCCGGCAGCTACTGTCTAAACTAAATGCTGCCGTGATGAAACGCCATATCATGGATTATCAAGGATTCTCTCTGAAACAGTCTGGAGCTCAAAGGCTTTCTCTCTTGCCGGTTACCACAAGGTGAGTTCCTTTTTACTTCCTGCTTCTTCACACACATGCTCTCCAGTACAGGTTAGCTCTGAGTGTCAGCGATGCTAATGTAAAACACCGACCATATTACGTCCAAAACAGTCGGGCATTGTTTCTGATAGCATCTTTCTGATTGGGCCGTGGGTCCACATTTCAGATATTACGTCATATCGGACGCAAATCTGGATCAGCTCCGTTGTTCCCCGTTTTTAGAGATGTGGGTACGGAGGAAAAGAGCGAGGGTTTTATTTTCTGACGCTGCGTGAGTTCCCTGACGCACCAGGGACACATGTTGATGTAGAGAAGACATCAACAAGTGCATTTTGCATGATGGGTCCCCTTTAAGACATTTTTCCCTTTGTTCTTTTTTCAGGCTTTTCCAGGCATGCAGTCCCCTCTTCCTGCCCGGGGGGGTTCAACTCCAGGTAACATCCCATAATACCTTAACTACTACATGTTCTGCTGCTGCTAGTAGTATTTAGTCCACAACACACATGCACGCACACACACACTCTCACACACACACGCTTACACACACATGCACGCTCGCACACACACACAGTCACGCACACGCTCACACACACACATGCACGCTCATACTCACACACACTCGTACTACTGCCATTTTAAAACAAAGCAGTAATAATGTTTATTTATAGGTTTATTATTATTAAATAATTAGCAGCTGTTTTTCTCTGGAGGAGCCTCTGTCTGTACTCGTCGGTCTGTATTTAAATTTGTCTTAATGTACATTATTTAATTTCATATTCTTCGCCTCTGTTTTTGTACATATCATATTATATTTACATGTATATAGGCTTCTTGCACTATTTTTGTTTTGTATTTTATTATATATGTTGCATTGTTGGAGGAGCTCAGGTCAGAAGAATTTCATTGTAATTGTCTTTGTCTCCATCTCTGTCTCTCTCTCTCTCTATACTCACCTGTCTCTCTCCCTCTCTCTGTACTCACCCTGTCTGTGTGCCTGTCTGTCTTCAGGTGTGCAGTTGTGTCTCTCTCCAGCTCAGGTGGATCCGTTCTACAGTCAGGGAGAGTCTCTGTCGTCTGACGACCAGCTGGACCAGACCTGGATCACTGTGTTCGGGTATTTAAACTGCTCAATATATACTGCTATCATTGCATAATATATACGGTAAATACATGTAGATTAAATGTGTGTGTGTTAGTTTTCCTCCAGCCTCAGCCTCCTACATCCTGCTGCAGTTCGCTCAGTACGGAAACATCCTGAAACACACGGTGAGACACGAAATCCTATAAACATGAATATGCATTAACAAAGACATGAGACAAGGCAAGCAATGACCATCATAAAGCTTTGAATGGAGTTAGGAACAACAGCAGGTAGTCTGAAGATGTTTGAGGTGAACACAGATGTCTTCAAGAAATATAATATGATAAATGTTTTGATGATGTCCTGATTACAGATGGCGTCTCCTGGTAAACTGGATGCACCTTCAGTATCAGTCAGCCTGCAGGCCAGGAAAGCTCTGTCCAAAGACGGGAAAGTGTTCGGAGACGCCATCATGGTGGGAGTCAAACCCTGCATAGACAAGGTCAGTAACTGGAGAGAGAGAGAGGGTGCAGGAACGAGTCCTGAAACCTGGAAAAAAACCCACCTTTAGCTTAGAAGTGGTGACGTGAAGTCATGTGACCGTGCTGTAGTTCCTTTATAGCCCAACATTAGCCACCTTAGCTTAGCGGTGGGGACATGAAGTCATGTGACCGTGCTGTAGTTCCTTTATAGCCCAACATTAGCCTCCTTTAGCTTAGCGGTGGTGACGTGAAGTCATGTGACCGTGCTGTAGTTCCTTTATAGCCCAACATTAGCCTCCTTTAGCTTAGCGGTGGTGACGTGAAGTCATGTGACCGTGCTGTAGTTCCTTTATAGCCCAACATTAGCCTCCTTTAGCTTAGGCGGTGGGGACATGAAGTCATGTGACCGTGCTGTAGTTCCTTTATAGCCCAACATTAGCCTCCTTTAGCTTAGCGGTGGTGACGTGAAGTCATGTGACCGTGCTGTAGTTCCTTTATAGCCCAACATTAGCCACCTTTAGCTTAGCGGTGGTGACGTGAAGTCATGTGACCGTGCTGTAGTTCCTTTATAGCCCAACATTAGCCTCCTTTAGCTTAGCGGTGGTGACATGAAGTCATGTGACCGTGCTGTAGTTCCTTTATAGCCCAACATTAGCCTCCTTTAGCTTAGCGGTGGTGACATGAAGTCATGTGACCGTGCTGTAGTTCCTTTATAGCCCAACATTAGCCACCTTTAGCTTAGCGGAGGTGACGTGAAGTCATGTGACCGTGCTGTAGTTCCTTTATAGCACAACATTAGCCTCCTTTAGCTTAGCGGTGGTGAAGTCATGTGACCGTGCTGTAGTTCCTTTATAGCACAACATTAGCCACCTTTAGCTTAGCGGTGGTGAAGTCATGTGACCGTGCTGTAGTTCCTTTATAGCACAACATTAGCCTCCTTTAGCTTAGCGGTGGTGAAGTCATGTGACCGTGCTGTAGTTCCTTTATAGCACAACATTAGCCACCTTTAGCTTAGCGGTGACTTTGATCCCAGTTTGAATCCCTTTCCTTCTCTCTCCTCAGAGTGTGATGGACAGCAGTGTCTCCTCGCCTCTCTCCTCCTCCTTCTCCTCCACTCCTCGCTCCGCCATCAGGCCGCTCAGCGCTGGCTACAAGTGCAAGACGGCCGGCAGCGAATACCAGGTGACCTCCGACCTCAACATTCACTGAGACCGTATAAACTGTACATCTGGAACACTTAAAGGGGACATATTGTAAAAAGGAATGTACTTTTTGAGATCTTGTGCACAAAAATCTGGGTATCTTTAGTACAGAAATAAGACAACTCATTCAAAACATGATTTAACAAGCTGTTAATGTTGCTATAATTAATGGTTGCAACTTGTCCCCAAAAAATCAGAGCAGACTTGAGTGCTCAAACATTATAGACTGATAGACTGACTGTAGTTAAACACTGTTTTTTAAACATTAAACCATAAAGATGAAGGACTTAGTCGATATTAAACTGTCTTTAAGGTAAATAAATTGTTTTTATATTTAAATGCATCAAATCCCACATTCTATTCTAAATAAAGTCTTAAATTGAACTTTTCTTAATCTGTTAGAAACCCAAAAAAAAGCCTTATACGTCCCTTTTTAGAAGTAATAATGTGTGTGTGTGTGTGTGTGTGTGTGTGTGTTTTAAGGTGTTAGCAGACAGACAGACGCCCAGGAAAGACGACAGTATGGTTTCCAAAGCCATGGAGTACATGTTCGGCTGGTGACAAAACACAATGCATCATGGGATACCTGCAGCCTTGAAGGAAAGAGAATCCATGGACAGATGGATGAACTGATTCACTACACAGTGTGCGAGAGAGTGTGTATGTGAGAGTGTATGTGAGTGTGTATGTGAGAGTGTGTGCTGAAGTTATTTCTCTCCTTTTATAATCAGTATTTTTTAATGTTGTCTCCAATAAAGATTTTTCTCTGTTTTGACTCCAGTGAAGTTTGTAGTTCTGTCAGCAGCCACATGGGGGCGCTGTTTAACACACATTTATTAAAAAAAAACCTTCAAACTGAACACATGAAATGTAAAGTACTGTCTTGATGTGTTGTTTCAAAGTGAGTCGAAGATGGAGAATAGATGTTTTTGATTAAAAAAATATTTGAAACATATAATCTACTAAATAGATGTAATCAAATATAACTGTTCAAACTAATATATATTTTTGTTTATAGCAGGGTTTTCTGTATTTCGAAAGGCTGTCGAAAATGTGAGTTTTCTTGTCCAGCAGATGGAGCAACAGGTCCTGACAGACACACCATGTATTATGATTAGAACTAAATCCTAAAATAATATAATAATACTTTGGAAACATAGAGAGATCTAAAGATTTTTAAACTGTTTACCCGGAATAGATCAAATATTCTGATACTTTTCCTCTAAAAATGTGATTTCTATATGAATGAATGAATGTGTGAGACCACAAGTCTACAGGGTTTCTCAGGTTGACCCTGAATAGTGCATAATAAACGTGACGTGGTTTACATAACTGGTTCTTTCTT
>JAPTMU010000717.1:0-24963 GCA_028583405.1 Pogonophryne albipinna
CTGGTTAGTGAAAAGAAAATGTTGGTATGAAATCCTGAAGTGCCAGTAAAGATATGTAGAATATAGACATATTGAAGAAGAATAGCAAACAGACGCATATACCAGACACACTTGTACATTAATATACAAATAGAACAAAAACGTACACAGACACAGAACTAAACAATTCTGCCTGAACTGAAAGAAAAATTGCAGTGAGCAGAAACACATGCATGAAAACACAAGGCACTTACTCTCACACACTCACACACACACACACACACACACACACACACACACACACACACACACACACACACACACACACACACACACACACACACACACACACACACACACACACACACACACACACACACACACACACACACACACACACACTAGATGGGGCTTACATAAGGACTTTTAGGCAGGGGATAGAGGAACAGGCTTTTAGCCAAAGTAGAGACTGAAGCCGAGAGAAAGAGAGACACTCCATCCTATTCTGTCATCTCTGTCTTTTAAATGAACCTCATAGCTCTTCGCTCTCTCCTTCTTTCTATCTGCCGTTTAACCTCATAGCATTGTGGGACTTTCATCCCTGAAGACTTTATGGGTTCATAAACTCTGTCCCATCACATCAAACCCACACACACACCACACACACACACACACACACACACACACACACACACACACACACACACACACACACACACACACACACACACACACACACACACACACACACACACACACACACACACATTAATGTGTATTGACTCCGTATGCTAGCTGACCATCAGAAAACGTTAACAGTAGATGTTAGCTTCAGCAAGAGCCCATTGTTATCAGCGTGGTGTTTGAGATGCTACATATGCGGCTAACCTCAGTGGCTAGCTAACATTAGCTTAACAGCTAGCTGATAGCGGTTGGTCGTTACCTGACTCCAGCAGATAAACTCGTTGGTGTCTGCATCCTCCACCAGCGTCCACAGCTTGGTGAGGAAAGCAGGGACGTTAGAGTTGTGTTTCATCTCGTTAATCTCACACACAACCCCAGAGAAGCTGCTCAGTCTGTGCCTTCACAAAACAAGGACGTCGAAAGATGACAACTTCCGGTGCTGGCGAACACGAGCTGATTGGTCGAAACGTTTTTGACGTGAAACTCCGTACTGGAAGCCAAGCAGACCAAAAGAGAAAACGTCCTAATAATCATTATTCATATTAACCTGATATTAACACGTCCTGTTATAATGAATCAGGAGGACTTTATTTACTGTTTTCACCAACCTTAATAATATGTTCAAAATGTTGATGTAATTTTACTTGAGTATTTTATACTATTTTATTCTTATACCCCAGTACAATTCAGAGGTAAATGGTGTACTTTTCCTCCACTACATGTAGTTAATACCTTTAGTTACTTCTCAGATGTGGATGAATGATGTGAAATCTAACCAAGTGTTAAATCAGACTTTAGTTCCACCTGGAGTAAATCCACAAGCTACCCTGCAGTATACAAAGTCATTCAGACTAGCTGCACCTTTACCAGCTTTGAGAACACTTTCATGATCAATCATTATAAAACATATCATATATATTATTCTGAAATGGACCAATCTGCACAACGACTACTTTTACTTTTGGTACTTTAAGTTGATTTTGATGCAGGACTTTTACTTGTAAACGAGTATTCCTACACTTTGGTACTTCTACTTTAACTCAAGTTCAAGATCTGAGTACCTTTTCCACCACTGCCTATAGCATTTCCTTAACAGGTATCTTAGTTTGTGTGATGGAAACTTCTGAAGCAATGGAGAAAGCACTCAGAGAGATACAAGGAGAGCAGGAACTTTGATGGCAAACACTGTTGACTTATTTGGTGCTTCGGCCGGAGAATTCACAAGACAACAACGGATGCCAAACCAATTCTGAAGATCTCTACCCCAGACCCATGTATTTAGCTCGTTCTGAGAGAATAATCAACATGCTGCATAACAAGATAAAACAGGCAAAGCACAATAACTCCTCGATCAGCTGACGCCAACAGGCAGGAGACAAAACACTGAGAGCACAGCAGCAAGGCTACAGGTGCCTGAGCTCAGTGAGGTCATTACAAACTGATACACTGGGTCAAAGTTATGGGCCTAGGACAATATAATATTAATAATAAGATTTCTTATAATTTACTTACAATTCCTCACTTAGCTTATTATTTAAGGGCAGGATGCTTTAAAAAGATGAAGAAACCAGGAGTCCAGCTGACACTCGTGTGGAGACTCACATGTGCTTTTTATTTGTAGTGATGCTTTCTCCGGTCCCTCTCTGCTTAGCCTACGTTCCCGAACAACTTTACAAAGGACCTTCATAGAAAACCTATTCATAATATATAAAATAGGGAACTTTATGTCTTTTTGTCTCTTTTAAAAGTGTACACAGATATCAAAGCTAATTATTTTTTCTAGTAGAAAAAGGACCCCGATGTAAACTGTTATCTGGTAAGCACTTTTTTATTCTATTGACACCATACTATGTAAAACGCTTGAGTGGGTTTATTTTGGATTATTTTGATGTTATTAAATGTAATGGCAACACAATCAAAGAACATTATGATACTGATAAAGAAATGTTTAATTGTACATGTATACTGCCTCATGGTGTGGGTTAATCCGGTCTAAAGAATGTTATTATTCTTAAAAACATTTATACATGTATGTTATCACGTGGCCACTAGATGGAGTACTAAACTCACTGCAAAACCTGTCCGTTTTCAATTTGAGTTAACCAGTACTGCTGTCTGTGTACTCTGCTGCTGTGTAGTCAGTATATACAAGCCTGCCTTAACCTGCCATCAGGCCCTGGGGGTTTTGGCCCCCTATTTAAACAACAAATTTAAACAACAAATCAAAGTCATTTCTAGCCTCGGCAGGCTCTGTGATCGCACGTCTCCACTCTGCTCTACGCGCGCCTGGTCCTCTCCTCCAGATGAGTGACGTATCGGGCCCTCCCTCATGTTTTGTCCGGTTGCCGTTGGCTCCCCTCCACGTAGCGTCCTCGTCGTCCTCTCCATCTCCTCCAACAGATAATGTCCCTCCTGTCTGTTTTTCCTCTCCCGCTACTCCATCGCTATCAGAACCAGACGGCCTACTTGGCTCCGAGGCCCCGCGGCCGTGCACCGCTGCCGCTCGGTACAGAACTCATCTGTCCTTCCTCCTCATCCTGGCCTACAGGTTTAAATAACCTGTAAGCTTCGACATGTTTTGTAATAGCTGCTTGTCTCGAAACTCCTTTTCCCTCAACAATTTCCTTTTCCGAGCGCCACCTCAAACTTTTTCTTCTCCGACATTTTCTCCTCAACAACCTTCATCTGTCACTCAATCACTCGCAATTTGAATAAGTCACATGTGAAGCATATTCTCATTCTGATTGGCTGTTAAGTGGTGCCCACTGACTGTTTCGGAGTCATCATTTTTGAGTAAAATCTCTGGAATCCATCGATCGGATTGATTAGCGGAGCAAATGATCAAAATACTACGGGGGGAAGATATTTTCGTTTGGAGGTCTGGGGAAGCTCACGAGTGTGTGTGTGTGTGTATACACGTGTGTGTTTGTGTAATTTTGAGTTTGTGTGTATTGTGTTTGTTTCCCGGGGAAAACCCTCACGAGAAACACGGCTGTTGTTATGCCTGCTGTGACGTCAAGTTACTCCGTTCTCCGCTTGTAATTATGCCGAAGCTTCAAAGTTGTATTTATCATCTGAATTTGCCGAAACAAGTTTAATATTCTGAAAGCCAAGACTTTGTTTAATTGAAATCAGATGAAAACAAACTGTAACGGACCTGCCGTGTTATCTATGATTACTATACGCCTTCATTCATAATTTCAGCGGAGGGAGGGGAACAGCAGAACAGCAGAGTGGCGAGGGAGAGCTGTCTTCTTCCCTTTAAAGCTTCAAAAATGTATTTATCGTGTGATTTTGGAAATAAAGTTCATATTCTGAAAGCCAAAACTTTGTTTATTTAAAATTTTAATAAAAATACATCTGACATTTTTTTTTTTTTAATTGGCTCATGATAGGCCCCCGATCTCCATAGGCCCCTGGGCTTCAGCCCAGGTCAGCCCGTGCAATTAGGGCGGCCCTGAGTATATATATATATATATAGAGAGAGATTCATCTTAGAACATTTTATATCAAATATGGCCATAAATGGTGAACAGGCTAGACATCTGAATGTTTCCCGATCACATGTATATGTGAATCTATTATAAGGGACCCTCCCTGTTTCCTGGTCTTTATATTTCTGTTATCCTTTAGGACCTCACAACAGAAGTAGGTGCCTCCTCCTGTCTCTATGTGTGTCTGATGGCTGGCTCATGTGGTAGGTTTATCAGTAAATGCTGGGCACAAACATTCATATCCAGCCTTTTCAGAAACCTCATTGACACATAACACAATGAAGAGAGGGTAGTTCCTCACAGAGACCAGCTGCAGTGAGTTTGAAAGAAGCATTATGTGGCAGGGCCTAACTTCAGCCTCGCAGCCATGACTGCTGAGTGAGGTTGACAAGTGTTGGCCTAATTGGATTGGAGGGTAACATGACATCAAAAGACGTCACCCGCTCCTTTAAAATGGCTGTAATTAGGACATTCTTTTACTCTGACACAGGGGAGATTAGGGAGGAGCAGGAATCAGAGCACATTACAACCACCCAGGTGACACATTCATTTCATACTGCACAAGAAGAATATTGCTAATAATTCACTAATTTACAGTTAAACTTACATGCTGTTCGTTTGAATATAAATTGGGACACCAGTTCATTGTATAAAACATTGATGAAACAAATGGATGCAAGTTTCAGGGCAATTTTAAACAAAAGGTTTGAAAATACATGCTACATGGTCAGAACTATTCTTATGAGTTGTTTGCAGGTTTAGCTATTATTCTGGTTTTACTTTGTAGAGACATGAAAGCGGACAGGTTTCCGGGCAGCGATACAGAGAGACACAGCGAAACTCATCCTGAGCACACACAAATACTCACAGCCGAAGTAAAAACAATTAGTTTGGCTTGATATTGAGTAAGAAAAAGGTTTATAACGCTGTGAGAATGGGTCTGCGGAGAGCATTTCTCCGCAGACCCAACTCATCTATTACCAGCGTTCAGGAGCTCTATGCAAGTCAATGAGACTCCCTGTTAGTTAGCCAAGGGATCCTGGTGTGTGAGGTGCTCCGCGGATCGGTCCATTTGGGCCAATCCGGTGATTTGTTGTTGATTTGGGTGTTCACACGTCACAGAACCCAGGAAGCAAACAATGGAAAATGAGAAATCTCCACCGAAGCGTTCTGGGGCAGCACAGACAGGTCTTTCTCTGTGTTAGAGTTTTACTCGCTACAGGTGTACTTGAAGGCTTTGTGACTCTGCAGACCGTTTACATGCATAAAAATCTAATAACACACAGGGGACGGGTAATAACCGAAAGCATGACATGGGACCTTTAAGAGTTACCTGCAGGCTAAAGAAAGTTATTCTTTGTTAAAGGTGGGGTAGGGAATTTTGGAGAAACCAGCTCGAGTGCGCTAGAATTTGAAAAAATCTGCTACTTCCTTACAGAGCCCCTCCTCCAACACACACAAACGCGCACATGACCAATGAGGGCACGAGATAAGTTTGTGCACAGATGGAAGGCTGACAGGCAGGTGGGCCATCCAGTTATTTTAGCCGGGCCGGCTCAGATGATTGGTCGTGCTTTTTACAGCGCCACAGCTTCCACAGATGATATTTTGTATGGATTTTTTGTCAAAGCACTTCAGATATTCATTGCTATCGGGATGTTAAGAGCATTCCATGGAATATAACAAAAAGTGTATCTCGAGCCGGTTTCTCAAACTTACCTACCCCCTTTAATGAAACAAGTAATTATTTGATATTTTAAGATTGTCACTCAAATAAAACCTTAATTTCTTCCCTGTCAACCTCACATGGCTAGCTTTGAATTACAACCAATCGTCCCATAATACATCTGAATTAGGCCAGTCTGTGGACAGAAAATTGGCAAAATTAAAAAGTGGAAGTCAGGAATAACAGTAGGAAAGCAGAAACTAAGGTTGAACTAAGTAACTTCTACTTGACCAAGGTTTCTTTCCTGCCCCAACTACTGTATGAAAGTAATAACCACGTTGAGAACTTCAAGTTAAAGATTCTCTCTTTGGAATTGAGAGCATTTGTTACATTATGGGAGTGCGTTCACATGGCTCTCAAGAAGATGATGGCTCAACATGTGGCTAGCAGCTAACTATGCTAATATTGCTTACTGTATTAGGAGGGAAACTGTTAAGTCAAACATACATCACACAATTAGTTGGTTTCATTTGGTTCAATATGATTACAGTTTTACAAAATGTTGTAAATCAAATATCTTTCAGTGTTGCAAATGCCACCTCAGAAATACACAAATGTTGTGTAGCGTAAAACCTCACAAGAATGATTTTCTTCTTTAATAAATAGTAAGATTTAACAATAACAATTAGCAATAATAAGTAACCATATAATACCCCAATAACTGACCTTTGACCCTGACCTCAACACAGTTCATCCTGCAATTTCCGTAAATCTGTGACATGTAATAGTTATGTCAGGAAGGTATTGGTCAGGAATAACTAATACACAAACCTGGCCTGTGTGTGTGTGTTGTGTGCGTGTGTGCCTGAGTTTGTGCATGCGTTTGTGTGTGCGTGCGTGCATGAGTGTGTGTGTGGCTGTATACTAAAATGTGCTGTGGAGTTGGAACACACACTGGTTGGAAAGAACAGACATTTTCCGTTGGATGGAGAACTTGGACATTGGTTTTATAGTTGTTGTTTTCTCTCATTACTTAATTAATATTGAAGTCTAACATGGCAAAAAGGCCCAGAAGAAGAGAAAAAATAGAGCAGCATTACTGCTGACCTTGGCAGATTTCTGTTTTTGCCTAATGAATAATATGTTTCGGAGTTGGCCAAGCGAGTATTAAGCGCCCTAGTCTGCCAAAGCATGAATTTTACTGCACTTTCAAACACTGTTTGATTAAGTGTAGCTCAATAGGTATGCCTTTTTCTATAAAGCGGTGCTGTATTTCAATCCCCCTACAAATAAAACACTCAATTGAAAATAAATGATCTCACCAAAAATGTGGTCATTTTTAAAACCTTTCTATTATAGTGTAATAATAAGACACACCTCCCCAGTTTTCACAGTGTCTGTATTTCCCAAACATTATAAAACCCATTTAATCTAGTCTTTGCTTCTCTGTACTTTCAGGAAGTTCCAAAGAACATATCAAATATTTCTTTAGAGAACTTAAAAGGATTTCAATCTACCTATAAGCCAGTGATGCAAAAAACACAACCCATGTTTTATCGAGTCCTAGCTGGCCTTAGAGATCATCGCAAGGCTAGCTGCAGGACAACACTGACCATGTAAGCCACCAAAGCAAAGTAAACTGAACAAATCACAGCTATCATTTGAGCTCAGATTGAATAATGGAGTGCTAGTGCCTCAGCAGGGTCTGTCTCCGTCCTACACCAACAGGTCAACATGTTCAATGTCACCAAATGCACAAATGCTAATTCCTAGATCTCTCATCTAGTGCCACCACTGCAACAATATTTAAACTCAGGTTTGTGAAATATTAAAATACCAGGCCCCTTTTGAAATCATCTCAAAACATGAAATCTTTGGATTTCAGGCATTTAGGATTTTTTTTGGTCAAATCATGATCAAATACCTTACAATCTAATTGCTGCTGTTAAATGGTGTGTGCACATTAGGTCCCCCAAACTGATCTTGTGGCCTTGGATTGGAGAGAAACATTAGCAGAAGCAGTAAAGAAGATTCAAGACGGCATGCCCTTTACATAAACCCAAAGAAAGTGATCAGTGACGATGAGGCCAAAATGTGTTTTACATTTCCACAGTGGAAATGTAAAACTTCACATAAAGGTTTACTGTTCCACATTATATCCTTTAACTCAGTGGTTCCCAACCTGGGGGGCGCACCCCCAACGCAGGGGGTGCGCCAGGCCTCAGATGATTTGAGGCCAAATATCATATTTAGACTTTTTTTTTAAATTCATTTAATCCAAATGAATGAATCCTGAGTCCAATAACCATCAAAGTCACTCCAATAGTGCTCCTTAATTACCCTTTCATCCTCCTTTAACAAAATACTTCACATTCATCCAGTTTGTGACAGTAGTTGTAGCATTTTGAGACTTTGAAACTTGAATTACCGCTGTCCCCCCCCCCCCCCTTGTGTGTGTGGGTGCAACTTCCAACAGGAGTCATTTGGGGGTCTCTTGGGAAAAAAGGTTGGGAACCCCTGCTTTAACTTATCCCACTGCCACAGGCATGCACCAGTCTAACGTATGTCTCCATTCTCCCTTTCCATTGTGAACTCAAAGTGAAACTGTGAGACTCCTTACCAGCTCCAACCATCCTTGTAAACTTGTTATAGTGCTAGAACACAATACAAAAAGTCATAGCCATAAAATCTTAATACGATTGCTTTAAAACCTGTGTGCCAGCTGCCTCACACTTTTTATTGTTTGCATATTCATTTTGTTTTTACTAATGCTGTGTGCAGTAACAGGGCCCTGGGAGACAGAGACAGTGTGACAACCTCATTTGGCCAGGGCTGCATTTTTAGACAAGTAGCTCATCCTCTGGAAAGGATGTTGGTGGTATTTGTAGGACATATAGGTGTGAAGGTTATATAATGCCTTATAACTTCTTCATGTGCAGTGCATGCATGTGCCTTTTATTGTGTGTATGGACGTATGTGTGTGTGTGTGTGTGTGTGTGTGTGTGTGTGTTGGGTGGGAGGGTGGGATGCATGCGTGGGTGAAAGTAGCAGAGCAAAACCATATGGAAGCACCAAAATGTACCATTCTCTCATCTGCCAATTGAAAGTAAGTCAGGGGGAGAACTACAAAGACAGGATATCATTAGTGAGGGCTGAAGTCACACTGCATGAAATGAGGTCAGTCCTGTAAGCAGATGCTGGGAGAGGAGTTAACAATTAAAAACAAATACGAACCAGAAAGAACTATCCATCAAAGAAAGCTTCTTGTAATCTGTCCAAGAGACTCACTGGAGTTAGCTTTCAATCGACCATGCTGCAGATTATACTCAATGATGACATTTTAACCATCACTGCTAATGTTATTCTTTAATTATCCTAATAAACGTCTGTGAACGACAACTACAGCATATTTAAAGGAAACTTTCCACATTTTGGTAAAATGGAGAAACTAATTTCCAATGTGTGAAATAAAATGATCATAGACAGGGAAATAAAACAATTCCTCCATTAAAACCATAGACTATATGAATGGACGTAGGGTCCGTGACGTCACCCATAGAATTCTGCAGAGTTGCCGAGAAGCCTAAAGTAGGCAGTGTCGGCCACTAACGTCTCGACAGTGACGTCAGAGTCTAACTCCCGCCTGCTCCAGCCTGATCCAAATAAGGGCAAAGAGGCGGAGCCGGGGCGGGACCTCCTGCCACCGAGCTGGAAGTTCCAGAGCTTGCTGAGGCTAACAAGCTAAGCTAACATGCTCAGCAGTGCTGCTCTGTGATGCTAGCCGGCTAACCTACGTCTGTTGCTCCCGGTCTGCATATTTTACGTTGCTTAAAGAGCCTGTGACACGAGTTTCCCCCATCTTCCAAACCCATCAATTTGTGTAAATATTGTCCCCTTGAAAACCGTTACTGAACTGATTTTGGATATTTGTACTTTGATAACCATTAATCTGCCCTTCAATGTTGACCATTTTCTGGATCTTCTCGGGGATTCTTCAAGTCCCGCCAAATGATGTGTGACGTCATTGCGGGCACAGCGCTCCAGCTGCACCGTTCAGGATCCCAGCATCTGCATGTAAACGCACGATGGTGCACACAGCAGCAAGCTCAGACAGCGATGATAGTTTAATTTTGAACGTGTCTGAGAGCTCATATGAGGCTGAAGGATCGTTTATGTTGTATCTGTTAGAAGTTTAGGAATTAGGTGCGTCAATATGGGCGATCATACGGTCATGTAGCCAGTGGTGGAATGGGACTAAAAATCATCCCGGGACTCTCGACCGGCCCACTTCGGTACCGCTAGTAAATTGTCAACGGGGGGAGTGGGGGATGTGCTAGTGACTTATCCGACCGGCCCACTTTGGTACCAGCCCATCGGGATTCGTCCCGATGGCCAGTCCGCCACTGCACCCAGCCCACATAAACTGTCAACGGGGGGAGCCTCGCTGCGGGGAAACGGTGGACCTAGTGTCCCGATCGGAGTGGGAATAATAATAATAATAATAATAATCCGTGCATTTTATCCATTAATTTCCCCAACATTGTGGTAAAAAAAACACACGTTTAATCCATGTTGGTGTACTACAACTACAAAAAGCATCGGTTTGTTTTCTCATCAGGAAATGCAGACCGGCTCAAACAAACGATTTTTAATCATCATTCTCACGATCATTTAATGTATCATATGTTCGCCGAATTGACATGAAAGCACTAATAAATGTAGTTTCATCCACTTGAGTTTACAACTACAAAAATAATCGATTTGTTTTTATATCACATCCGACGGGAGGAAATTCAGCAGCTCTCACTACCGATTTGTAATCCTAATTTAATCATCATCTTCACCACGATCATTTATGTTTATGTTCGCCGAATTGACATGAAAGCACTGAGAAATATGAATATACTGTAGTCAACTTCATTACAACGTTATTAACGTGCCTAAACTCAGTAATTCACCATTTCTACGCATGACAACACACTTTGTCCGTGTTTCGCTCTCTCTCGCCGCACAGTGAAGCGTTCCCGCATTGACGTCACTTCCGGCTTCCCCCAAAACTTCAAAATGAGTCGAAGGAATTTCCCCGCGATGTTCGAAATTATTGATATTTATCGGAACGGTATCGCAACTTCTTTTTTAAACTGACGGTTCGAGATGACTAGTAGCCCAATATTTCATTGCACAACAGTTGTTGGGAGGCTGTCACAGACTCTTTAAGGTAAGTGAACATGAAACTATTAAGCAAAACTTTCAATAATAATCTAAGGTATTGAGTTTTGGGATATTACTTGCATACAAATCTTAAAATGCCTTCAGGTTTCTAAAATATATATTTTGTGGTAAATTCAACAATGGACCTAGCAAAGATTCAAATATTTGCATGATTTTAGTTGTTGAGTTTTTGCTGTTACTTAATTATACTTTTAATAAATTCAAGTCAAGCTTAGTTACATGTGATGGTAGCTAGTTAGTGCTCTTACCTGTGTGCCTCCTCCACAACCAGACTGTATTAAAACTCTAAAGGCACGGACACACCAGGCCGATTATCGGCGCGGTGGACGTCAGGCCGACGATGAGCGTCGACACGCCCTACTCAGATTGGTGTGTCCCGCACCGTCGGGTCTTTTCAGCCGGGCCGACGCCTTTTGGGCCGAAAACCCGGTCGGCCAAAGGCAGTCGGCAAAATAAATCACTCTGATTGGCTGTTCAGCTAGCGAATCAGTGCATGAGAAGCTAAACGGAAGTGAGTGACCCAAACAAACTATTAAGAAGGCAAATCTGATATTTCATTTGACTCCAGCTCTCGAGACAGGTTCGGGAAAGCCCCATGAGCTTCTCGTTGTAGAGTGAAAATGGAACGCACACGCTATTTGTTGTTTGTTTATATCACGCAGTCTGTTCTTCTTCTCTCGGTTATCACGCAGTCTGTCTTCCGGTTGTTGCCTCTTTTGAATGACGAATACACACTACTGCCGCCTGCTGGTAAGGAGAGTTATTGCCACTCACGCATGCGCAGTTCGTACGTGCTTCTTGGCCGTCGGCTGAAGTCTTTGCGGTGTGTTCCAGTGCGACACATGTAGGCCTGTCACGATAATTAATTTTGTTGGACGATACATTTTCACGGAAATTATTGCGATAAACGATAATATTGTCGTCATCGTTGTAAGACCATTTTAGACCACTGACATAATGATAATATATAATAATTCAAGTACATCCTTTCAAACAGAACTTTTTATTGAACATCCAACATTGCAAATGAAATGTGAAATAATATTAAAATATATAAATTATATTAATAAATAAAACAAATTAAATTATAAAAATTAATTAAAATCACACACAACCAAAACAATCAATTAAAACAGAGCTCTCTCTCTCATATATAAATAAATATGAGCACACATTGTCTCACAAGCAAAAAAAATAGCAGTCAAGTGTACAGTCCACTGTCCATACAAAGACCCAGATGCCTCAACAGGCCATATCCAAATCTGTATTTCAAAGATTTTGAGTAAGGAACACCAACATGTTTGCATTGTTGGGCAAATGCATCTTTGATTGTAAACTGTCGGGAAGATGGGGGCTCTCCATCTCCAGCTGCCGTGTTTGCTCCCAGCTGGGAAAACGGATTGGGGTGGTTGTATTTCAGATGCAGTTTAAGGTTGGTCGTATTGCTAGCTTTTGTTGCTACGTTTTTAAAACAAATGCGACATAACGGCTCATTCAAGTCCGTAGGTTCGCCTCGTTGATTTGGCTTAAATCCAAAATATTCCCACACCGGAGATGTGGAATTAGGTTTTGCAACCAATTCCATTTAACTTCAAATTCCCCTCGAGTAAGTCACAAGTTGTCTCCTGCTTGTCTCTATATTATTCATTTGGCTGCTACACTGCTGCACGCGGAGTTTCCTGACTTGGCTGTGTGTGAGCCCCGCCCCTCACAGCGCACCGGGCTAAAATTCTGGTCACATCCTTATGTAAACAAACACGCATCTAAACGGCAATTTATCGAGCTCAGAAAAGTTATCGAGTCCATTTTTAATTATCGGACGATAAGTCAATTTATTGATTATCGCGACAGGCCTAGACACATGGCCAAAACGCAGAGACGCGAGGCGACGCAACAGTCAGGGTCCGTCTGTGTCAGTTCTTTGTTGTCAGATTGGTGTGTCCGGGCCTTTAAGTACCAGTTCTATCTACTTTACTTTAAACAATTAAAAAGACAAAATCAACTAAATGTATTTAAATAACAATCTTTTTTTTTTCAGGTGCCTCTTCTTCTTTTAAATAAAACTTCTTCTTAAACTTTCAGACGTGAGATATTGAAATACATTAATAGTATTGTTTATTTAAAACAACTGAGCCACTCCTTACAGTTAACTTCATATTTCTTATTGTCTAAAGCATTTATTTAATTAATAAAAACAACAACGTTTGGGTTTGTTCGTTTATTATGATGGTAACGTTAACCAGTAAGCTTCAATATCAACTCCAGCTCAACAAACCATTTTGAAATATCTACGTTAACGTTATTTCTGGAACCATCTGGAAAAGTGAGATTCATATTTACAGATCTTATAGTGAGGTTAATCTCATATAGAGTACGCTGGTCTTCAAAACTGCTGTGACGCTAGCTGTCTGCATCGTCGAGCATAGTGAATTTAAATCAACAATATCAATGCATGCATACAGTTACAACTAGCAAACTAACTAATGTACGAGAATGACCTTATTATACCAACCAGTATACAGTATACAGTATACAGTATACAGTATAATCCTTCTTAATGTTTTACACTTCTCTAATATGTTTGAACTTGTATGCTACGGATAGCATCGTTAGCACAGATGTAGCTTCCTCTCGCTCGTTAGCTGAATAAAAAGACCAGTAAGAAATAAAGTGCTTACCGAATAAACTGCATTCAGGGAAGGTCTGTTTTAACCGCAGAGCCATAAGATAAGTCCAATATTTAAATGAAGAATACTCCACCAGGCACCAACACAACAAACACATCAACGAGTTCAAGTTGTGTTCCCCGGGTCAGCCGAGCAGTTGAGCCCCTGTAGCATCCAGGAGCTTACTGAGCTAACGGAGCTACTAGCAGAGAGACAGAAAGCTAGAAGCAGCACTCACTGCAGAGACCTGTCACTCAAGGTGACCATGCCCTCATTTATGCACCTAATATAACTAAAAGGGTTGCGTTATAAAACAATTCACTCACCAATCCATAATCATGAAGGTGGAATCTAACTATATATCCATAATCATTTTTATTGCCTCCAGGGGTAGAAACATGTTTATTTATGATGTAAAGTTGGGCATTTTAACATGGGGGCCTATGGAAATTCATCCTTTCTGCAGTCATCCCCTATCGGCCAATAGATGAACTGCAGTTTGTGCCACTTCCTTATTGGCCTCCCGGCTCTGCCCGAGGCCCTTTCTCATTTCATCAAATCCCCCTCCTCGACTCCTCGACTCCTCGGTCCTCCGGTAGTGACCCGGAAATGAATTTCAGCGCGCCATGTTGAAGGACATCTCATTTCTCTTAATGCACTTCGAGGACCGAGCATCGAGGAGGCTCTCTGGAGGAGCTCTAACCGAGGATACACTGATGGGTCCTCCACGTTCCTCCACGGCTCCTTCGTGGATGCATTTCCGGCAACAGAGATGTTTCAAAGAGTCGTGACGCACGGCCGGACTTATCTCAGCCAATGACAGCTCTGCATGCATCCCCTGGATATTATTTTATTAACTGCTTTCATCGCGACGCGATGTTTCCTGAGAGAACAGCTGTGAGGTCCGTGCAGAAAGCAGAGCAGTGTGTATAATATATATCACTCAGTATAACAGGCCTACTCTCTTTATTTGTTGTAGTTTAGTAGATATCTACAAACAAAGAGTCGATATTTTTCTAAAACCATTTAGTGCTTCACATAATAAAATACACAACGGCTGTAGCCTGATTATGTGTAGGTGTGTGTGGTACAGTGTGTAGGTGTGTGTGGTACAGTGTGTAGGTGTGTGTGGTGTAGTGTGTAGGTGTGTGTGGTGTAGTGTGTAGGTGTGTGTGGTACAGTGTGTGTGTAGATGCAGCGGACAGACAGGTCTCAGTTGGTTTGGTGTCCTCTGCTTACTTGTAATACTTGTAAATAAAACTTTTGGCCCGTAATTTATTTTCCTCTTTGTAGCGACCAGAGAGGGGAGAGGGGGGGGATATATCCAGTCTCTGATAGTGTTACGTTATTATGAGAGTGCTCTGTTTGATTCTGAAATTGTATATATATTTATATAAATATATACATATATATATGTGTGTATGTGTGTCCGCATCTGTAGCCTGTTATTGTCTCATTATACCGCACTGTGAATGAATCAAAGTAAATATATAAGTGGTCATGAACACATCTGTCCATCAGACAGAGGCTGCTGTGCCTCCTGTCATCATTAATGGACGTCTCTTTAAAATGACCTCTCAGAGGAGAGGAGTTCTCATTTCTCTAACCGCCTGGTGCTTCCCCTCCTCTCTCCTCGGTCCCCCTCCTCAGCTCCTCGGCTCGCATCTCCTGTGGGCGGGACTAAGTATCGAGGATAGGAGTCGAGGAGGGGGAGTCGAGGAGGGGAGTTAGAGAAATGAGAAAGGGCCCCAGAGTTTGCCGCTTGATTAAAACACAGTGTCGGCTGGCCCATAGGGGGCGATAGGGTGCCGCCCTCCCTAAACCACACACAAAAACATTATTATTAATAATACTAATAATAATACTAATAATAATACTAATAATACTAATTCATTATTTAAATTGTCAATATTTGTGTGTTTAAAATATGGAATGCACCCAGAAATATGTGTAAATATGATTTTTAAATAATTTGCGCAAAATATATGCTTTTCCTAGTACACTGTATGAATGAAGTACTGTGCTGGGGCCATGGAGAAATCGCCCCACGGAGGCGAATCTAGCCAATTTCTGATTCAAGATATGAACGTGTGTCATAAAATGTAGCCAATCAGCGTCCTCAAAACTACTACCAGAGGGGCGATTATTGTATCGCCCCAAGTAAACAACAGCTACGCAGCTGGGCGACGCCCACAGGATTGCGGTGAGGAAACACAATGAGGAGGTGGATAAAAACAGGCATATTTTATCCAAAATAATTCAGTTTTTTTTGGGGCTTTTGAGCAGTGGCGGCGCCAGAGATTTTCTCTAGGGGGTGCTGTGGGGTAGCTTGACGTTTCATAGAGGGTGCTCAAACATTTAGGGTTTCCCATTAATGCACCAGAGCCACAGTTGAATTTTCTACTGCAACACTCCCCACACAGTGTACCCCGCGACTGTTACAATGAAGGCTCGATAATCAGCTCACGGCATATAAGCAGGGGTAAAGTGCTATTTTTACAAGTGGGGAGTGGACCTCATCTCCTCTAGAGTCCTCACCTCCTCTAGGGGGGTCCCCCGGGAAGATTTTTTTTTTAATATTGAAGTTAAAAGCATCAATCTGGTGCACTTTGAGAGCAACATTAAGAGATCTATGGATACATCTCTCAACACCCATATGAAACAGAACTGTCAACAGATTTTCTATTTCTTTATAGATATTTTACAAATCACTCCCCTTTTAAAACAAACCGTTTGAGACCCACTGAGATAACTAGACTAAAGTTAACTATCTAAACACTGAGAGTCCTTTACTTCACCTGAGCTGAGGTTATCTGAGACTCTCAGTCGGACAGGAGAGAGTTCTCCCTCCACCTAGTTGTTGAAAAAGCTCCTTATATCCGTTAGCTTGGCTAGCTAGCACCAGATGCTAACCACAACAATCTCCGGTAGATTACCCACTGGTGCGCGAAGCGAGCTCTCTCGCTCGCTCGCGCACACACGCACACAAAATGGCTCGTGCCACACACACACACACACACACACACACACACACACACACACACACACACACACACACACACACACACACACACACACACACACACACACACACACACACACAGAGAGCAGGGCTTGAATGAAACACAGAGACCCAGAAGTAAGCTACTTGTACTCACGAGGCCTATTATGTGCAGAATCCCTCTCGCTTTCAGGTGATTTTGATTGAGTGTCCACACGTGGACGTTTAAGGACTAAAAAACGATCAATTTTTCACTTTGCTGTTAGGAAATAATTTGGCTCTCTAGCTAACAGGAAGTCACTCAAGTGTCATAAAGTAATTTAGCCCAGTGGTTCTCAACTGGTGGGTCGCGACCCAAAAGTGGGTCGCGGACCCGCTTCGAGTGGGTCGCGGATGTGTGAGTGAAGAAAAAAAAATTGCAATTTTTTTGGGGGAATTTATTTTATTTTTTGGGGGGGGGAAAGGTCAAACTTTTATTTTGAAGGCCCGATTTTCTAGCGCTGTGCATGCAGTCGGCGTTGGACTGGAAGTACCGGAGACCATAAACGGTTTTGAAAACTTCTGTCACATAGTGATCATCTTCTCAATAAAATATCTTTGCTGATGTTTTTTCGAGTCTTCTGGCCAATCAGAATCAAGATTGTTGCCGGAAGTCCCCACGGAGAATACATTTGCGGTAGAACTCTTCTTTATACATCCATGGTTACAACTTCAGATAGAAATCAACACATAATGAAATATGACCCCCGGTCTGATGACTGAGAGGTCACAGAACAATGGGAGCTATCTACCCTTACCCACAATTTAAAGTAAGTCACACAGACTATCTCCTCTTTACTCTTCTCGCAGCAAGATGTCAGAACAAAGTGAAAAACAAACAATGGCATAAAATATTATTAATATGTCGGGTAGCTAGTAATAGATTTATTTATTTTCTTCTCAGAGTGTACCAGAATGCATAGTTTATGTTAGTATTTCAAAAAATCTCCTGGGGGAAAATCCCCCCAGACCCCCCTGCTGGGGTTGGGTTTTCAGCATGCGTGCCTTTTTATATAATTCAGCTTTGATTCCATCATCTCATTAAACCTTTTTTAAAAGCATACTTTAGTTCTGTGAAGGGATATAAGGGATATATGCACTGTACTTCACTTTTATTAATATTGTATGCTGAAAAGCGTATATATTACAGCACGATTTTTGTGTGCTTCAAAATGTTGGGTCGTGATGTATTGACCAAGTAAAAAATGGGTCCCGAGGCCTGACCAGTTGAGAACCACTGATTTAGCCTATGGGTAGGTCAAAAATCGAATGGGTGCTGGCCATTGGCATAATCATATCACCTGTGTTGGCTTTATGTTTTTGGTCTAAAATGTGTTTGTTTCACATTTGCATTGATGTAATCAATAATATTTCAAATTTAATAAAAATAATAATAATTTTTGAAAAAAAAAAAAAAAACATATTTCTTGGGGGTGCTTAGGGGGTGCTTTGGCAATCCTGGGGAGTGCTTCAGCACCCCCTAGCTCCCCCCTGGCGCCGCCCCTGCTTTTGAGTTGGCTTTTTGTGGGCATGACGAGACTGACTCTTCAGTCAACCCTGGCATTTTCAGGGGATTGGTGGATTTAGTTAACTGCACACTATGCTGGAGGAGCACCTGAAGACCGCCACCGTTTTTAAAGAGCAACTTGCAGTAGATGCACTAGATTTATGCTTAACCTTGCCTGAAAATTACAATTAAAAAAGTTAATGCAGGATTTGATATGTTTTACGAGACATAAGGGCAGGAATTCAGAGGGGAAAGGAGCCGTTTTAAGCTCTGCCACTAAAAACTGCTTTTTTTAACGTCATACGTCAAACGCGTCATATTACGTCATATTACGTCACTTTGTAGTTGTTTGTAGTTGGTTTGAATGGTTGTGATTTAGTGAGCTGGTATTTTTTCGGTCATTTAGTGGGAATGCTGTTAACAGCATTCCCACTAACTGTTCTTCTACGGACACATTTTTATTATTCCGCCGGTATTTTGGCCCTCTCCTCCTCCCGCATTGAACATCGCAGAAACTCCGTTCAAACATCAAAACGTTCAGCTCGGTCGGGAATCGATGGCTTTAACTTTTCTCATTCATAACTTTCATAATTCCAGAGATACATCCCATAATACATCACATTTTTAACATTGAAGTCAATGGAGGAAATCTTCAACTTCAACACATTTTCATGCGACTTCAACTGCTAACTGTTCATTCATACTTTCACTCAGAAACCTCATTCCAACTTTCAAATGTTACAAATCTTTCTGACATTATTCGTGTTAAACAACTTTTAAATCTGATTCTTACTTTTAGAGATATTAACATTTGTTCAGACCTTGTTTTAGAGGTTTTCTTCACATTTTAACATTAACTAGAGTGCGTGATGTCACACCTAGAGGGTAAGAAATCTTGAAATGTGCCTTCATATATTTTTTTAAAACTGCCATAATTCCCAAACCCTACATTCCTGGGACATCATTTTTCATGATAAACGTAGGAAAACATCTCGTAGCTTGAAAAATGACAAATCATTAGGCAAAAATAATTCAACAAAATGCCTCTTGAGGGCATGAAGTGACAAAAACGTTCAACATTCCTCCATTGAAGCCCATTGTAATTTCAGGCAGATATTTCCTCACAGTAGCAGCCGCACACCTTTAGTTAAACTGCCAAAAAGGCCACATTATTAACCCGAAACTACACAAAAATGGAAACCTGTGATCTCTACAGAGCTCGTTAGCTCAACTATAAACACCTGTGTAATGGAACACGATGATGTCATCACTCCAACTGACATGCAGCAGACTTCAACAGTCCAGCTGTGAAGACATCTTCGGGACAGTTTTGAGATTTCTTCAAATGCCGTTGCCATGGCAACACAATGCTCGCCTTGAAACACGGTTTTCTCATAGCTTCAGTGAAAATACTCCAAACAGCCCAGAACTTCACAGGTTTGATAACGATGCAGCCATCAATGCATCTAAGCGTAGTATGGGGTGTCATGAAATGCCGTTGCCATGGCGACAGACCACTCACCATGAAACACGATGTGGCTGTAAGTCCAATGGACATGGTCCAATCGTCCCCCAATCTTACCTTGTATATCACCGGTCCATGCCTCAACAGCTCTACGCCAAATCTGAGATCTCACCATATGCCGTTTCCATGGAAATGCATCCCTCGCCATAAAACACGATGTCGCTATAAGTCCAATGGACACGGTCCAATCGTTCCCCAATCTTCACTTGTATATCACCGGTCCATGCCTCAACAGCTCTACGCCAAATCTGAGATCTCACCATATGCCGTTTCCATGGAAACGCATCCCTCGCCATAAAACATGATGTCGCTATAACTCCTATGAAAATGTTCAAAAAGTGCTCAAACTTCACATGTGTGCTAACATTCCAGCCTTGAAGACATCTACGGGACAGTTTTGAGATTTCTTCAAATGCCGTTACCATGGCAACAAAGTACTCGCCTTGAAACACGGTTTTCTCATAACTTCAGTGAAAATACTCCAAACAGCCCAAAACTTCACAGGTTTGGTAACGATGCAGCCATCAACGCATCTAAGCGTATTATGGGGTGTCATCAAATGCCGTTGCCATGGCGACAGATCATTCGCCATCAACTTAGTTCAGAAGTTTGCGGTTCAAATATTCTGCTGCTTTTCCAAGCCTTTTTACTTTCTTTTCTTCTCTCATCACACATTCAAGCCCCCAGTGTTCATGTATCATTTCAATCTAAATTCTTCACTTTCTTCTTACACATTTCATTTCAATCTAAATTATTCACTTTCTTCTTACACATTTCATTTTAATCTAAATTCTTCACTTTCTTCTTACACATTACATTTCAATCTAAATTCTTCACTTTCTTCTTACACATTTCATTTCAATCTAAATTATTCACTTTCTTCTTACACATTTCATTTCAATCTAAATTCTTCACTTTCTTCTTACACATTTCATTTTAATCTAAATTCTTCACTTTCTTCTTACACATTACATTTCAGCAAAGCAGTTTAGCGTCAGCTTTTCAGCATAAAGCATTCCCACTAGCAATTTCTTCAGGAATTGCATTCTCTAGTTTTACATTGCATTTCACCATTTGTAATCATGGTGATTAGGACATCGAGTCCACAGTTTCCAGGGCTCGACATTAACGACTGCCCGATGGCCATCTAGTATTTAGCTCGGGCAATGAAGCCTCACCTGCTGGTTGCCCGATCGGGCAATCTATTATGCCAGTATCATGGAGCTCGCGGATCCAGTAATGAGTGACCCGACAGTAAAACTAAACATATCTATCACTAGTTTAGCTAGTTTGAGAGGTAATTAAAATAGCTACGTGTGATATTCTAACCTGAAGTGTGTGTTTTGTCCGCTCACCGCTGCATGTGATCATGCAGAGCTGCGTGTCGACTCGTCAGCAGCAACTGATCTCTCTCCCGTCAGATTAGACTTCACTCGCGTTTATGTCCATATCGATCAGATCCAGCTAGTTCTAGCTAATGATATGACTACCTGCTTATTAAAAGACACCTAAACAATAAGTGTCGCTATGCAACTGGGTGAGGCCACAAAGTATAGCGCAGCATTATGCATTTGTTTACATGCCCACCGGAACCCCGAGGCATTACCAACAGATCAACGCACAATCAACCCATACAGGACATCTCTTTCTCCACATTAAAGGTGGGGTAGGTAATTTTGGAGAAACCAGCTTGAGTGCGCTAGAATTTGAAAATACACAGCCGGAAAAAATCTGCCACTTCCTTACAGAGCCCCTCCTCCAACACACACGAACGCGCACATGACCAATGAGGGCACGAGATAAGTTTGTGCACAGATGGAAGGCTGACAGGCAGGTAGGCCATCCAGTTACTTTAGCCGGGCCGGCTAAAATGATTGGTCGTGCTTTTTACAGTACTACGGCTTCCACAGAGGACATTTTTTTATGGATTTTTTGTCAAAGCACTTAAGATATTCATTGCTATCGGGATGTTAAGAGCATTCCATGGAATATAACAAAAAGTGTATCTCGAGCCGGTTTCTCAAACGTACCTACCCCACCTTTAAAGGTAACATCCCGATAGCAATGAATATCTTAAGTGCTTTGACAAAAAATCCATAAAAAAATGTCATCTGTGGAAGCCTTAGTACTGTAAAAAGCACGACCAATCATCTGAGCCGGCCCGGCTAAAATAACTGGATGGCCTACCTGCCTGTCAGCCTTCCATCTGTGCACAAACTTATCTCGTGCCCTCATTGGTCATGTGCGCGTTCGTGTGTGTTGGAGGAGGGGCTCTGTAAGGAAGTGGCACATTTTCTTCGGTTGTGTATTTTCAAATTCTAGCGCACTCGAGCTGGTTTCTCCGAAATTACCTACCCCACCTTTAAGTGTTAGACATCTGAATTGACTATTCTTGTCTGTCACATAACGGCCCGTCCTCACAGCGGCGTGCGTTGAAGCTTCCAACGCTTCTGCCCATTCACTTTGAATGGGGTGACGTCACTTTTAGCCGAACTGCATTTTGGGAAGCGACGTGGAGCGTTGCTGGTGTTGCTGGCTTCAAAAGTTGAGCAATGTTCAACTTTTGACGCCTCGACGGAGGCGTCAGCCAATGAAATCCCGTTTATGCAAATCTGCCAGTACAAACGCTAGCCAATCAAACCGCGTGTATGCTGGAAGAGACTACGCAGGTCATTTCCTCATATTCCAAAAAATGGAGGGAAAATTCATTATAGCGGTAGTGAATCACCCGGTGCTGTATGATCAGTCTCTGTTCATCTACCGGGATACAAACCGGAGGAGCGAGGCATGGAGGGAGGTGGCAGAGACAGTGGGTGAAACTGGTAGGTTTTCGCCTGTTTGAGGATTTTATATCCAGTTTACTTCGTTTTAACATTGCTATTGCTTTGTATGTCGGGGGCGGGAGATTCATGTGATTGGTTGTTGGTCGCGTTGCTCGCAAAAAATCCCCAAGCTTCAGATACGCCCACCTCCAAGCGTCAACGCACGCTGCTGTGTGGACGCTCCGTAAGTGGCGCAACTGAAGCGGTGTTGCGCTAAAGGGAAATTATTTTGACCGGACATTTTGACCGAAGAGATTTGGATTTGCCGGCTAACGGGAACTCATTTTGTGTGCTTCGCGGATGCGCTCGGCTCCTCTCGACTGCTGCTCGGGTCTGCTCGGTCAGCTTCCGGATGAGGAGGCATTCGTTCGACCAACTTACAGTAGATAACATTACAAACATTTTTAACAGGGGCCATAATAGTGTAAATAATGTTTGTTTTGGCAGTTATAACTGAATGTAATGTTTTCTACTTTTTTACATTTGTGAAGGCATTTGCCTTCATCAGATGGAAAGTGTCTTGACCAACAACTTAAGTATTTCTTATAGCTATGCAGGGCATGCAAGCGACCAAACACAAACAAGAACAAACAAACAAGTGAAATGAAGAATAAAATGGAAATTGTACAATATAATATTGTGGTGGTTCATCTTATAATTCAGTCTAGAGAATGCACCAGACACCATCTAAGACCTGCAAAAACAGGGCCATCTCCCAAAATCCTTAATGTCATGCACTGGTTTCCCTAACAGGAAAAGGACCGGAGCTAGCTTCGTTCCTGGGTGCGTTGTGCGAGGTACATCCACCTACCTGAAGCACATACTCTGCACAGCCGAGGCCTATCAAACAAAACGTTATCAGGAAACCGTATTACATCTCTCTGCCCCCCTTCGCTGCTCTCTCTCTCCCCCATTCGTTCCTCTCTCTCTCCCCCCCCTTCGCTCCTCTCTCTCTCCCCTCTGGTACACAGCACCGTAAGCAGGGGCGGATCTAGTCAAATATTCATGGGGTGGCAAGAGGGTGGCAGGAGATTTTGAGGGGTGGCATCCCCTGGCAGAAGTATATGCTGATTTAATCGCAGTCATATCAATTAATGTTAAAGTGGACCTATCATGCTATATTTGAAACATATATTATAGGGCCATACCTATATAAAGTATATAAATATATATATTTTTTCAAAATACCAAACAGATCCTGCATTTTAGCCATGCCTCATTTCGCTCTATTTGCTCTTTCCAGCCCTGTTTTTGCAGGGGGCTTATGCTGTGAGCTGCAACTGACCACGCCCCCCTGTAGGAGAGGGGAGTTGGCAGTTACTTTGGCATTAGGGCAGGGATATCTAGATACTTTCCAAGGTTTGACATAATGAATTGTGCTACTTTTAAAGCAAGCAACGATGTTTTCAAATCTGTAATCAAAAAGCTCCTCAAAAACACTTTCGAAGCAGTTCCTGCCGTTGCTACGTTAGTTCAAACAGTAACAACGGACTATTTTTCTTGGCGGATGCATGTCAATTTAAATCAATACATACAACTATTTTTTAAATCAATAAAATAATTTTCTAAATCCATAAAAGCATTTCAATTAATATTGGGAGTCATGTCGTTACTTTGTTGAGAATGTGGCCATGTAATAAGCGGGATAATGTGCACATTGCATAATGTGCCTTCATGCCGATCTAGATCCCTCCGCTTCGCGTCGGGCTCCTGATCAGCCTGTCGGTGTTCTTTTCCCCATAATGACCGCGTCGCTGCACATTATCCCTTATATGATTATATAGAGTCATTATTCATTTGTTTTAAAGCAGGAGGCGCAAATGCTTGCCTCGGGGAGGGAGAAAAAGAGCCACAGCGGAGAATAAACAGAATGGCAACCATGGCAACCATGCAAGGGAAGTCTTCTTCGCTGCTTTTGTGGCAGACTACAGCGCCACTTACAGGCCTGGCATATGTACTACAGCGTCTCCAGCGCTTTTGAGCAGCAATGGCCGGCAGTCATTCCCCTGATAGGTGGAGAATTGACCAATAGCCGTAGCGCCACCGTCAGGACAGTGTTCAAATCTGGATCAGTCTGTATCAGATCCGTTACAGCCCCTTTTTTAGAGATTTGGGTATGGAGGAAAATAGAGAGGGTTGTGTTTTCTGACACTTGGTGAGTTCCCTGGAACACCGGGGACACATATTCATGTATAAAAGACGTACAAAAGTACATTTTGCACGATAGGTCCCCTTTAACTTGGAAAGCCACAATATTTATTTTAACTCAATAACATAGGTGACATTATTGTGGCACATCAGTAAAGCCTTAAATATAAATATATAAGGTGGGAGACATAATTTAATGA
>JAPTMU010000718.1:0-24781 GCA_028583405.1 Pogonophryne albipinna
GTGGACTCCGTGGAGGACTTCGCTTACGGAGCCGCGATGCTGCTGAATGCGATGGACCGCGCGGTGGGCCGGTGCGCGCTGCCCCAGGAGGAGGTGGCAGCGCGCGCAGAGAAGCTCGTGGGCCCCGTGTCCTACAGCCTGCTGTGGAACAACTGCGAGCACTTCGTCACGTACACGCGCTACGGGACCGCGCAGAGCCTGCAGACAGACAAGGTGAGACGCGGCACACTTTTACATCCATTACGCACCTTTCACGCATGCGGTGGAGCGGTTTTTACGCACGGGATTACAGGAGGATGCTTTGATGTCGCTTTTACGCGCAGAGGTGGAATACAGTTTAGGGTCGTTCACACCGGAGCGTTGGCTCTGCAGCCAGGTGAGGATGTGGAGAACAGAGTCATGCCGGACATCTTGGCACCTAAAGGTCCTGTGACCATTTCTGGTTCATATAAGTGACACCTTGTCATGTGTCATCGGTCTTTACGCGCCGGATAGCAGGAGGATCCTTCGATGTTGCTTTTACGCGCGGAGGGGAAACTCACCTCGGTTGTTCTTTGTGATCTCACACCAGCCAATCAGAGCCGTTTGTCCTGCAGACAGAGAGCATAACAACACATGTCAAAATGTAACCCGTCAGTGCCATTCCTGAAGAGAAGCATGAGAGCAACTTCCAGAGCATTCTGCTTCTCCGTGTTCTGTTGAAGGAGGCGAAACTTCATGTTCAAAAGCCTCAGGGTTTTCCGCAGCAGCTGGATTAGTTTGTTAGGGACTATTTTCTGCAGCGAGATTATTAAGAGAAAAGTGTTTTTAGAGTTTTAATCCTCATTTCTGAAGCTGGAGAGAGGAACTCTTTGTTTTTCTGTCCTGCAAACGTTCTGCTTGGTGGCTCCTCCTTCGCCTCCTTGCCTTTAGCCTGAGCTCCTTCGCCTCCTTGCCTTTAGCCTGAGCTCCTTCACCTCCTTGCCTTTAGCCTGAGCTCCTTCGCCTCCTTGCCTTTAGCCTGAGCTCCTTCGCCTCCATGCCTTTAGCCTGAGCTCCTTCGCCTCCATGCCTTTAGCCTGAGCTCCTTCGCCTCCTTGCCTTTAGCCTGAGCTCCTTCGCCTCCATGCCTTTAGCCTGAGCTCCTTCACCTCCATGCCTTTAGCCTGAGCTCCTTCACCTCCTTGCCTTTAGCCTGAGCTCCTTCACCTCCATGCCTTTAGCCTGAGCTCCTTCACCTCCATGCCTTTAGCCTGAGCTCCTTCGCCTCCATGCCTTTAGCCTGAGCTCCTTCGCCTCCTTGCCTTTAGCCTGAGCTCCTTCGCCTCCATGCCTTTAGCCTGAGCTCCTTCGCCTCCATGCCTTTAGCCTGAGCTCCTTCGCCTCCTTGCCTTTAGCCTGAGCTCCTTCACCTCCATGCCTTTAGCCTGAGCTCCTTCGCCTCCATGCCTTTAGTCTGAGCTCCTTCGCCTCCTTGCCTTTAGCCTGAGCTCCTTCGCCTCCATGCCTTTAGCCTGAGCTCCTTCGCCTCCATGCCTTTAGCCTGAGCTCCTTCGCCTCCTTGCCTTTAGCCTGAGCTCCTTCGCCTCCATGCCTTTAGCCTGAGCTCCTTCACCTCCATGCCTTTAGCCTGAGCTCCTTCGCCTCCTTGCCTTTAGCCTGAGCTCCTTCGCCTCCATGCCTTTAGCCTGAGCTCCTTCGCCTCCTTGCCTTTAGCCTGAGCTCCTTCGCCTCCATGCCTTTAGCCTGAGCTCCTTCGCCTCCATGCCTTTAGCCTGAGCTCCTTCGCCTCCATGCCTTTAGTCTGAGCTCCTTCGCCTCCTTGCCTTTAGCCTGAGCTCCTTCGCCTCCATGCCTTTAGCCTGAGCTCCTTCGCCTCCATGCCTTTAGCCTGAGCTCCTTCGCCTCCTTGCCTTTAGCCTGAGCTCCTTCGCCTCCATGCCTTTAGCCTGAGCTCCTTCGCCTCCATGCCTTTAGCCTGAGCTCCTTCGCCTCCTTGCCTTTAGCCTGAGCTCCTTCGCCTCCATGCCTTTAGCCTGAGCTCCTTCGCCTCCTTGCCTTTAGCCTGAGCTCCTTCGCCTCCATGCCTTTAGCCTGAGCTCCTTCACCTCCATGCCTTTAGCCTGAGCTCCTTCGCCTCCTTGCCTTTAGCCTGAGCTCCTTCGCCTCCTTGCCTTTAGCCTGAGCTCCTTCGCCTCCTTGCCTTTAGCCTGAGCTCCTTCGCCTCCATGCCTTTAGCCTGAGCTCCTTCGCCTCCATGCCTTTAGCCTGAGCTCCTTCACCTCCTTGCCTTTAGCCTGAGCTCCTTCGCCTCCTTGCCTTTAGCCTGAGCTCCTTCGCCTCCATGCCTTTAGCCTGAGCTCCTTCACCTCCATGCCTTTAGCCTGAGCTCCTTCGCCTCCTTGCCTTTAGCCTGAGCTCCTTCGGAGAGAGGAGCGAGGAGCGAGGAGCGAGGAGCGAGGAGAGAGGAGAGAGTAGAGAGTAGAGAGTAGAGAGGAGCGAGGAGAGAGGAGAGAGGAGAGAGGAGAGAGAGGAGAGAGAGGAGAGAGGAGAGAGAGGAGAGAGTAGAGAGGAGAAAGGAGAGAGGAGAGAGGAGAGAGAGGAGCGAGCGAGGAGAGAGGAGCGAGGAGAGAGGAGAGAGGAGCGAGGAGAGAGGAGTGAAGAGCGAGGAGCGAGGAGAGAGGAGAGAGGAGTGAGGAGAGAGAGGAGAGAGAGGAGAGAGGAGCGAGGAGAGAGAGGAGAGAGAGGAGAGAGAGGAGAGAGGAGAGAGAGGAGAGAGAGGAGAGAGGAGCGAGGAGAGAGAGGAGAGAGAGGAGAGAGGAGAGAGGAGAGAGAGGAGAGAGGAGCGAGGAGAGAGAGGAGAGAGAGGAGAGAGGAGAGAGGAGAGAGAGGAGAGAGGAGCGAGGAGAGAGAGGAGAGAGGAGAGAGAGGAGAGAGAGGAGAGAGGAGAGAGGAGAGAGAGGAGAGAGGAGCGAGGAGAGAGAGGAGAGAGGAGAGAGGAGCGAGGAGAGAGAGGAGAGAGAGGAGAGAGGAGAGAGGAGAGAGAGGAGCGAGGAGAGAGAGGAGAGAGAGGAGAGAGAGGAGAGAGAGGAGAGCGAGGAGAGAGGAGAGAGGAGAGCGAGGAGAGAGGAGAGAGAGAGAGAGGAGAGAGGAGGGAGGAGAGAGGAGAGAGGAGAGAGAGGAGAGCGAGGAGAGAGGAGCGAGAGGAGAGAGAGGAGAGAGGAGAGCGAGGAGAGAGGAGAGAGAGAGAGGAGAGAGGAGGGAGGAGAGAGGAGAGAGGAGAGAGAGGAGAGAGGAGAGCGAGGAGAGAGGAGAGCGAGGAGAGAGGAGCGAGGAGAAAACGAAATGAAACTTGTTAAAAAATAGGCAGAAAATAAAATGTGTGAAATGTCAACAAAATGTTAAAAAGTATAAATGGGTCAAAAATAAATCCTAAAAAATATCACAAATATGAAAAAAAGAATGTTTAAAACATGGTCTTTGAAGTGTGTGAGAAAGTGAATGTTTAAAACATGGTCTTTGAAGTGTGTGAGAAAGTGAATGTTTAAAACATGGTCTTTGAAGTGTGTGAGAAAGTGAATGTTTAAAACATGGTCTTTGAAGTGTGTGAGAAAGTGAATGTTTAAAACATGGTCTTTGAAGTGTGTGAGAAAGTGAATGTTTAAAACATGGTCTTTGAAGTGTGTGAGAAAGTGAATGTTTAAAACATGGTCTTTGAAGTGTGTGAGAAAGTGAATGTTTAAAACATGGTCTTTGAAGTGTGTGAGAAAGTGAAGCAAAGGAAATGGATTAAGTTCAAAAAGTCATTAAAGGTCTGAACGCAGAGGAGACACAGCTACTGTTCTGCATTCAGGTGAAGCAAAAGCTTTGAAGAGCTCTGCCCTTCCTCCTCCTCCTCCTCCTCCTCCTCCTCTTCCTCCTCCTCCTCCTCCTCCTCTTCCTCCTCCTCCTCCTCCTCCTCCTCTTCCTCTCTAAGCTTGGGGGTTTCCTTGTGAGTCTTTAAAGCGAGGGGAAAATCTGGGTCGCTCCTCGGAAAATCCTGAGAACAAGAGCGGCATTCAGAGAGAGAAGAGGAAGAGGAGGAAGAGGAGGAGGAGGAGGAGGGGGGAGAAGAGGAAGAGGAAGAGGAGGAGGAGGGAGAAGAGGAAGAGGAGGAGGAGTAGGAGGAGGAGGAGGAGGAGTTCCTGATGCTCCAGGGTCTTTAAGCAAACTGTTGACAAACTGACAAAATGTCAACCACAAAGAAACGAAACACTGACGCCAAAAAATATCCAAAAACTGTCTGAAACTAATTGTGTGAAAAATATCTAAAAACTATTGTAAAAATAAATTAAATAAACCTGAAAATAACTGGAAAATATTCTTTAAATATTTGGAAAATACAAGAAAAAACCCTGCAGAACCTTTGGAGCGAATACATGTGAAATACATCTTTAGTTTCCTGCGTCTCCTTCACAATAAAAGCCTCCCGGTCTTTTATTGTGAAGGAGCAGCAGCTTTGATGCTTCACCTTCTTTCCACCTTGTCCTGTGAAACCTGGAGACTTTCCCCGCTCCAGTTTCACTTCCTGTCGTTTTCTAAACTAAACATGGGAGCGGCAGGAGCTCCTCAGGGTCCTCGGGGTCCTCGGGGTCAGATAAACAGCCGCCCAATGATATGCCTGCTTTTTAAACCAGACGGGTGCTCAGGGAGGAACAAAAGCTCCTTAAGTCAGGACGAACTCCCCTGGTTCCCTGCGGTTCTGCCCCAGTGTCTGCCCCAGTGTCTGCCCCAGTGTCTGCCCCAGTGTTCCAGTGTCTGCCCCAGTGTCTGCCCCAGTGTCAGCCCCAGTGTCTGCCCCAGTGTCTGCCCCAGTGTTCCAGTGTCTGCCCTAGTGTCTGCCCCAGTGTCTGCCCCAGTGTTCCAGTGTCTGCCCCAGTGTCTGCCCCAGTGTTCCAGTGTCTGCCCCAGTGTCTGCCCCAGTGTTCCAGTGTCTGCCCCAGTGTCTGCCCCAGTGTTCCAGTGTCTGCCCCAGTGTCAGCCCCAGTGTCTGCCCCAGTGTTCCAGTGTCTGCCCCAGTGTTCCAGTGTCTGCCCCAGTGTCTGCCCCAGTGTTCCAGTGTCTGCCCCAGTGTCTGCCCCAGTGTTCCAGTGTCTGCCCCAGTGTCTGCCCCAGTGTTCCAGTGTCTGCCCCAGTGTCTGCCCCAGTGTTCCAGTGTCTGCCCCAGTGTCTGCCCCAGTGTCAGCCCCAGTGTCTGCCCCAGTGTCAGTCCCAGTGTCTGCCCCAGTGTTCCAGTGTCTGCCCCAGTGTCTGCCCCAGTGTTCCAGTGTCTGCCCCAGTGTCAGCCCCAGTGTTCCAGTGTCTGCCCCAGTGTCTGCCCCAGTGTCTGCCCCAGTGTCAGCCCCAGTGTGTGTTCCAGTGTCTGCCCCAGTGTCAGCCCCAGTGTCTGCCCCAGTGTCTGCCCCAGTGTCTGCCCCAGTGTTCCAGTGTCTGCCCCAGTGTCAGCCCAAGTGTTCCAGTGTCTGCCCCAGTGTTCCAGTGTCTGCCCCAGTGTTCCAGTGTCTGCCCCAGTGTCTGCCCCAGTGTTCCAGTGTCTCCCCCAGTGTTCCAGTGTCTGCCCCAGTGTTCCAGTGTCTGCCCCAGTGTCAGCCCCAATGTCTGCCCCAGTGTCTGCCCCAGTGTTCCAGTGTCTGCCCCAGTGTCTGCCCCAGTGTTCCAGTGTCTCCCCCAGTGTTCCAGTGTCTGCCCCAGTGTCTGCCCCAGTGTCTGCCCCAGTGTCTGCCCCAGTGTTCCAGTGTCTGCCCCAGTGTCTGCCCCAGTGTTCCAGTGTCTGCCCCAGTGTCTGCCCCAGTGTCAGCCCCAGTGTCTGCCCCAGTGTCAGTCCCAGTGTCTGCCCCAGTGTTCCAGTGTCTGCCCCAGTGTCTGCCCCAGTGTTCCAGTGTCTGCCCCAGTGTCAGCCCCAGTGTTCCAGTGTCTGCCCCAGTGTCTGCCCCAGTGTCTGCCCCAGTGTCAGCCCCAGTGTGTGTTCCAGTGTCTGCCCCAGTGTCAGCCCCAGTGTCTGCCCCAGTGTCTGCCCCAGTGTCTGCCCCAGTGTTCCAGTGTCTGCCCCAGTGTTCCAGTGTCTGCCCCAGTGTTCCAGTGTCTGCCCCAGTGTCAGCCCCAATGTCTGCCCCAGTGTCTGCCCCAGTGTTCCAGTGTCTGCCCCAGTGTCTGCCCCAGTGTCTGCCCCAGTGTCTGCCCCAGTGTTCCAGTGTCTGCCCCAGTGTCTGCCCCAGTGTCTGCCCCAGTGTTCCAGTGTCTGCCCCAGTGTCTGCCCCAGTGTTCCAGTGTCTGCCCCAGTGTCTGCCCCAGTGTCAGCCCCAGTGTCTGCCCCAGTGTCAGTCCTAGTGTCTGCCCCAGTGTTCCAGTGTCTGCCCCAGTGTCTGCCCCAGTGTTCCAGTGTCTGCCCCAGTGTCAGCCCCAGTGTTCCAGTGTCTGCCCCTGTGTCTGCCCCAGTGTCTGCCCCAGTGTCTGCCC
Source organism: Pogonophryne albipinna (assembly GCA_028583405.1). Taxonomy (NCBI): domain Eukaryota; kingdom Metazoa; phylum Chordata; class Actinopteri; order Perciformes; family Artedidraconidae; genus Pogonophryne; species Pogonophryne albipinna. The sequence goes on from JAPTMU010000718.1 coordinate 6,475, forward strand.
CAGTGTCAGCCCCAGTGTGTGTTCCAGTGTCTGCCCCAGTGTCAGCCCCAGTGTCTGCCCCAGTGTCTGCCCCAGTGTCTGCCCCAGTGTTCCAGTGTCTGCCCCAGTGTCAGCCCCAGTGTTCCAGTGTCTGCCCCAGTGTTCCAGTGTCTGCCCCAGTGTTCCAGTATCTGCCCCAGTGTTCCAGTGTCTGCCCCAGTGTCAGCCCCAATGTCTGCCCCAGTGTCTGCCCCAGTGTTCCAGTGTCTGCCCCAGTGTCTGCCCCAGTGTTCCAGTGTCTCCCCCAGTGTTCCAGTGTCTGCCCCAGTGTTCCAGTGTCTGCCCCAGTGTCAGCCCCAATGTCTGCCCCAGTGTCTGCCCCAGTGTTCCAGTGTCTGCCCCAGTGTCTGCCCCAGTGTCTCCCCCAGTGTTCCAGTGTCTGCCCCAGTGTCTGCCCCAGTGTCTGCCCCAGTGTTCCAGTGTCTGCCCCAGTGTCTGCCCCAGTGTTCCAGTGTCTGCCCCAGTGTCTGCCCCAGTGTCAGCCCCAGTGTCTGCCCCAGTGTCAGTCCTAGTGTCTGCCCCAGTGTTCCAGTGTTTGCCCCAGTGTCTGCCCCAGTGTTCCAGTGTCTGCCCCAGTGTCAGCCCCAGTGTTCCAGTGTCTGCCCCAGTGTCTGCCCCAGTGTCTGCCCCAGTGTCAGCCCCAGTGTGTGTTCCAGTGTCTGCCCCAGTGTCAGCCCCAGTGTCTGCCCCAGTGTCTGCCCCAGTGTCTGCCCCAGTGTTCCAGTGTCTGCCCCAGTGTTCCAGTGTCTGCCCCAGTGTCAGCCCCAATGTCTGCCCCAGTGTTCCAGTGTCTGCCCCAGTGTCTGCCCCAGTGTCTGCCCCAGTGTTCCAGTGTCTGCCCCAGTGTCTGCCCCAGTGTCTGCCCCAGTGTTCCAGTGTCTGCCCCAGTGTCTGCCCCAGTGTCTGCCCCAGTGTCTGCCCCAGTGTATGCCCCAGTGTTCCAGTGTCAGCCCCAGTGTCTGCCCCAGTGTCTGCCCCAGTGTCTGCCCCAGTGTTCCAGTGTCTGCCCCAGTGTCTGCCCCAGTGTCTGCCCCAGTGTTCCAGTGTCTGCCCCAGTGTTCCAGTGTCTGCCCCAGTGTCAGCCCCAGTGTCTGCCCCAGTGTCTGCCCCAGTGTTCCAGTGTCTGCCCCAGTGTTCCAGTGTCTGCCCCAGTGTTCCAGTGTCTCCCCCAGTGTCTGCCCCAGTGTTCCAGTGTCTCCCCCAGTGTCTGCCCCAGTGTCTGCCCCAGTGTCTGCCCCAGTGTTCCAGTGTCTGCCCCAGTGTCTGCCCCAGTGTTCCAGTGTCTGCCCCAGTGTCAGCCCCAGTGTCTGCCCCAGTGTCAGCCCCAGTGTCTGCCCCAGTGTCAGCCCCAGTGTCAGCCCCAGTGTCAGCCCCAGTGTCTGCCCCAGTGTTCCAGTGTCTGCCCCAGTGTCTGCCCCAGTGTTCCAGTGTCTGCCCCAGTGTCTGCCCCAGTGTCTGCCCCAGTGTTCCAGTGTCTGCCCCAGTGTCTGCCCCAGTGTTCCAGTGTCTGCCCCAGTGTTCCAGTGTCTGCCCCAGTGTTCCAGTGTCTGCCCCAGTGTTCCAGTGTCTCCCCCAGTGTCTGCCCCAGTGTCTGCCCCAGTGTTCCAGTGTCTCCCCCAGTGTCTGCCCCAGTGTCTGCCCCAGTGTTCCAGTGTCTGCCCCAGTGTCTGCCCCAGTGTTCCAGTGTCTGCCCCAGTGTCAGCCCCAGTGTCTGCCCCAGTGTCAGCCCCAGTGTCTGCCCCAGTGTCAGCCCCAGTGTCTGCCCCAGTGTCAGCCCCAGTGTCAGCCCCAGTGTCAGTCCCAGTGTCTGCCCCAGTGTTCCAGTGTCTGCCCCAGTGTCTGCCCCAGTGTTCCAGTGTCTGCCCCAGTGTCTGCCCCAGTGTGTCTGCCCCAGTGTTCCAGTGTCTGCCCCAGTGTCTGCCCCAGTGTTCCAGTGTCTGCCCCAGTGTTCCAGTGTCTGCCCCAGTGTCTGCCCCAGTGTTCCAGTGTCTGCCCCAGTGTCTGCCCCAGTGTTCCAGTGTCTGCCCCAGTGTCTGCCCCAGTGTCTGCCCCAGTGTCTGCCCCAGTGTCAGCCCCAGTGTCTGCCCCAGTGTCTGCCCCAGTGTTCCAGTGTCTGCCCCAGTGTTCCAGTGTCTGCCCCAGTGTCAGCCCCAGTGTCTGCCCCAGTGCCTGCCCCAGTGTTCCAGTGTCTGCCCCAGTGTTCCAGTGTCTGCCCCAGTGTCTGCCCCAGTGTCTTCCCCAGTGTTCCAGTGTCTGCCCCAGTGTCTGCCCCAGTGTTCCAGTGTCTGCCCCAGTGTCTGCCCCAGTGTCTGCCCCAGTGTCTGCCCCAGTGTTCCAGTGTCTGCCCCAGTGTTCCAGTGTCTGCCCCAGTGTCTGCCCCAGTGTCTGCCCCAGTGTTCCAGTGTCTGCCCCAGTGTTCCAGTGTCTGCCCCAGTGTCTGCCCCAGTGTCTGCCCCAGTGTCTGCCCCAGTGTTCCAGTGTCTGCCCCAGTGTCAGCCCCAGTGTTCCAGTGTCTGCCCCAGTGTCAGCCACAGTGTCTGCCCCAGTGTCTGCCCCAGTGTCTGCCCCAGTGTTCCAGTGTCTGCCCCAGTGTCAGCCCCAGTGTGTGTTCCAGTGTCTGCCCCAGTGTCAGCCCCAGTGTCTGCCCCAGTGTCTGCCCCAGTGTCTGCCCCAGTGTTCCAGTGTCTGCCCCAGTGTTCCAGTGTCTGCCCCAGTGTTCCAGTGTCTGCCCCAGTGTCAGCCCCAATGTCTGCCCCAGTGTCTGCCCCAGTGTTCCAGTGTCTGCCCCAGTGTCTGCCCCAGTGTCTGCCCCAGTGTTCCAGTGTCTGCCCCAGTGTCTGCCCCAGTGTCTGCCCCAGTGTTCCAGTGTCTGCCCCAGTGTCTGCCCCAGTGTTCCAGTGTCTGCCCCAGTGTCTGCCCCAGTGTCAGCCCCAGTGTCTGCCCCAGTGTCAGTCCTAGTGTCTGCCCCAGTGTTCCAGTGTCTGCCCCAGTGTCTGCCCCAGTGTTCCAGTGTCTGCCCCAGTGTCAGCCCCAGTGTTCCAGTGTCTGCCCCAGTGTCTGCCCCAGTGTCTGCCCCAGTGTCAGCCCCAGTGTGTGTTCCAGTGTCTGCCCCAGTGTCAGCCCCAGTGTCTGCCCCAGTGTCTGCCCCAGTGTCTGCCCCAGTGTTCCAGTGTCTGCCCCAGTGTCAGCCCCAGTGTTCCAGTGTCTGCCCCAGTGTTCCAGTGTCTGCCCCAGTGTTCCAGTATCTGCCCCAGTGTTCCAGTGTCTGCCCCAGTGTCAGCCCCAATGTCTGCCCCAGTGTCTGCCCCAGTGTTCCAGTGTCTGCCCCAGTGTCTGCCCCAGTGTTCCAGTGTCTCCCCCAGTGTTCCAGTGTCTGCCCCAGTGTTCCAGTGTCTGCCCCAGTGTCAGCCCCAATGTCTGCCCCAGTGTCTGCCCCAGTGTTCCAGTGTCTGCCCCAGTGTCTGCCCCAGTGTCTCCCCCAGTGTTCCAGTGTCTGCCCCAGTGTCTGCCCCAGTGTCTGCCCCAGTGTTCCAGTGTCTGCCCCAGTGTCTGCCCCAGTGTTCCAGTGTCTGCCCCAGTGTCTGCCCCAGTGTCAGCCCCAGTGTCTGCCCCAGTGTCAGTCCTAGTGTCTGCCCCAGTGTTCCAGTGTTTGCCCCAGTGTCTGCCCCAGTGTTCCAGTGTCTGCCCCAGTGTCAGCCCCAGTGTTCCAGTGTCTGCCCCAGTGTCTGCCCCAGTGTCTGCCCCAGTGTCAGCCCCAGTGTGTGTTCCAGTGTCTGCCCCAGTGTCAGCCCCAGTGTCTGCCCCAGTGTCTGCCCCAGTGTCTGCCCCAGTGTTCCAGTGTCTGCCCCAGTGTTCCAGTGTCTGCCCCAGTGTCAGCCCCAATGTCTGCCCCAGTGTTCCAGTGTCTGCCCCAGTGTCTGCCCCAGTGTCTGCCCCAGTGTTCCAGTGTCTGCCCCAGTGTCTGCCCCAGTGTTCCAGTGTCTGCCCCAGTGTCTGCCCCAGTGTATGCCCCAGTGTTCCAGTGTCAGCCCCAGTGTCTGCCCCAGTGTCTGCCCCAGTGTCTGCCCCAGTGTTCCAGTGTCTGCCCCAGTGTCTGCCCCAGTGTCTGCCCCAGTGTTCCAGTGTCTGCCCCAGTGTTCCAGTGTCTGCCCCAGTGTCAGCCCCAGTGTCTGCCCCAGTGTCTGCCCCAGTGTTCCAGTGTCTGCCCCAGTGTTCCAGTGTCTGCCCCAGTGTTCCAGTGTCTCCCCCAGTGTCTGCCCCAGTGTTCCAGTGTCTCCCCCAGTGTCTGCCCCAGTGTCTGCCCCAGTGTCTGCCCCAGTGTTCCAGTGTCTGCCCCAGTGTCTGCCCCAGTGTTCCAGTGTCTGCCCCAGTGTCAGCCCCAGTGTCTGCCCCAGTGTCAGCCCCAGTGTCTGCCCCAGTGTCAGCCCCAGTGTCAGCCCCAGTGTCAGCCCCAGTGTCTGCCCCAGTGTTCCAGTGTCTGCCCCAGTGTCTGCCCCAGTGTTCCAGTGTCTGCCCCAGTGTCTGCCCCAGTGTCTGCCCCAGTGTTCCAGTGTCTGCCCCAGTGTCTGCCCCAGTGTTCCAGTGTCTGCCCCAGTGTTCCAGTGTCTGCCCCAGTGTTCCAGTGTCTGCCCCAGTGTTCCAGTGTCTCCCCCAGTGTCTGCCCCAGTGTCTGCCCCAGTGTTCCAGTGTCTCCCCCAGTGTCTGCCCCAGTGTCTGCCCCAGTGTTCCAGTGTCTGCCCCAGTGTCTGCCCCAGTGTTCCAGTGTCTGCCCCAGTGTCAGCCCCAGTGTCTGCCCCAGTGTCAGCCCCAGTGTCTGCCCCAGTGTCAGCCCCAGTGTCTGCCCCAGTGTCAGCCCCAGTGTCAGCCCCAGTGTCAGTCCCAGTGTCTGCCCCAGTGTTCCAGTGTCTGCCCCAGTGTCTGCCCCAGTGTTCCAGTGTCTGCCCCAGTGTCTGCCCCAGTGTCTGCCCCAGTGTTCCAGTGTCTGCCCCAGTGTCTGCCCCAGTGTTCCAGTGTCTGCCCCAGTGTTCCAGTGTCTGCCCCAGTGTCTGCCCCAGTGTTCCAGTGTCTGCCCCAGTGTCTGCCCCAGTGTTCCAGTGTCTGCCCCAGTGTCTGCCCCAGTGTCTGCCCCAGTGTCAGCCCCAGTGTCTGCCCCAGTGTCTGCCCCAGTGTTCCAGTGTCTGCCCCAGTGTTCCAGTGTCTGCCCCAGTGTCTGCCCCAGTGTCTGCCCCAGTGTCTGCCCCAGTGTTCCAGTGTCTGCCCCAGTGTTCCAGTGTCTGCCCCAGTGTCTGCCCCAGTGTCTGCCCCAGTGTCTTCCCCAGTGTTCCAGTGTCTGCCCCAGTGTCTGCCCCAGTGTTCCAGTGTCTGCCCCAGTGTCTGCCCCAGTGTTCCAGTGTCTGCCCCAGTGTCTGCCCCAGTGTCTGCCCCAGTGTCTGCCCCAGTGTTCCAGTGTCTGCCCCAGTGTTCCAGTGTCTGCCCCAGTGTCTGCCCCAGTGTCTGCCCCAGTGTTCCAGTGTCTGCCCCAGTGTTCCAGTGTCTGCCCCAGTGTCTGCCCCAGTGTCAGCCCCAGTGTCTGCCCCAGTGTTCCAGTGTCTGCCCCAGTGTCAGCCCCAGTGTTCCAGTGTCTGCCCCAGTGTCAGCCACAGTGTCTGCCCCAGTGTCTGCCCCAGTGTCTGCCCCAGTGTTCCAGTGTCTGCCCCAGTGTCCGCCCCAGTGTCTGCCCCAGTGTCTGCCCCAGTGTTCCAGTGTCTGCCCCAGTGTCTGCCCCAGTGTCTGCCCCAGTGTCTGCCCCAGTGTCAGCCCCAGTGTCTGCCCCAGTGTCTGCCCCAGTGTCTGCCCCAGTGTTCCAGTGTCTGCCCCAGTGTCTGCCCCAGTGTCCGCCCCAGTGTCTGCCCCAGTGTCTGCCCCAGTGTTCCAGTGGCTGCCCCAGTGTCTGCCCCAGTGTTCCAGTGTCTGCCCCAGTGTCAGCCCCAGTGTCTGCCCCAGTGTCAGCCCCAGTGTCTGCCCCAGTGTCAGCCCCAGTGTCTGCCCCAGTGTCAGCCCCAGTGTCAGCCCCAGTGTCAGCCCCAGTGTCTGCCCCAGTGTTCCAGTGTCTGCCCCAGTGTCTGCCCCAGTGTCTGCCCCAGTGTTCCAGTGTCTGCCCCAGTGTCTGCCCCAGTGTCTGCCCCAGTGTTCCAGTGTCTGCCCCAGTGTCTGCCCCAGTGTTCCAGTGTCTGCCCCAGTGTTCCAGTGTCTGCCCCAGTGTCTGCCCCAGTGTTCCAGTGTCTGCCCCAGTGTCTGCCCCAGTGTTCCAGTGTCTGCCCCAGTGTCTGCCCCAGTGTCAGCCCCAGTGTCTGCCCCAGTGTCTGCCCCAGTGTTCCAGTGTCTGCCCCAGTGTTCCAGTGTCTGCCCCAGTGTCTGCCCCAGTGTCTGCCCCAGTGTCTGCCCCAGTGTTCCAGTGTCTGCCCCAGTGTTCCAGTGTCTGCCCCAGTGTCTGCCCCAGTGTCTGCCCCAGTGTTCCAGTGTCTGCCCCAGTGTCTGCCCCAGTGTTCCAGTGTCTGCCCCAGTGTCTGCCCCAGTGTCTGCCCCAGTGTTCCAGTGTCTGCCCCAGTGTTCCAGTGTCTGCCCCAGTGTCTGCCCCAGTGTCTGCCCCAGTGTCTGCCCCAGTGTTCCAGTGTCTGCCCCAGTGTTCCAGTGTCTGCCCCAGTGTCTGCCCCAGTGTCTGCCCCAGTGTTCCAGTGTCTGCCCCAGTGTCTGCCCCAGTGTTCCAGTGTCTGCCCCAGTGTCTGCCCCAGTGTCTGCCCCAGTGTTCCAGTGTCTGCCCCAGTGTCTGCCCCAGTGTTCCAGTGTCTGCCCCAGTGTTCCAGTGTCTGCCCCAGTGTCTGCCCCAGTGTCTGCCCCAGTGTCTGCCCCGGTGTTCCAGTGTCTTCCCCAGTGTCTTCCCCAGTGTCTGCCCCAGTGTCTGCCCCAGTGTTCCAGTGTCTGCCCCAGTGTCAGCCCCAGTGTCTGCCCCAGTGTTCCAGTGTCTTCCCCAGTGTCTGCCCCAGTGTTCCAGTGTCTGCCCCAGTGTCTGCCCCAGTGTCTGCCCCAGTGTTCCAGTGTCTGCCCCAGTGTTCCAGTGTCTGCCCCAGTGTCTGCCCCAGTGTCTGCCCCAGTGTTCCAGTGTCTGCCCCAGTGTCTGCCCCAGTGTTCCAGTGTCTTCCCCAGTGTCTGCCCCAGTGTTCCAGTGTCTGCCCCAGTGTCTGCCCCAGTGTCTGCCCCAGTGTCTGCCCCGGTGTTCCAGTGTCTGCCCCAGTGTCTGCCCCAGTGTCTGCCCCAGTGTCTGCCCCGGTGTTCCAGTGTCTTCCCCAGTGTCTTCCCCAGTGTCTGCCCCAGTGTCTGCCCCAGTGTTCCAGTGTCTGCCCCAGTGTCAGCCCCAGTGTCTGCCCCAGTGTTCCAGTGTCTTCCCCAGTGTCTGCCCCAGTGTTCCAGTGTCTGCCCCAGTGTCTGCCCCAGTGTCTGCCCCAGTGTCTGCCCCAGTGTCTGCCCCAGTGTTCCAGTGTCTGCCCCAGTGTTCCAGTGTCTGCCCCAGTGTCTGCCCCAGTGTCTGCCCCAGTGTTCCAGTGTCTGCCCCAGTGTCTGCCCCAGTGTTCCAGTGTCTTCCCCAGTGTCTGCCCCAGTGTTCCAGTGTCTGCCCCAGTGTCTGCCCCAGTGTCTGCCCCAGTGTCTGCCCCGGTGTTCCAGTGTCTGCCCCAGTGTCTGCCCCAGTGTCTGCCCCAGTGTCTGCCCCGGTGTTCCAGTGTCTTCCCCAGTGTCTTCCCCAGTGTCTGCCCCAGTGTCTGCCCCAGTGTTCCAGTGTCTGCCCCAGTGTCAGCCCCAGTGTCTGCCCCAGTGTTCCAGTGTCTTCCCCAGTGTCTGCCCCAGTGTTCCAGTGTCTGCCCCAGTGTCTGCCCCAGTGTCTGCCCCAGTGTCTGCCCCAGTGTCCCAGTGTCTGCCCCAGTGTTCCAGTGTCTGCCCCAGTGTTCCAGTGTCTGCCCCAGTGTTCCAGTGTCTGCCCCAGTGTCTTCCCCAGTGTCTGCCCCAGTGTCTGCCCCAGTGTCCCAGTGTCTGCCCCAGTGTTCCAGTGTCTGCCCCAGTGTTCCAGTGTCTGCCCCAGTGTTCCAGTGTCTGCCCCAGTGTTCCAGTGTCTGCCCCAGTGTTCCAGTGTCTGCCCCAGTGTCTGCCCCAGTGTTCCAGTGTCTGCCCCAGTGTCTGCCCCGGTGTTCCAGTGTCTTCCCCAGTGTCTTCCCCAGTGTCTGCCCCAGTGTCTGCCCCAGTGTTCCAGTGTCTGCCCCAGTGTCAGCCCCAGTGTCTGCCCCAGTGTTCCAGTGTCTTCCCCAGTGTCTGCCCCAGTGTTCCAGTGTCTGCCCCAGTGTCTGCCCCAGTGTCTGCCCCAGTGTCTGCCCCAGTGTCTGCCCCAGTGTTCCAGTGTCTGCCCCAGTGTTCCAGTGTCTGCCCCAGTGTCTGCCCCAGTGTCTGCCCCAGTGTTCCAGTGTCTGCCCCAGTGTCTGCCCCAGTGTTCCAGTGTCTTCCCCAGTGTCTGCCCCAGTGTTCCAGTGTCTGCCCCAGTGTCTGCCCCAGTGTCTGCCCCAGTGTCTGCCCCGGTGTTCCAGTGTCTGCCCCAGTGTCTGCCCCAGTGTCTGCCCCAGTGTCTGCCCCGGTGTTCCAGTGTCTTCCCCAGTGTCTTCCCCAGTGTCTGCCCCAGTGTCTGCCCCAGTGTTCCAGTGTCTGCCCCAGTGTCAGCCCCAGTGTCTGCCCCAGTGTTCCAGTGTCTTCCCCAGTGTCTGCCCCAGTGTTCCAGTGTCTGCCCCAGTGTCTGCCCCAGTGTCTGCCCCAGTGTCTGCCCCAGTGTCCCAGTGTCTGCCCCAGTGTTCCAGTGTCTGCCCCAGTGTTCCAGTGTCTGCCCCAGTGTTCCAGTGTCTGCCCCAGTGTCTTCCCCAGTGTCTGCCCCAGTGTCTGCCCCAGTGTCCCAGTGTCTGCCCCAGTGTTCCAGTGTCTGCCCCAGTGTTCCAGTGTCTGCCCCAGTGTTCCAGTGTCTGCCCCAGTGTTCCAGTGTCTGCCCCAGTGTTCCAGTGTCTGCCCCAGTGTTCCAGTGTCTGCCCCAGTGTTCCAGTGTCTGCCCCAGTGTTCCAGTGTCTGCCCCAGTGTTCCAGTGTCTGCCCCAGTGTCTGCCCCAGTGTTCCAGTGTCTGCCCCTTGTGTTCTGTAGCTTCTACCTTGTTCTTTCTCAACATCAAGCCACACTTATTGTTTTTACTCCGGCTGTGAGTGTGTGTGCTCAGGATGAGTTTCGCCTGTATCGCCGACCCGGAAACCTGTCCGCTCCTCGCAGCAACGAGCCTCTCAACGTCCCGACCAATCAGAGCACACTGGGCTCACAGGGGGGGGGGAGGAGCTCCAACAAGCTGTGAAAGAACAACAGTCACTTCAGCTCCCTGGTTGGTAATAGACGAGTTGGGATGGCGGAGAAATGCTCTCAGACCCGTTCTCACAGCGTTATCAATCAGAGCACACTGGGCTCACAGGGGGGGGGAGGAGCTCCAACAAGCTGTGTAGGACAGAGAGTGAAACAGACTCTCCAGAGACGCTGTGAGAAACCAATGAGAGTTTGGAACATTGAACAAAGTGAATCTATTCGACCTCAACGATGGAATCAGTGGAGATGGCCTTTAAACAGCTGCTCAATGGACCTGCAATTCATTATTTTCTGCAGATTTGAAAACCTTTTCGGGACCCCTTTCTTTTTGGATGTTTAAAACAGACTTATTTTGATATTTGACAATTGCTATATAATACTAAATATGGGTTTACCGTGAATACACATTTGCAAACCTGCAGGACAAAGTGACTAAGAGCTCCTTAACCCAGAGCTCCTCCTCGCTCTGAAAGAACAACAGCAGGTAAACAAACGTCTCTATTTGATCATGTCTCTTGTTCGTTGCAGTTCTGCGAGTGGCTGAAGTCTCTGATCCGGGACCAGAGGAACATTTTGCTGTCGGCGCTCCTCGGACTCCTCTCCATGGCCTGTTTCGGGATTTCCTTCTTCACCGCTCCTCCAACGCTCCTCGTGCCCTTCACGCTGTGGATGGTCAGCTAGAGGATGTTATACACATACATTTATATATAAATATCATTATTATGAATACATATGGAGGAGGGAGTCGTCTGCAAAGAGACCCACTTTCCGTACTGTTCACAATAAGTGCTGCTCTGACAGGAAGTCTTTCTTTTTGGTTCAAATCAACCGTAGAAGAAGAAGGAGGTGGTTAGCGTTAGCAGCATTAGCATTACAACTCTGTTTGACAACTTTAAAATCACTAAAGGCTCCGACGTTATCCCAAAAAGACCAAAGATTGTTCAACAATTTCAGTTTTTCTGAAGCTCTATATCCGGCGGGAAACCACAGCGTGAGAGCGAACAGCCATTTGTTTTTATATTTAATATATTTGTGTACTTTGATACGTACCGTCAGAAGGATTTGGTCCCGATTGTTGCTTCCTTTTCCAGTTTCCAGATTTTGTTTTTCTGAAATAAGGAATATTTTCATATTTTCAATAACATTTTAGTGAAACATCAAATATTCTGAATATATTTGTTTTGTAAAAATGTACTTTGCATCTCCAGAAAGTCCCATTATGGGGATTTTTAAAGAAAACAAAGCTATATGTTGACCCTTAAAAACAGGCGGGAAAAAACCGTAACTTAAAATCTAAAAAGCCTTAATTCAATGTCAGCTTCCTGGAAAACCTGGAAATGTATTTTATTATTAGCTTTTTTCAAGGTTTTATTAAGAAAATCTCTTCCTCTGTGGTTTCCTGTCCGCTCTGTATATATCTGTAGATACTCTGTTGACCAACATTTAAAACTTTGTACAGAATTAATTTTTTAAGACGCTGTAACTCTTTTCACCTGTTTTCTATGTAAATAAAGGAAAAAGGACTTGATGAGTTTCTGGGTTGTTTTTAGTCTTTAAATTCCTTCATGTTTTTGTAAACAGTTTTAATTAATCTTCCACTGATTGTTGTACAATTTTTACACATCTAGAAAATATTTCCAGAAATAAATAATAATTACCTTTGGGTCAAACTGTAGAATCACATTTACAGATATTTATGAATACTTAATAAAACATTAAATATAATTAATGTATTGACACATATTGTTGTTTCTAATTAATACATATTATTAGATACTTTAATGTGTATGTAAATGTATAATTGTCAGTAAATATAATATGTTATGATAATAATATCACACTCCTCAGTGATGTGTTGGCCTGCAGCGCCCCCTGCTGGCAGACTGTTGAAACTACAACAACAGCTAAAAATATATATATTATTTTCCACTTTCACTTTTTTTGTGACCAAACTTATTCCTGATAATCACTTTTATAATTTTAAATAATACCACTGTGGTTCTTTGTAATACCATGACAACATATTGCAACAGGGACTTTTCATTGATAGAAAAATGCACTTGTGAATTATAAAATATTCCATTTAATAATCTGGAAGATGAATTTGTGTAGATAAGAAGCTATTTAATTTTGAATTAATCAACAAGAAAAATAGTTTTAAGATAAATTGGTTGAAATAAATGTTGTATTATCAGAATCAGAAGCAGGTTCACACACGAGCAATTTGTCTTAGTGGACATGGTGCAAACATAAAGGCAAGGCGAGGCAAGTGTATTCATACAGCGCCTTTCAACACGAGGCAATTCAAAGTGCTTTACAAACATATTATATCTAGAAACACTCATTTCTAGATATATGAATTAAAGTTACACACATCTGAAATGTTTAGGTCCTCACTTTCTTTCTACTTTCTTGTTTAACTTGTCCTTTAGTTATTTCAAGTGTTTCTCGCTAAACGAACCCCCGTTTGGAAAACTCTAATCTGACCCCATGGTACCTTTTAGTTTTCGCCGAAGCTATTCCTCTTTTTTATTTCTAAATGCACATTAGTTACGTTGACCTTGTCATTCTAGGACTTTTTTGGTATCCTCCGTGAACCAGGGTCTTGAAACCAAAACGGCACACGTCGGGAACTGTAACCCCAATACTGACTTTACGACTGACTAACTGACTAACTGACTAACTGGCTAACTGACTAACTGACTAACTGACTAACTGGCTAACTGACTAACTGACTAACTGACTAACTGACTAACTGGCTAACTGGCTAACTGACTAACTGGCTAACTGACTAACTGACTAACTGGCTAACTGGCTAACTGACTAACTGACTAACTGGATAACTGGCTAGCTGGCTAACTGACTAACTGGCTAACTGACTAACTGACTAACTGACTAACTGACTAACTGACTAACTGGCTAACTGACTAACTGACTAACTGGCTAACTGACTAACTGACTAACTGGCTAACTGACTAACTGACTAACTGGCTAACTGGCTAACTGACTAACTCACTAACTGACTAACTGACTAACTGGCTAACTGACTAACTGACTAACTGGCTAACTGACTAACTGACTAACTGGCTAACTCACTAACTGACTAACTGACTAACTGGCTAACTGACTAACTGACTAACTGGCTAACTGACTAACTGACTAACTGGCTAACTGGCTAACTGACTAACTGGCTAACTGGCTAACTGGCTAACTGACTAACTGACTAACTGACTAACTGGCTAACTGGCTAACTGGCTAACTCACTAACTGACTAACTGACTAACTCACTAACTGACTAACTCACTAACTGACTAACTGACTAACTCACTAACTGACTAACTGACTAACTGGCTAACTGACTAACTGACTAACTGGCTAACTGGCTAACTGACTAACTCACTAACTGACTAACTGACTAACTGGCTAACTCACTAACTGACTAACTGACTAACTGGCTAACTGGCTAACTGACTAACTGACTAACTGACTAACTGACTAACTGGCTAACTGACTAACTGACTAACTGGATAACTGACTAACTGACTAACTGACTAACTGACTAACTCACTAACTGGCTAACTGACTAACTGACTAACTGACTAACTGGCTAACTCACTAACTGACTAACTGACTAACTGGCTAACTGGCTAACTGACTAACTGACTAACTGGCTAACTGACTAACTGGCTAACTGGCTAACTGACTAACTGACTAACTCACTAACTGACTAACTGACTAACTGACTAACTGGCTAACTGACTAACTGGCTAACTGGCTAACTGACTAACTGACTAACTCACTAACTGACTAACTGACTAACTGGATAACTGACTAACTGACTAACTGACTGACTGACTGACTGACTAACTGACTAACTGGCTAACTGACTAACTGACTAACTGACTAACTCACTAACTGACTAACTGGCTAACTGACTAACTGACTAACTGACTGACTAACTGACTAACTGACTGACTGACTAACTGACTAACTGGCTAACTGGCTAACTGACTAACTGACTGACTGACTAACTGACTAACTGGCTAACTGACTAACTGACTAACTGACTAACTGGCTAACTGACTAACTGACTAACTGACTAACTCACTAACTGGCTAACTGACTAACTGACTAACTGACTAACTGACTGACTAACTGACTGACTGACTAACTGACTAACTGGCTAACTGACTAACTGACTAACTGACTAACTGACTAACTGGCTAACTGACTAACTGGCTAACTGACTAACTGACTAACTGGCTAACTGACTAACTGACTAACTCACTAACTGGCTAACTGACTAACTGACTAACTGACTAACTGACTGACTGACTGACTAACTGACTAACTGACTAACTGGCTAACTGACTAACTGACTAACTGACTAACTCACTAACTGACTAACTGGCTAACTGACTAACTGACTAACTGACTAACTGGCTAACTCACTAACTGACTAACTGACTAACTGGCTAACTGACTAACTGGCTAACTGACTAACTGGCTAACTGACTAACTGACTAACTGACTAACTGGCTAACTGACTAACTGACTAACTCACTAACTGGCTAACTGACTAACTGACTAACTGACTGACTAACTGACTAACTGACTGACTGACTAACTGACTAACTGGCTAACTGACTAACTGACTAACTGACTAACTGGCTAACTGACTAACTGGCTAACTGACTAACTGACTAACTGACTAACTGACTAACTGGCTAACTGACTAACTGACTAACTGACTAACTGACTGACTAACTGACTGACTGACTAACTGACTAACTGACTGACTGACTAACTGACTAACTGACTAACTGACTAACTGGCTAACTGACTAACTGACTAACTGACTAACTGACTAACTGACTGACTAACTGACTGACTGACTAACTGACTAACTGACTGACTGACTAACTGACTAACTGGCTAACTGACTAACTGACTAACTCGCTAACTGACTAACTGACTAACTGGCTAACTGACTAACTGACTAACTGGCTAACTGACTAACTGACTAACTGACTAACTGACTAACTGACTAACTGACTGACTGACTAACTGACTAACTGGCTAACTGACTAACTGACTAACTGGCTAACTGACTAACTGACTAACTGGCTAACTGACTAACTGACTAACTGACTGACTGACAGTTCAAAAGGGCTTTACAAAAATGAAAGACATTAAGAAAATGGCATTAAAACGCAAAGATAATAAAAGTTACAGTTAAAGAAGTATAAAAAGAAAGATAACCCAAAAATAAAACAAAAAACGATGTTATGTCAAGATGTCTGAATATATTTATTAAAAAAATCGACGTCCAGTTTATGAATCAGAATCGGTTTCTCACCAGGTTGACACGTACGAGGAATTTGACTCGGTGTCGTGGTGCAGACATCAAAGTAAAACAAAAATGTAAAAACACACAGAGAAAACTATTTGAGAAAACTATAATAACATTAAAAAATATATACTAATATATAGCAGTATTTACATTGAAATAGAATGGAATATAATATATGCAGTAATTTAAAAAAAGAAGATAATGTGTGCATTAATGTAATATATTGCAAAGTACTCCTCTTCCTCTTCTCCTCCTCTTCCTCCTCCTTCTTCTGCAGTTCTAAGATGGTGAGTAAGCTGGTGTTGAGTCGTCGTGTTGCCATGGTGATACCGTTGTTGTGTGTGTGTGTGTGTGTGTGTGTGTTTGTGTGTGTGTGTTTGTGTGTGTGTGTGTGTGTGTGTGTGTGTGTGTGTGTGTGTGTGTGTTTGTGTGTGTGTGTGTGTGCTGCCCTTCCTCATCTGGATGGCTGCTTAGATCTGGTGGACTACAATTATGAACTACATTTCCCATGATGTTTGAACAAATGAATAAACTCTTGGAAAACATTTGTCCTAAAAAGTTTGGTCTTATTTATTTATTTAATGTAATTGATCTGAACATTGCTGTTTATTTGGTCAATCTTTCCAGATCTTCAAAGACTTTGTAGTCGATGTAGTGGGAAAGTACCTCATTGACTCCAGTCAGCACGGGCTGTAGGGTCATCTTGACTAGTTTGATGTGGTCTCCATTTGACCTGCTCATAGAAACAAAGCTTGCATTCCTGAGGCAACTCTCATCGTGGCTCCACTTAAAATAAAAACAACAATAAGACATACGAGCTACTCTTGGCCCACAGAAGGCCATGTCTTTCCAGCTCGTCCCTATCTGTCTCTCTGTATGTGTCTGTGCGCTCATGGAGCCTCCTGTATCTTTCCCCCCCTTCTTCTTGACCCTCTTCTATCCCAGGTGTGAAAGCCTCCTCTCTCTCATCATCTGAGAGCTCAAAATCTGAATCTCCCTGAACTATCTGGTACAGAAAATGTCTGCTTCAGTTCCGTCTCCTGCAACAATATTGAGTCATAAAGTCCATGAAGACGGTCCTGACGTCCACTAGAATGGACATTTATAAAAGAGATGTTATTTGAAAACTTGAATTATTTAATTGCTTTCAGAACTAATTATATAGTTCCTCACATGTTAATAAACAAGATATATATGATTTCCATGGTAAAAATTACAATTATTCAACAATATTTGACTTCTCCTCCTGCTTCTATAACATTTAGTTTTTGGTATGCCAGCCATTTTGGATGAACAGAAAGAGGAACTTCCCAGCATGCAATTTTAACCAATGACATCTCACTGGAGACCAGGGCCCGTTCTCATTTCAGCAAATCCCCCTCCTCGACTCCTCGACTCCTCGGTCCTCCGGTAGTGACCCGGAAATGAATTTCAGCGCCATGTTGAAGGACATCTCATTTCTCTAAATGCACTTCGAGGACCGAGCATCGAGCATCGAGGAGGCTCTCTGGAGGAGCTCTAACCGAGGATACACTGATGGGTCCTCCACGGTCCTCCACGGCTCCTTCGTGGATGCATTTCCGGGAACAGAGATGTTTCAAAGAGTCGTGACGCACGGCCGGACTGATCTCAGCCAATGACAGCTCTGCATGCATCCCCTGGATATTATTTTATTAACTGCTCTCATCGCGACGCGATGTTTCCAGAGAGAACAGCTGTGAGGTCCGTGCAGAAAGCAGAGCAGTGTGTATAATATATATCACTCAGTATAACAGGCCTACTCTCTTTATTTGCTGTAGTTTAGTAGATATCTACAAACAAAGAGTCCATATTTTTCTAAAACCATTTAGTGCTTCACAAAATAAAATACACAACGGCTGTTAGGCTGTTAGCTGTAGGTGCGTGTGTGTGTTTGGTACAGTGTGTGCGTAGATGCAGCGGACAGACAGGTCTCAGTTGGTTTGGTGTCCTCTGCTTACTTTTAATACTTGTAAATAAAACTTTTGGTCCGTCATTTATTTTCCTCATTGTAGCGACCACAGAGAGGGGGGGGGGGGGGGGGGGGGGATATATCCAGTCTCTGATAGTGTTACGTTAATATGAGAGTGCTCTGTTTGATTCTGAAATTGTATATATATGTATATAAATATATACATATATATATATATATGTGTGTGTGTCCCCGCATCTGTAGCCTGTTATTGTCTCATTATTCCGCACTGTGAATGAATCAAAGTGGTCATGAACACATCTGTCCATCAGACAGAGGGCTGCTGTGCCTCCTGTCATCATTAATGGACGTCTCTTTAAAATGACCGCTCAGAGGAGAGGAGTTCTCATTTCTCTCACCGCCTGCTGCTTCCCCTCCTCTCTCCTCGGTTCCCCTCCTCGGCTCCTCGGCTCACATCTCCTGTGGGCGGGACTAAGTATCGAGGATAGGAGTCGAGGAGGGGAGTCGAGGAGGGGAGTTAGAGAAATGAGAAAGGGCCCAGGATGTCCTCTGTCCAGCACGTCAGGGACCGATAGAGTAGCTCAAAAGAGTACAAGGAGATGCTTGTTACACTACAGTGGACATTTTCAATGGGCTGGGTCCCAGGAGGATATATTGTTATATCATTGTTTTAATTTAATTATATTTATTTTATTATATTCATGGGGAACGCTCTGACCGTTAGTCCCGCCTTCTTTGCCCCAGAGCAGCACTCTGATTGGCTCTCAGCGGCGCGCCATCATGACAATCAATGTTTTCCGGTAAATCTTTTATTTCTTGCTATAAAGTTTAAATTTAAGATCGTGACATCTTCTATAAACTGTCTCTGATCGAGGGTACAGTCTGTGAATAACAAATGGCGTCAGACAGATCGGGTAAGACTTTATTTAAACTAATAACAAACAAGCTAATGTCAGTTGGTAGAGTTTATGGTTGATTTACCCGCTAGCTTAAATGATAGTTAAATTAGCAGCTAATGTTGCTATGCTAATTCTTTACTTTTTAATGTGGTTTTGTTGACGTTTAACTGCTTTAATATGTCGTAAACATCACAAAGTAGTTAGTTAGATTAGTTTTTGATGATTACTGAATGTATTTGCACTGTTAGCATCGGTCAAAGTTATAAATAAATAAGAGATACATTAGTAGGAGCTAACAGCTAAGCTACATTAAAGACATGAGCTAAAGCAAGCTAACGACATGTCTGATTCGGTTTAATTGATTAATGTGAAAAGGACCGCTATTTTAAAATCATATCCAGTGGTAAAAAGTACATTTGCTCAAGTACTGTGTTTAAATACTACTTTGAGGTACTTAATTGACTTTAAACTTGTACTCAGTGGTGTAAAGTAACTAAGTATATTTACTCAAGTACACTACTAAGTCCAATGTTTAGATACTTGTACTTCCACTCCATTACATTGATTTAATACCTTTAGTTAATGAAGTGAAATATAATCAACACTTAAATAGGGCTTTTTAGAGATCACTGAGATATCTAAAGGTGTGTGTGTGTG
>JAPTMU010000719.1:0-24535 GCA_028583405.1 Pogonophryne albipinna
TTAAAGGGGACATATTCTGCTCGTTTTGGGTTCATATCAGTATGTAGTGCAGGGTTGCCAACTCTCACGCATCTGGCGTGTGACACACGCTTTCACTCTCAATCTCACGCTCTCACGCTGACCAAACTATTCTCACGCCCAAAACAAGATGAACCGGCGATCGTTTTTGGTTGGTTATTTACGATGTTGAGTTGACAGCTGCTCAAGCTGTCGATCCGCTCCCTCCCCGCCCCCACCACTCTTAACAACGTTAACAGACAGCAGAGCAGTGGGAGCCGGTTGGTCAATCCCATAGGTCAATCCCCGACCCGTATTGCACATGCGCACATCTAAGGTCCAGTAGAAATTATAAAAAAGTAAAAGTCTGCTGCTTATTGTTCTACTAGGGCCTAGACAGTGGCGGAGCCAGGACATTTTCAGTGGGGTGGCCAGGATGGAACCAGTGATCATTTTGGGGTGGCATTGGAATCACTATTATATGAACATAAAAATACATCTCACTATAAAATAAGGGGTTATTTAAGGCACCTACAACATACCTCTACATTATTTGGGATCAAGTGGTGGAATAGATCAAATAATATTCAGTATATCTAACAATTTCTTTCGTATTCCCGCAGGCAAAGTATCAACGAAGCTTACATTATACAAATGTAATGCAATATACAGACTGTTTAGCTTATGGTGATCTGCAGCACTATGGGCTCATTCTCTCAGTGTATCATCAGGAATACAGAGACACACACACATCATTTAAATAAGAGTTTTTAAATTAAATGATAGGTTAAGAATAAACATCTTAAAGTAAATAACAATAAACAATAGCCCTTAACCCTGTAAGGCCCCCGGTTGTAATTTTACAACATTACTTTAAGCTATCCTAAAAAAGTCAGTAAATGTTCAGGGGTAGACATTATGGGTAAAATGTCACTGGCCCTCCGGGCCGGTGGAATTGTATTGTCACTGGCCCCACCATTGTAACCACTGGCCCGGAGCATTCGTCCAAAAAAAATCGACTAATAATGAAGAAAATTAACACATTTATTGCAATAGTAATTTATGCACTAACTACATTACTACTTGTACTACAACATTTGAATAATCAGGTCTTCCTCATTTTCCTCAATTGTTCATATTTGGTTTATTAAAATAATGATATTGTGGTCATTGATAAAAAATGTCTGCTATTATTATGAGTATTATTATTTGTATAATGCGCTTTCTGCCTTCCTGTCAATAGGAGTTAGAAATGTAATGGCTATGTAGCAGATTAGATTAGAACCTTCATTATCCTAAACTGCTGGGACATTTCCCTATAGCTAATACCTTTATATTGTCTACTCTTCACTTACTTGTCAGCAGAGATGGGGTCCTTACTAAAAAAAAGTAATATATTACATATTACATATTACTTTAAAAAAAAGTAATATATTACACTACTTCGTTACTCTCTACATAAAGTAACTCGTTACTTTACTCGTTACTTTACTCGTTACTTTACTCGCAGGGCCGGCTCGCCCCTCCCTGCAGGCAGATCACGCAGACTGCTAAAGTTTCAAATGTTCTCTTTAGTTCAGTTTCCATCGTTGTCGCATAAGACTGATCCAGATCCTGAATGTTTTTCTATCTGACCATGGCTGCCCTCTGTCTCCTGCTATCTGTATATTTTGCGCAGTCTATCTCTGCTCACGCTGTTGCGTCGGCGTGTTCTCCTGCGTGTTGGCCATGTGTTGCACTGGAACCAGACACCGCAAAGACTTCAGCCGAACACGTACGAACTGCGCATGCGTGAGTGGCAATAACTCTCCTTACCAGCAGGCGGCGGTAGTGTGTCATCATTCAAAACAGGCAACAACCGGAAAACAGAGAAGAAGAACAGACTACGTGATATAAACAAACAACAAATAGCTGTGCGTTAGCTTCACCTTAGCATGTGTTCTTTGCAGGTGTTTGTTGAGGTTTTATTATGACTGATTTTAGTAAGTAACGAAGTAACGCGTGTCGGGGCAATGTTAGTAACTGTAGTGTGATTACTGAATTATAAAAGTAGCGCGTTACACTACTCCGTTACCGACAAAAGTAATATTATTACAGTAACGCGTTACTTTGTAACGCGTTACACCCAACTCTGCTTGTCAGCATAGGTCGGCATTGATGTATAGAGCCGACAGAAGACCTTGTTTATATTGGCATCATATTGAGAGGTGCAGTGACGCGTCCTAAAACCAGGAAGTAAGCTGCGGGTTCCCTCCACAAAAAGAAATGGGATTTCTCCACAGGGTTTTGAAAATAGCTGGAAATAAGGTCTGTGGAAAACAAACCTGTTTGATAAATGCACGTTTTATTCAGCCGGATAATCTCCACATGTCTACCCTACTTTTATAATTTTCGAATCATAAATCTAATCGATAGATTATAAAAGGGTTTTAGGACGCGTCACTGCACCACTAGAAGCCAACTCCATCGATCAAGCTGGCTAAAACTTCCTCTCCCTCTTCTTATCATGCTCTCTGTCACTCTCCTTTAACTCCTCCGGTGACTTTCTTTTATTTGAAGATTGTTTTTTGCACGGCGCTTGGACGGTTACCGCTGGTATTAAAAACATTTTGGGGAATGGTTAGGTGGCGCGACAGTGTAAATGCATTTTTAATAATAACATTTTTGAATGGAACATTCTCAACATGAATGCATACATCTAAATAAATATAACTTACATATGTGGGAAAATACTGTGTTTGAAATGTGTAATTGAAATTAGATGCTAGCTTTTTGTTTTGATATATATATATATTTTGTATTCTAGTCTCCCTTCAGATATGTTAAGTGGCATGGCATTCAACACAATGCTGCTCACCTCCTTCAGTTGGGAGAAAAGCTGGTTCAGCCTTATGGGGGTACAGGGCTGCTGAGCCTAGAGATGGATCTGTTGGTCCTGGCACCAGGGGGAGGGACAACTGATTTAGTATGAATAGCTGCTAAAAATCTACCTGCATTTGTTAAATGTCAGCTAAAAGACCAGTGCAATTAAAAACCTGTATAGATATTAACCTCTTAAGCCCGAGGGTCCCCCCAGTGGACCCCCCCCACAGTTTTTTTACGAGACTATGTCTCAGGGCTTCTTAACATTTATGAAACTATTAATGTTCCATACCCTTTTAACGCTAAGAAACTCCGCTAACTGACAATGTGAACCATTTTTAGCTAAAAGAAACACAAGAGTAATACCAAGCCTTTGAATTAGCATGGAGCGAAAAAATGCTAACTAATGCTAACGGATTTTGCACAGCACTCACGGTAGAAATGCCCTTATTACTTATCGTAACTGCACAACCAAGATATACGATTTAAAGCTGAGACTCCACAGATTCCAGACATATAATATCATCACTGTAGGACCCCGAATTGCGGAGCTATCAGCCAGAAAAGAGAAAGTAAACAACATCCGGTTTAAAAAATATTACAATAATTTCGTCTTACCTTTTTTGATTTGTGATCAAAAGTTGTGTTCACCGGAATAAAAACGCCGCTCAAGGTTAATCCAATGTCTTTGTGTCACGTAGAAATTTTGACTGATAATCCTTCATCATATTTATGGCAATATACTGGGTTTAAAATTTTGCCGTCCAGACGTGCACTTTCAGATATGCTTTGTTCGCTTCTCTATTACGTCCGCTATGGTAATGTTTACGTTGATTTGGGAACTGCCCATCGATTCTATTGGTTCTGATGGTTAAGAAAAAGGTGTAAATCACACGAATCGACCAATGGGTTCCAGAGATATGGTCCTGCGTAAAGTATAAAGAATGCCAGCCAGTTTAAGTACTTTACGCAGGCGGCTTCATTTATTGTTTACTGCGTAACAGCAGGCATTACAGCAGAACCCAGAACACACGGAGGACAGAGCGGACAGCAGATAACGGAATTGCAGTTTTATTGCTTATAGATGATCAGAACATTTCAAAGGGGACACAGCAACATTGGATATTAACCTATGGATTAACTACATCATCGTTTTTATCGTTTTAATGCCATTGAAGACCAGTTTAGACCAGGCAAAGAGGAAGGTAAGCCGTTAGCCTAGCGCATGCTAGTACCTAGCGCCACTTGTTTTGATGTACGTTTTTGTTGATAACGTCGCAAGTTTGTATCTTTCAGTGTTGAGGTGGGCACCGTTAGATTCTGTGTCTTTACGATCAAAAACGATGTGTTGGATGTGCAGCTAGGATAAGTAATAAGGGAGCTAGGATAAGTAATAAGGGAGCTAGGAGTGATTTTCGGTGCAGTAATAGGTTAGCATTTTTCGCTCGGGGCTAATTCAGATGCTCACTGTTAGCATTGTGTTTTTTTTTTAAAAATAAATGAAAAAGATTAGTTAAATTAGTTTTTCCCCGTTATATGGATATAAAATATTCATAGTTTATTAAATAGTAAGGTTCCTTAGACGTTGTTTCCTGCAAATGACGCGATTTCGGTCCGTGGGGCCTATAAGTGCTATATAAATAAACTTGCCTTGCCTAAGAGGATAACAGAGTATGTTCTTATATTTTATTTTATTTTTTATTTTTTTTCACAACAGTTGTATTTGGATGGAATGAATACCTATAGTGAAAATTCAAAGTAATAAAATGATTTTTACAGTGAAAAAGTTCAAATGGAACTGATGGTTCCCAAATTACCCAGAGGTGAGTCCGCCTGGACTTTATTTTTCTAAATCTCTCTAAAAAGGTCAAATTTAACTTGTTTTGCATCAATCTTGATACAGGGTACTTATTATATGTTATAGTTTGGATTCCTAAAGCTTTTCGTCTACTAACCCATCATTCAAGGGTGGTTTTTACTATAAGTAATGTTTTTTTTTTAGGCGGACATTAGAATTTACATGTTTTTACTATGTTCCATCTGAATTTACTTTAAAATAAAAACATCTATATTGATTCTGACACTTCTACATCCAACTCACAGATGTAACCTTGCTTTGAGAGAAATGATTATTAATTTACCCCTTTTAGAAGTGAAGATATAGTCTTTGTTGTGTTAGTGGCATTTTCGAGCCTGAAACCTGAAAAACAGGCTCAGGGCTTAAGAGGTTAACAGTACTTAATGTCAGCTTAGTAAAAAAAAACATAACAATTATTATTTACAATGGACTAAGCTTAGCTAACTGACACAATTCCACCACTCATGGACCACACCCACCTTTTCTTTTGAAAAACTGGGTGTCGCCCTTTAGTCCCTCTCTCTTGTTTTTCTCTCCTTTCTTTTCTCTTTTGAAAGCCTGACTTTGTAAGTCGTTGACACATGGTATACAGGGTTTCCCACACATAGACTATACTTGGGCGGGCCGCCCAGGTATATTAACGGCCGCCCAAGTATATTTCGCGACCCATTTAGATTTTTTCTTTTTTTTTAATAATATATATATATATTTGTTTTCGTCCGTGACCACGACACCATCTGCGATCGATTAACTTGTGGACAATGATCCCTCGACTCTACGCCTCCTGTACCCAGTCCCGGACTGGCCATCGGGAGGACCGGGGGTTTCCTGAAGGCCTGGCCTGTTAAGTGGCCTGCCTCACACAGGGTGACTGGCTGTCTACATGATGTGGTCTGCCTCACACAGGGTGACTGGCTGTCCACATGATGTGGCCTCCCGACATGGCCACAGTCATACAGATCATAAATCAAAGCCGTTGATTGGTCTCTGTGTGTCATTCAAGCTCGGGATAACCTCAGCTCAGGTGAGGTAAAGGACTCTCTGAGTATTTAGATAGTTAACTTAGTCTAAGTTCTCTGTGGGTCTCAAACGGTTTGGTCACCATTTATGTAAACACATATTTCCATTTGAGAGGGTAGTGATTAGTAAAATATGCATGAATAAAAAATAAAAAGTTAACTAGGTGAAAAAAGGTAAGATACACTTTTAAAACTTGTTGAGAGCTAAAACTAGTCTTTGCTGCTGCCTCAAAGAGGAGCAGGGGGAGAGGAGGGGGACAGGAGAGGCTGGTTCAGGAGCACAGACACACTCACAACTATAAATGAACCAAAAATAAATAAACAAGTTTCAGTGTTTTTTTCATATTGGAAATTGTATGTTATTGGTTATGGCCATGATTTTATGATTATTGAAATGTATACAGTTCTGTTTCATATAGGTGTTTCCATAGATCTAGTCTCTTTATTTCCCCCTCAAAATGCACCAGATTGATGCATTTCACTCCAACATTTAAAAACAAATCTTACTGGGGGAGCATGCCCTCGGACCCCCCTGGACGATTTGAGGTCCACCCCCACTTACAATCACATTGATAGGTTCCTAAATACATTTACCATTTTTTTTAAATAGTAACCCATGTCCATATGTTTATTTGTGGGTAGTAGATTTAAACTATAGGGCTATCACTATGGGCCCTGCCTGTACCTGTTCGCTCTGCCATGGCGTGAAGGGTCTGCTAACAAGCGACCAACAGAAAGGTTAATGTTGTTGCACGTCACGTCACCTCACTATAAGACTAACATTCCTGACAATAGATCTCAATAGTCATCTCTTATGGTGTAAATGCATTTTTAATAATAACATTTTTGAATGGAACATTCTCAACATGAATGCATAAATCCAAATAAATATAACTTAAATATGTGGGGAAATACTGTGTTTGAAATGTGTAATTGAAATTAGATGCTAGCTTTTTGTTTTGATATATATATATATATTTTGTATTCCAGTATTCCTTCAGATATGTTAAGTGGCATGGCATTCAACACAATGCTGCTCACCTCCTTCAGTTGGGAGAAAAGCTGGTTCAGGTTCAGCCTTATGGGGGTACAGGGCTGCTGAGCCTAGAGATGGATCTGTTGGTCCTGGCACCAGGGGGAGGGACAACTGATTTAGTATGAATAGCTGCTAATAATCTGCCTGTATTTGTTAAATGTTAGCTAAAAGACCAGTGCAATTAAAAACCTGTATAGATATTAACAGTACTTAATGTCAGCTTAGTAAAAAAAAACATAACAATTATTATTTACAATGGACTAAGCTTAGCTAACAGACATAATTCCACCACTCATGGACCACACCCACCTTTTCTTTTGAAAGACTGGGTGTCGCCCTTTAGTCTCTCTCTCTTGTTTTTCTCTCCTTTCTTTTCTCTTTTGAAAGCCTGACTTTGTGAGTCGTTGAGACATGGTACTACACACGTAAGTACTAGCATCCCTGCTCCTCACATGCTCACACTAGTGTCTGCTAGAAAGTGCCGGCGGTGCTGCACCGCGTTTGGAGGCAGGACCAAACCATTACATGTAAATAGAACGGGGTGTACAGAGGCTTTGGATAATTAACTTTTGGAAGAAAATAAGTTAAATGAATTGTAAGTTTAGTGAGTACTTTACATTATCGATATAACGTCCTATTAATGTTAATTCTTGATGAATGATGAAAGGTTACTTAAACATTTTTTTCTTAATGTTCTAAAATAGTTTGGGCCCCCGTGGTGAGAGTGTTTGGGGTGGCCAATAGGGTGGCCAGGATTCAGCTGGGGGTGGCCACGGCCACCCCCAGCCACCCCCCAGCTCCGCCACTGGGCCTAGAGTCAAAGAGTATATGAGAGTGAGAGTGTGTTAATTAATATAGAGTCAAAGACTATATGAGAGTGAGAGTGTGTTAATTAATATATTTGGCAGTTTGGAGTAAGTCTGTAGATTTGTTTGTGTGTGTGTTTCATGTATAGAGGCTTTGCATATGACGTCACGGGTGACGCGACGTCAGCCCAGCGGCCATATTGGAGTACCAAAACAGACACCGTAATACTCATATTAATACACCTGTTTTTTATCGAACATATAATGGTGAACTTCTGTGCTATTGTTGGCTGCGGCAACAGAGGTGATCGAAACAGGGGGCCGAAGTCCTTTTACAGGCTGCCGGCGGTTATAACACATCAGGGTGAAGCAACACATGCACTTTCAAAGCGTCAACGGGAAACATGGCTCAATAGGATCGGACGGGAGGATCTCAAACCATCCAACCACAACTATACTCGCGTTTGTGGGGATCATTTCACGTCAGGTAAGTGTCAGGTTTTACATACAAACATTCAAAATCAACATACTAAGAAATGTATCTTAACAAGGAAATAGGAATCCTGGAGTCTGTGTCATCGATCGACATATCAGATTGTGGAGTATCTACAAAGTAAAGTCATCCCTTGGCTCAGGTCATCTTCCCACCAGTCTGTTAATCCCCTGCAGTGCTTCGTTTAACTGTTAATTAAAGAAATTCCTCCCCCTACTGACCATTTGATTATATGTAAACAGTAAAGGCTGTACAGTCCCTGGCACCTTTTCAGAGGCTTTTGGTTTCCTCAATTATTTGTCATGTTCTAATGTCTTGACACCAGCATTTTAAATATATCTAAAGTCTGACTTCGCCTGTCAAAAGAGGTCACATTTGTATTAATTAACAGTTCACGCAGGATATAACTGACCTACAATCTGATTTATTTGCAGGTAAACCAGTGGCACTTTGTGACAAAAATCATCCTGACTGGGCACCGTCTGTCAAATTGGGCCATGAGAAAATTACAGCACCTTCCCCTGCTACACATGCCAGGTATAAACGCGCCAGAAAAAGGTCATCCATCGCACCACTTGATCTCTACAGCATGGTATCTGATATACCATCTCCAGAAGAGCCCGCACCAGTCCTGGGAGCCACTAGGGAAGAAGAAGGACTGATTGAACCAGAGACTGGCACTGCAACTCAGACTGATTTGACTGGTGAAATGATTGACAAAATGTCATTTGAAATTAATAATGTAACAAAAAATGTTAACTTAAAAGAAAAGCTTGTAAAGTCCACAATTTCAGAGAGTACATTTAAGGGCGATGATGACCGTGTGCGGTTCTACACGGGACTTCCTACTTTTGCCATTCTAATGATGGTATACAATCTTGTGGAACTGCACATCAGTGTGAACGCTAAGAGTTCGCTGTCTAAATTTCAACAGTTTATACTGACACTAATGAAATTAAGATTAAACCAACCCCTGCAAGAGCTGGCTTATAAATTCAACACATCCACGTCTACAGTATCCCGTGTGTTTACCTTGATTATCGACGTCATGTTCAAACGTATGAGTTTCCTTTTGAAGTGGCCATCTCGGGAGGAACTCCAACTGACAATGCCTATGGATTTTCGCACTCATTTTGGTGCTAAAGTGGCTGTTATAATAGACTGCTTTGAAGTTTTCATTGACAGGCCAACAAATGTAATGGCACGGGCTCAGACTTGGTCAAACTACAAGCATCACAACACCATAACATTTCTCATAGGAATCTGTCCACAGGGTGTTATATCATTCATTTCAAGGGCATGGGGTGGCAGGTCCAGTGATAAGCATATTACAGAAAATTGTGGCTTCTTAGATAATTTTGCCTGGTGATTTGATTTTGGCAGACCGAGGTTTCAATATAAGTGACTCAGTGGGTTTCATGTGTGCTGAGGTTAAGGTGCCTGCATTCATGAAAGGCCAGAAACAATTATCAATGAAAGATGTTATTGACACAAGGAAAATTGCTAACGTGCAAATTCATGTTGAGCGTGTCATAGGATGTGTAAGGCAGCGATATACTATTTTGGGAGGACCAATTCCAATAGATTTTTTACTTTCTAAAGATGTAGATGGGATTACATTGATGGATAAAATAGCTGAAGTGTGCTGCGACCTGAATAATGTGTGTGATACTGTAATACCCGTTGATTGAGCCTTTACATTCTGTTACATCCCAATCAACCCATATCAGATTTAAAAATATTACATGTTTTTATTGTAATTATTATTACATTATTGTCAATGTTGTACTTGGTCAATTAAATGTCTTGATAATCAGAAAAGTGATTTGGGGTTTGGTTGTGTAGGGGAATGTTTGAAAATTATTTAAGCTGTTTTCAGGCATGGAAGATTAATGTTTTTCTCTCAAGTTTTCTATTGTCAGATTGGACACATCCCAAATTGCTTGAATGTGGTTTCAGACCTGCACTGCGCACTGTAATAGTACTGGTAGAATATTCAAGCTTGGGTAAATACATTTTGAAAAAAACAATTGAAAGGGCAAAGTATTATATTTATTACAGGTTTCCAATTTACCCATTGAAAAAGGGTGAAAAACAAGTACATGCTCCCTTAACTGTAAGCTGCAGAGATCACCTCACATAACAGAGATAGATTAACATTGTGACCATATTACAGTTTTTTTCAATGCTAAAACACATTTTTTGAAAGCAGGGCTTATTTTCTCAAAACACATTCACAAAACCACACACAAAGTGCAAAACACCTCATATATACTGCATATATAATCAAATAAATATATACACTGTCATTCAGATTGATTAATACTTCTGTTTCTTTTGAGAGGGGGCATGCTGATGACATTTGTCACAATACCAGCTTCCTTTGGGGGCAACTGTTATACCAACACATTCAAAATGAAACCAGGTAGTTTCACAATTTGTGTTATCACATCCTATCATGGGAAGCTTTTCCTCTCCACGACAAAGGCACCATTTGGGTATCAGTGGTTGGGTATCGGTTGGCTGAGTCAGAGTGGCACATAGAGCAGGGTCTGGTATCAGGCAGAGAGGCCTTTTTGGTGCAGTACGATGTGTTGGAACACTAGCCAACAGAAGTGCATGTTTTACACAGTGATAAACAAAGGAGTCCAATGGAGGCATTTCAGGCCGGGGGGGAGGGTGCGGGAGAGAAACTCCCTCTGGAGAGAACTTTGGGATTAAAGCCTTTGCAGACCATTTACTTGCACTAAAACCTATATCATACAGGAAAAGGGAAATCCCTCAAAAGCATAATAGGGCCTCTTCAAATCGCACAATAATGCTTTTGAATTGTGTCCAGATTTGTGTTGAAAAATTGAACAAACACCATTTTAAAACCAATTTAATTTCAATCCACATTGGCAGTGGAGTGACCTCTGTGTTCAAGCTAAATGTCAACATGATCACGCGAGTGCTCGGCTGCAGATTGGACCATGAAAACAAATTTGCTTCAACCTTCAGTGTTCCCTCTCGAAATGGGGCCGGGAAATAACTGCCACCATCTCAACCATTTATGTTCAATAAACAGCCCTGATATCATTCATGATACAAGTCAGCCTCCTTCGAGGACTGTAAATAAATACGGCAATTAATAAAAAAACAATTTGAGCCTTCTTGTTGTCATTTGTGATGATGTTTGCCCTTTCAAATCACCCCAAAACAGATGAAATTACTGTTAGAGTATGTTTTTAAACAGAGCGATTTTGCAGGTAATCTGTTCGTGTAAAGAAGCTGTCAAGTGTTCTAATGATCATGTGTAGCAACTCAGCCCCATGGGGGAATAGCTGAATACATTCTTGATTGATATTGGCTCAGGCTTTTTCACAGGAAGTGTGTAAAGCTGCGTAGTTTTTGTAAGGAAGAAATTGTATTAATCTTCAGCTGTCAGTATAAACAGGTCATCTTGTTATAGGAAAACATATATTTCATTATGTCTTTAAAATAAACACTTGGGTAAACAATAACATTACAAAATAATAGAAAATGACTGAAAATAAAACCCTCTCTCTTTTCCTCCGTACCCAAATCTCTAAAAACGGGGCTACAACGGAGCTGATCCAGATTTGCGTCCGATATGACGTAATATCGGTAATGTAGGCTGGCTTTACGCCCACGGCCCTATCAGAAATGTTGCTATCAGAAACAATGCCCGACTGTTTTGGACGTAATGGTCAGTGTTTACATTAGCATCGCTAACACTCAGAGCTAACCTGTACTGGAGAGAGCATGTGTGAGGTGTGCATTAATAATTAAAACCCAACGTTAAAGTAGACATTTTACTGAAATCAGTACATTTTACGTTTGCTACTTATATCTATTTTTCATGCTAATAGCATACTGATCAATGATCAGTGTGATATGTAATGGACTGATGTGTAATACGGCTGGTTGATCTCTCAGATGTGTTTTATAGTTTATATATTAAGTCTGTTTTCTCTGCAAAATGATCCTGCAAATCTATCAATGTTGTTTTTATTGGTATTGATTGTGAATCAATGCTTTGTGGTTGAGCTCACATTTCTGCTGCTGGTTGTTTGGTTGTCATAATGTCATGATGCTATGGCGGCTGTTATGCTTATGATTATCACTGAAGTAACATAAGAATACTCATGTTAAAGTACTAAGTGATATGGGTTAAACAGGTATTTCACATTCCCCCAAATGGTTCATTATCACTGCGTTTGTTGTCACTAAAGGAAAGTACATTTCTGCTGCATTCATTCAACAGGTGCACATTAAGAGAGGACGATTTCTGGTTGTTGTTTGGCTCATTCAGATGTGTTTTGTGCATTACTTCTTGGCATAGTCTGCTCCCTGGCAATCTGCAAAATGACCCTGCTGCGATTCTAGCCCTGTGTGCTTTGTTTGTATTGGTATTGATTGTGAATCAATGCTTTGTGGTTGAGATGCTGGTTGTTTAACTTGTGCCATGCTGTGAATGCTATCATGTTAGTGATACACATTGTTGTAAAATATGATTATACGTGAAATGGGTTAAACACATATATATATATATTCAACCCAGTCTCATGGCATTTCGTGTTCACCAACACGATTTTTAATCTATTGATTCGTGTTCACCAACACGATTTCCCCCTTTTTTTCGTGTTGCACAGCACGATTTTAAAAGCAATGTATTTCTACTGGTAATGACGCTCATGGAAGCACCGCATTCGTTTGTGTCGGCTGCCCTTAAAGGCAATGTGAGCGTCCATTCTCATTGGATAACGGAGAATTGTACACCCGGAAGTAAGTATTCCCCTTACTGTCGATTGATTTTACAGCGATATCTGCACTACTCATCGACTAAAAAACACCAGATTATCCTTGTTAATTATACAACATTGATTGGTTTAAATTGTGTGCAATGCTTTTGTATTTTTCCCCTTCGATTCGGAGAAACAAATATTTTTTCGGAGTAAAGGATAGCAGAAGACACTACATTACCCAGAATCCCCAGCTATCGTTTGGACTACACCATGTGCTCTGATTGACAAACCCCGCGATAGTCCTCAAGCTCTGTGATTGGAGAGTGTGCTCCGAGGGTTACGCCGAGCCTCGAACAGCACTTGAAATGGGATGGAACCAGACTGTCCAAAACTGGATTTGAATGGGTCCACCCCGTGGACCCAAGTTTTTCATTCAATGCATAACTACACCATAGTTGTGTAGGCCTATATGATATGTCAATAAACCTTAGAAAATCTTGAAATCTTGAAAGGGATGTGCAAAATAGTCATTATATACAGTCTTTAATTAACTATTAGTAGAGAATAACGAGTAATGAATATACTTTATAGGGATCCTATTAATATCTAATAATAAAAATAATGAAATTCAATAACATGCTTTAACCACTAGGTGTCCATTTATATCAGCTGTGCACCTTTATGGTGTAAATACAGCCTATCTACCAATTGGATCAAATATAAAAGTCAGCCGAATTAGTGTTGATACTGCAAGGAGACGTATTGTGTGAAAAGAAATGTAAGATGTTGTTTAATGGCTGATATATTTATGATCCACGTCACGTTTTCAGTTCTCCTGTTTGTCTAGAAGTCTTCTCATCAGGGCTCTATAAATACAGAACTACGGCAGATATGTAATATGTAATGCAGCCGAACCGTGTATTACAATGCCGTTATGTGATGACTTTCAAAGAGAAAAGCAAGCACACTCCGAATAAAGTATTATTTTATTTTTTTTAAATGTTTTCGGTCTGTTTCCGGTATTTGTTAATGACGATGTGCTCTGAGATGTGAGACTGGAATTGCACAGGGGGAAATAACGTAGGCTATCTTTAGATGCGGATTTTGTTAAACTAATATGTTTGCGCTGTGGACCAACACTATACATTGACGGGGAAGGGGGTAGCAATAAAGATAACACCATTAAACAGTTACACAACATAACAGAAATAATATCGATAGCAGCGTTCCTAGCAACCACCTTGGTAACAATGAAAACGTTCTATGGACGCAATTTCCTGAAGTAATCTTCGTAATAACTAGCAAACTAAAGATCATGTACATCCACTGCACACATAATCTGAAATAACAACTCATATTTCTCGCATCAAATGACATCAAAACGCATTTTAATGGCCAAACTAACTTTAAAATAGACATTTTCCACCGAGAATAAAACGAAGTTCGGCCATGTTTTTTTTTTCTGCAGGGAGAAATTTGAAGATCACGTGACATAGACGCCAGCCATTGGAATGAATGGTGAAAAAAAACGGGGTTTGTCAAACAGAGCACATGGTGTAGTCCAAACGATAGCTGGGGATTCTGGGTAGTGTAGTGTCTTCTGCCATCCTTTACTCCGAAAAAATATTTGTTTCTCCGAATCGAAGGGGAAAAATACAAAAGCATTGCACACAATTTAAACCAATCAATGTTGTGTAATTAACAAGGATAATCTGGTATTTTTTAGTCGATGAGTAGTGCAGATATCACTGTAAAATCAATCGACAGTAAGGGGAATACTTACTTCCGGGTGTACAATTCTCCGTTATCCAATGAGAATGGACGCTCACATTGCCTTTAAGGGCAGCCGACACAAACGAATGCCGTGCTTCCATGAGCGTCATTACCAGTAGAAATACATTGCTTTTAAAATCGTGCTGTGCAACACGAAAAAAAGGGGGAAATCGTGTTGGTGAACACAAATCAATAGATTAAAAATCGTGTTGGTGAACACGAAATGCCATGAGACTGGGTTGATATATTATGTTTCCCGAAATGCTTTAATCCCAGTCTATCACAGCATGTGTTGGCACTCCTCAAGGTAAGTGTTGCTGCTTTCATTAAAGAAGTGCACATCAACAGTGGATGTTTTGGCTTTGTTCATCTGTTTTATGCTCTGTCATAAGGCTGCTTGTTGTTTCGCTCTCAAATGTGCTATGTGCTTTAAGCTTTAGTATCTGCTGTCTGATAACCTGCACAATTATACTGCTGTCCTTCTATCCATGTGCTTTGTTTTCAATCTTATTTATAAGAAATCTAATTCTTGCAGTGGCTTAGCTCTTTCTTTTGCGGGTTGTTTGGCTTGTGAGAACTCATGTTTTAAGTATACGTGATTTAGAGTTGAAGGGGTATTGCAGCATTTCCCCAGACGTTTTAAATCCAGTCTATCACTGCATGCTTTCAGTATTGTGATACAGAAAATGATCTCCTTACCAAGCTTAGTGTTTCCTGCTTTTATTAAACAAGTGCACATTTAACGCGGATGTTTTGTTTGAATCAGTTTTATGCTGTGTCATATGACTGGTTGTAATGTTTATGTCTTTGAGCTGGTTAAATGAAAACGCTGATTTGTGGGGGAAACTTCTGAAGCAATTGGAGTCAGGACTCAGAGAGACACAAGGAGAGCTGGAGCTTTGATGGCAAACACTGATGGTTTATTTGGAGCTTCGGCCGGAGAATTCACAAGACATGTCGCGAGCCACGAGTTGACCACACGGTTGAGATGCCAAATCAATTCTGAAGAGCCCTCCTGTAGCTCCAGGTTTTAACTAGTTCAGAGTGTAATAATCAACATTCTTCAATTGATAGACTAAACAGCTGAGGACACTGAATCACAGTTGTTGTCGCTTATGGCTCGGGGTCATCTACACCCCGAGAAGGATGTGTTCCAGGTGTCCCACAACAATAACTATCTCTGACCGAGAGTTGCCCGGTCACAAACTGGTAACATCAACTAAATGCTAGGGCAGCCCCTCCTTAAGGGAGATAACGGCTGCTCGAGGTTGGGCTTCTGCGTCAGAGGGCAAAAGATGACATGCAGGGGGAATTATTCC
The DNA here is from genome assembly GCA_028583405.1 of Pogonophryne albipinna. Taxonomy (NCBI): domain Eukaryota; kingdom Metazoa; phylum Chordata; class Actinopteri; order Perciformes; family Artedidraconidae; genus Pogonophryne; species Pogonophryne albipinna. The sequence goes on from JAPTMU010000719.1 coordinate 15,912, forward strand.
CTGACAAGTATTACAAGTGATATTTGTTCAGTTGGACAGGTTATGCAGCACTTCCCCACATGTTTGTATCTTCTTGCACTGCATTTGTTTTATAGTTGGCATCTGCTGTCAAACAAAAAAATGATGCTGTCCTGCTACTCCTGTGCTTTGTTTTCATTGGTTGTGAGAATAAATGAATACTTCCTTTGCTGGTTGTTCAGCTTGTGAAATGCATTATATTGTTTTCAAACTGTTTATATTCATTGGAGTGAAATAAGATTACTCAACAATCATTCACAAGTGTTTACATGTGATACGGGTTGAACAGATGTTCCCCCATGTATCTCCACTTGGATACAGAAGATTGACACTTCACCCAGGTAAGTGTTTGCTCTCACTAAAGTGTTTCATGAAAAACATGTTTTGGCTCTTTTCTTAGGTTTTCTGTGCAATGTGATGTGGTTGTTTTTATTGTTAATGTCTTGGCATCTGCTGCCTGTAAATCCTCTATGTTCCTGCTGCTTTCCCTTTTTGCTTTTGGCTTGTTTCACTCACTGTTGTTAACATTGTGATTTTATATATATATATTTGGGATATCCGTCGTAGCCAGGGTTTCCGATCAGTCTTTGTGTGATTTGTACTGAGGAACAAATATCACATCACCGACGGGTGAAAAATAGTGTTTTGGTAACACGGGGTGTTCAGGTAACACTTAAAGACTTTGTTATGGAACGCAAAGCAGATTAGGGGGCTAGTACACCCTCCTGAGGGTCCGATTGTGGATGTCATGCGAGCAAAACATGGTGAAAACAGTCTGTCTAAATTAAAAATCTGGACGGAAATGTTCGGATTTCCAAAGGGAGGTTCTTTGAGTAAATTAAAAATCAAGAACCTAAAGAATTGAACTATTCATATCTTAGACTGCACTGTAACTTTTATCTTTTAATGTTTATTTTATTAGCTTTTCTTTTTAATGACTGATTTTAAATGCCATTTTCTTAATGTCTTTCATTTTTTGTTTTTCTTTTAATGTTTCTTTTATTATCTTTTACTGTTTTTAAATGCCTTTGTCTGAATGTCTTTCATTTTTGTAAAGCACCTTGAATTGCCTGGTGCTATATAAAGGTGCTATATAAATAAACTTGCCTTGCCTTGCCTATTTACCCATGTTTGAATGTTTGTTATGAACTGACCAGAGTTTGGGGCTCATTTCCTCATATCATTTAGTCTTTTGCAATAGAGGTTTCCTATTTGCTCAGGGTAAACCTGTTGAATGTATGTTGGTTTTAAGCATGTATCGCACACTCATAACCAGATTTATTTGTCATATTTGTTTCATGTGAAATTAAATATGACGATTGCCCCACATAGGAGAGATTATTTTCTCCACACACCTTCAAAACATTTCAGTTCAGACCAATTTGACATCTTCAGTTTCTATTCTTCCTATCATGATTACATCTAAGCTGCTGAGGCTCTGTTCTGCTGTTTGCCGCTGCTCACATTAAACTCATATCGATGTACTGATGGCCCTCTGCTGCTTATCAATGTTGCATAATTTCACAAGATGAGATTGTCTGCTCCCAGCCATAACTTTTTGTGATTTTTAATATGCATAACTGAATAATTATCTCCGCTGCACATCAGGTGGACTGCCGGGTTTAGATTTATACGTCTCATTTCGCGAGATTATACATCCCCCTCGGCGGCTGGAGGTGTTTTGTGGAGGAATGGCCACACGGCAGCTTGTTCTCAGCTTTATCAGATCCTACTGCGTAGCTGGCTCTATATTTAATAAGGGAGAAGTTGGCTGACAATGAAATGACTTGTGGTACAATCTAACAATCCTTTGTGGGGAAAAAGGATGACATTGTATGCATACAAATCTGACCCCCCTCCCCTTACTGGATTTTTCATTATCCGCTAATGATACTCTATGGCCTCTCAGGCACGTCTTGTATTTGGGGATGTAATGTTGTCATAGCAATGAGGAAAGCATCCCCGCCTGGTGGACAGGGGCCAGGAAGGTGGCGGATTATGAAGCTGTACCGATGCAGATTGGATTCTTATATTATCCCGAGTGTCATCATAAACTCATGAGCTAACACTTCTCTAATCCTCCACGGATGTTTTTCTCCCTCTGTGTTATCTTTCATTTCGTCTAGAGGGAGCGTTTGTCTGATCCTTGTAGTTTGTGTAATCCCACTGCTATCTGCTCTGACACCATTTGTCCTGGAGAGATACTCTGTAAGTGCAATGTGGATACCTGCATTTCATTTTAAATCGTGTCTGTCTGACAGAATCTCCCTGCACAAGTGTAGGAACTTTTGATGCCACATTCGGTTTATTTGATATTACAGGGTTGCATTAATTGTGAACCCGTTTCACCTCTTATCTATTGATACTAATTCTGATATCGATTGTTATTGCATTGATGCTAAGGGGTTTAAATCACAAGTTTCACCATGAGATCGTATTTATTCTTTGGAAAACGGTACAATATTTGCTGTTAGCAAAAAGTCTCCCAGGATACCAGTCTCAACTTCTGGGCCTGCGATCGATATGACATGAATGATGGGAGGTAAAGATGCCTGACCTCTTGCCTGTTCCCTTCCCAACAGGAACAGGGAGGTCTGACCGAGGCTCGCCCCCCGGGGCTCTCTGGCACTGAGACATGCTTGCAGGGATAATTAATGAGAATTACTGTTGAAGAGAGAGGCTCTTTGGCAGCGAGAGAGAGGGGATCATTGAGACGTAATGACTGTGGGGAAGAAGACCGAGATGGAAGTGGTGGGAGGAGACATGAAAAGAGACTAATGTGATTATTTTGCTCCTGGCAGAGGACATACTTGCATTTTGGCATCGGTGTGTGTGTTTCCCCCTACTGTCAGTGACCAACGTCCTGCAATATCCTCGTAAATATCGCGATTTTATTCTGTTTCAGCTCTGCATAGGCAGGATGAGTGGCACTGAAGCATTTGGGCAGGGAGGTATTCAGGCATTTTGATCTGAAAGTAAAACGTTTTTTATTTTTTATTAATTATAAGCCTCCCTTTCACCCCAGCTCAAATTCCATTTCATAAAACGCTTGCTTGGTCTCGAACACACTTCACTGGAGAAAGGAAATCCCTGAGGCTCACTGTGAGGAAACCTCCTTAGGAAAAGGCCATGAAGCTTAAGTAAGTAAAAGTCAATGCAGCTAATTAGTTCTGAGCTAATAGTCCTCAAACAGCAGAGTAAAGATGACTTTCAATGGAACAGGTTCTTACACCAACACATTAATTATAATCAGTCGTCAAAGAGGAGTTCTATACAACATAGCAATGGTTTTAAGGAGAAATAATGCTCAATATAACAGGCATTTTCAAGCTTTTGCGTGTAACTAACACAGTGTTTAATGTGTTGCCAGCTTTTGTTTTAATCAGTCCTCATTACAAAGAATACAAATTACACACTAGACTGACTGATTTGCATTTTTGTTTTAAAGGAATTTGGCAACTACACAGATTTAGTAGCTCATTTTTCATGGGCATAATATCCACTGGCAAAGATGGGAACACTCGCTTTTTTGTAGTCCCTCTGGTTTTACAGATTGAGTTTAATTTACTCACCAAAATATCTCTAAACGGTGTCCTCTCGTTTTTCAGAGAGAAATGGGGAAAATCTCGAAATGCTCTTTAGAGAATGCTATGATCAGCAGCTAGTGAATTACTGTCCTTAAAGCCTCACTAAGGATACGCTTTTATGAAGGTTTTGTTGTTCTTTGAACAGCCTGAAAGAGAAAACTGCAGACAAACTGTGGACTCAAGTTTTGTGAATTTGTCTGCAGGTTCGTTTGAGTAAAAACATGTATTCTATATTGATCTATGCTGGTGTCTTTAGTTATTGTCTTTTATTAGAACCAAGGAAAGTTGTGGAGAGGACATTGCACTTTGTTTATGTGTATGGGTGCATTTCACTTCTCTTATTTTTTATTTCCTCGCTCCTCGGTCTCGGTATCACCGGAAGTTGATTTGTCTGCGCCATCTTGAGTAGCGTCCCAGTGGCCTTATTTGTGCCGGAGGACCGAGGAGCGATAACGGAGGAGCGATAATCGAGGAACTACCAGACCATCCTCTGGTGAAATCCTCATACACTCGCCCCGCCCCCTTACTGTGTATCGCTCACTGATTGGACGATGCAGCGCATGCACTGATCTGGCTGCTGTCAGACGATCAGCTGTGCGGCGTTGTCACAAACGGACGTCGCTTCACGTGACGCTCCGGAGGAAACAACGTCCCATTGCTCTTAAAACTCATTTCCCTGCTTCTCGTGGTTTCCTTGCGTCTCTCCATGCTTCCCTGGTGGGAGGGACTAGTGAGGGAAGCAAGGAATCCATTTAACCGAAGTGCAACGCACCCTATGAAGATTGTAGGTCAGTATGGTGGCCCATAAGGACCAAATGCATGCAAAGTAAAAACTAAAACCTTCATTGCACATTTTTACACATTTTTGTTCCCTACTTGGTAGTAGTTGCACTTGAGGTGATTTCTCAATGTGTTTTTGGACCACTGTAGATCTCTGTCAAGGAAATAACAGTTAATTAATAATATATAGTATCTTTTACCGAGTTATTATGAAAAGATATTGTGAATTCCTTGATTTTATATCTTTTTTTAAGTCTACAGAAACACAAGATATAGAATTTACTGGCATTATGTTTTTGGGCCAAAAACTTCCTTCCAAGTCCGTTAGCTATAAAATCCCTGAACCGCCTCCATTTCTCATGTGCAGGCACCTCCAAACACCCATAAACAAACTTGGGCTAGATTTGTTGTGGTCCTTGGATACTTTTCAGTAATTCAAAGCCTTTGTGGTGATTGTTTGGATGCCGTTATTCGACAGTAGAAGCTATGTTTACACATTAGTACCTTGAAGTAGAGAGGAAATAAAAAAATGTGAAATCACTTACTGTGAAGTGGAATAAAAAACCTGCAGACTTAGGCTTAAGATTGGACACCACTGAATATAAAGTGGCTGTGCTCGCTTGAGTCTGATGGTATTGGTTTTGAGAGCACAATTCAATTCAATAACCTTTATCGTCCTCCGAGGGCAACTCTGGACCAGCAAATAAACAAAAAGGAAAATATGCAAAAAGATAAACATAAAGTTAGTGCCAGGGAATCCTCCTGCTGTTGAGAGAGGTTTTCTAACAAATAACTGGACTCTTCCCCAAAAGTAAGAACATTTCCTTCCTCCAGTTGTTTGCTTTTGAGCTTTCTTTTTCCAGTTTTGCTCAAATTGAGGCTAAACAAACCTGGGCAAAGCCAGCAGCATTTTTTACACATGCTTCCATCAAAGTCTTTGTGATGGTCCAAACAGCTACTGGCACATCCACAGAGCAAAGCGAAAAACAAAGCAGTCTTTCTGAGTTATTGTAAAGCCTAAAATGCCGCCTTACAGAGATCAGTGGTATTTCAGCACATCTCTTTCATCATTAGTTGTCACAAATGATATGTGAGGGTGGTGGTGACCTTGAGGGTGGAGGTTTGGACCTCCGGAAAGGCCAGGAAATCCTCTGCAAAAGTACATTTTCTAAATAATAAAAAATACTGCTGTGGTAGTTTGCCTCAACACATCACTGCAACTGTTTCCAGCATCAGTGTGTATTAGTGTGCGTATTAGGGCTGTCCCGAATACCATTTTTCGGGCTGCGGATATTCAGGAGGGGGGGGGGGTGTAATTTGGCTTGGCTTCCTATTTTGTATGGACATGCTTTTATTTTGAAAGAGAGGTAGCACTGTTGACAGGAAGTTGTTGTTGCTATGGAAACAACGTGACGGAGATTAACGGAGAAAAAGTCATATCTACATATAAAGACGGACAAAGTAAACGAGAAAGTTTATGGTTAAGTGTTAGCACCCCTCGAAGAGACACAAGCTCTTACGTTGATATTGGAGAATTCAATAAATTCAATTTGGCAGCCGCAGTACAGCGCGGCTACCAAAAAAAACGAATATCCGAATAACAAAATTGAAACCCGAATAGTACTCCAACGAATGAATATTCGAATATTCGGGTACAGCCCTAGTGCGTATGTGGATTTCTATTAATATTGCTCATATTTTGTTGCACTTTCCACATATTTAACATCGTGTCTGGTGACATACAGAAGTTTAAGAGGAAATATTTATTTTATTTTTATTTTAATCGTTTATTTGGTCGTTACATTGCACATTAATGAACACTTAAAACAATAAATATGCCAAGTGTAAATATGCCGGATTTAGCTTTGAGCTACTTTCCATCCGCAGTCACATGAAACATTAAGAAAATGAAATGTACACACATAGCAGTACAAATACATAAAATGCAAGAAATATATTATGCTAATTCTCCCGTTCATTTTATATTTTTGTACGTATCCGAGTGTAGTTAAAAGTGTATTTTTCTACATATTATATCTTTAATAATTGTTTAGTTTATAGATGTGCAAACTCAAACTAAAATAAAACATTTGAAAAAGGCAAATGAGCACATTTTCTAAATACAAAAAAATACTGCTGTGGTAGTGTGCCTCAACACATCACTGCAACTGTTTCCAGCATTGTGTGTGTGTGTGTGTGTGTGTGTGTGTGTGTGTGTGTGTGTGTGTGTGTGTGTGTGTGTGTGTGTGTGTGTGTGTGTGTGTGTGTGTGTGTGTGTGTGTGTGTGTGTGTGTGTGTGTGTGTGTGTGTGTGTGTGTGTGTGTGTGTGTGTGTGTGTGTGTGTGTGTGTGTGTGTGTGTGTGTGTGTGTGTGTGTGTGTGTGTGTGTGTGTGTGTGTGTGTGTGTGTGTGTGTGTGTGTGTGTGTGTGTGTGTGTGTGTGTGTGTGTGTGTGTGTGTGTGTGTGTGTGTGTGTGTGTGTGTGTGTGTGTGTGCGCTACGGTAGAGAGCTTGTTTCCACGTCTGCTAAATATACAATCATCCATCCATCCATGCAGGCAATAACAGCAGCCCTGTATTGGATTGCCTTGTTGTGCGTTGCCTACAGTTGTAGTTTTCAAATTGCTCATTGAATCCTACTCCATCAACTTGTCTCAGAGACACAGGACATGAGTCTCTGAGGCTATTGCAAATAATATTTTCAATTCACTTAACACATATATGTTTTAACGAGTATCTGCAACCAGCTGCTGTTGCTTTTATGAGCAATCTGGACAACTTCAGGCTACATTTTCAACTCTAACCCTTCAAATCACTTTATTTCAGTGTCTGAAATGCAGTAAGCATCTTAACAGAAGTGAACAAGCATTCAAGTCCAGTGTAATAGTGCCTATAAGTATATAAATATGATAGATATGAAAATATCAAGTATAAATGGTATTAAAGGTCCCGTGTCATGGCCATTTCTACTGATCATAATTCCATTGTTGAGGTCTACTAAAATAGATTTACATTGTTCAAGGTTCCAAAATCGCATTGGTTTCTCATACAGCATCTCTGTATAGTATGTGTATTCACTCTCTGTCCTGCACGACTTGTTGGAGCTCCTGCCCCCCCCCCCTCCCTGTGAGCCCACTGTGTGTTTATGTGTTACAATGGCGTTTGTTGGCAACCAGAAAAGGACACCAGTAATGACAAACAGATGAGAATGCTGCGTGGGGTCTGGGTGCCGTGTTGGCGGGACGTTGCGGGGCTCGCTGCTCCGCCCTTTGAGACTCGAGGAGTCGACAGTGTGAGCTGGATTACTGGTGTGTGTGTGTGTGTGTGTGTGTGTGTGTGTGTGTGTGTGTGTGTGTGTGTGTGTGTGTGTGTGTGTGTGTGTGTGTGTGTGTGTGTGTGTGTGTGTGTGTGTGTGTGTGTGTGTGTGTGTGTGTGTGTGTGTGTGTGTGTGTGTGTGTGTGTGTGTGTGTGTGTGTGTGTGTGTGTGTGTGTGTGTGTGTGTGTGTGTGTGTGTGTGTGTGTGTGTGTGTGTGTGTGTGTGTGTGTGTGTGTGTGTGTGTGTGTGTGTGTGTGTGTGTGTGTGTGTGTGTGTGTGTGTGTGTGTGTGTGTGTGTGTGTGTGTGTGTGTGTGTGTGTGTGTGTGTGTGTGTGTGTGTGTGTGTGTGTGTGTGTGTGTGTGTGTGTGTGTGTGTGTGTGTGTGTGTGTGTGTGTGGCGCTATACGGCTTGGTCCATTTGGTCGTCGCTAAGTCACTTGGTACCAGGAAGAAAAACAATGGAAAAAGAGAAATGTCCAACGAGGCGTTCTGGGGCAGCATAGACAGGTCTTTTCTGTGTTAGATTTTTACTCTCTACAGGGTGTACTTTGAGGGTTTGTGACTCTGCAGACCGTTCACATGCAGAACAAGCTACATAACAAGGGGACTGGTAATAACCAGACAAGCAGCTGATGTCAATGGGGAGCTCATTCCACCATTTTGGAGCCAGGATAGCAAACCCACGTGTTTTTGCTGATGGGAACTTGGGTCCCCCTCGCAGTGCGGGTGCAGCGAGCCGTTTGGTTGATGCAGAGCGGAGTGCACGTGCTGGGGTGTACAGTTTAACCATGTCCTGGATGTAGGAAGGGCCAGATCCATTCGCAGCATGGTACGCAAGTACCATTGTCTTGAAGTGGATTCTAGCAGTTACTGGAAGCCAGTGGAGGGAGCGGAGGAGCGGTGTGGTGTGGGAGAATTTAGGAAG
>JAPTMU010000720.1:0-24466 GCA_028583405.1 Pogonophryne albipinna
TGATGAAGGTACCCCAGAGTCATCTCCACCAGCGTGTTCTGGCTGAGGAAAGCTTGAGGCTTCATCCCTGAGGAGAGGAGGGGGAGGAGCTTCTGAGGGACGTGCTCCTGCAGCTTTAACAACACACACACACACACACACACAGGTAATTAGGACTTCATTAACTAATAAATACTCAATTAACTAAAAGCATTAATTAATACATAAATACTCATGTGAATTATAAACTCACTCAATAAATAAACAATGTAATTAATAACTCACTTTCTAAAACAAACAACAAGCTAAATAAATAATCAATCAAAAATAACTACATGAATACAAAATAAATTTAATAAAATGTAATAAATCAATATGTTGTTGTTGTTGTTGTCACCTTGAGCGCCCGCTCCATCAACAGAGTGATCTCCTTCTCGATGTTCATGAGCTGAGAGGAGACTCCCAGCAGCTGCTTCCTCACGTGATGCACCTTCCTACACACACACACACACACACACACACACACACACACACACACACACACACACACACACACACACACACACACACACACACACACACACACACACACACACACACACACACACACACACACACACACACACACACACACACACACACACACACACACACACACACACACACACACACACACACACACACACACACACACACACACACACACACAGGGTCGCTTAGCAACAGAGCAGGGTGTCATGGCAACGTGTGATGTCACTTCCTGTCCGTACCTCATCCACTCCTCGCTCTTGGAGATGAAGAGGCGGTACTTCATGGCGCATTCCTCCGTGAAGAGGGAGCGCGCTTTCGACGCATGAAGCACCAACTTCTGCCTGAAGGACACAGTCATTATTAATGTGACATTATACTGATTATTTTACCACCAAAGAATGATCAAAAAACACAAGAAACGGTAGTTTAACTTTATTAACGAATGGTTTTACCGATTGGCAGAACTGATATTATTGTAATAAATAAACACAGAATATATATTTACTTGTCAAATTTGTGGATCTGCTCCTCGTTGTACGGCAGACCTGAACGCAGTGAGAGTTACAGCAGATTAAAGAAAGGATCAATAGATATTTGAAAAGGGAATAAATTCACATTATCATGAGATGAATGTAAACACTGACGCCTCTCAGCTTTGTCCTTCTTGAACTGATGGTAGATGGCTGTGATGGAGTCCAGCAGCACTTTGATCTTCTCCACACTGACGGGAATCATCACCATTAATACAATGTTTTACATCAATGCATCATTAATATAAACATATCATTAAATACAATAACCAAAATAATTGATCAATAAATAATTTATTAAATAAAATCTCAGTTACTAAATAAATAATAAACAAATAGATAAATTACAAAATAAATAGGAAAATCAATAAATAACCTAAAATAAATAAATAAGAAAACAAAAAAATAACAACATAAATAACTAACTAAATATCTCAACTAATAAAAAACATGAAATAAAAATGTGATTTTAATACAATTAGCAAAATAGAGCTGGATGTTCATTAAGTTCATTAAGTTCATTAAGCAATAAAAGATATGCAGAATATTGAGTTAAACGGGCAGTGAGCTCACTTCCGGTCCTCGGGGTGCGTTCCAACCTGCAGGATCCAGCTGTCACTCAGCAGCCCGGAGGGGAGGAACTTAGACTTCAAATCCTGAGACGTTCGCTCGATGGGCTCCAGAGAACCAGAGATCTGCACACACACATTGATACACACTGTTATACACACAGAGTACACAGTGCGTGTGTGTGTGTGTGTGTGTGTGTGTGTGTGTGTGTGTGTGTGTGAGCTCACTCTGAGGACTTTCTTGTGCATGTCACAGATCTCGTCGTACTCTGAGGACAGCATGTTGGCCTGCATCATAACCTCAAACCTGCAGCAGAAACACATTAGTTTTAAATAGAGATAAATAAAAGAACAAATAAAGACCTCAAACTGAAATATATGAAAAGAATAAACATTTAATAAACAACTTTATTATAAATCAACAAAACGAATATAAATACCTAAATAAAGAAATAGCTGAATCAATATATTACTAAATTGGTGAATAAAATGTCTCACAGCTGCTCCGTCCTCTGCAGGATTTGGGTGCAGTAATTGCAGAGATGGAAGACTTCAGACTTCTTGTGAAGGATCTCACTGTAGTCCTCCTTCATCAGCTCTCTGCACACACAGAACATCCCATAATATTCAGCATGTCTTCATCAACAACAACAACAACAACAACAAACAACCTCGCTGGTTTTTAACTCACATCAGGCCTCGCACTCCCTTCCTCACGAGCTCCTGATAAAGCAGCAGAGACTCGGAGGTTTTCCACAGGTGACCCACGTCTCCAGCAAACGTCTGGAAACAACAACAACAACAACAACAACATTAACATATTAGGATAATTAAACTAATAATTTGAGATTTTGAGAAAAAAAGTAATAATTTGAGATTTTGAGAAAAAAAGTAATAATTTGAGATTTTGAGAAAAAAAGTAATAATTTGAGATTTTGAGAAAAAAAGTAATAATTTGAGATTTTGAAAAAAAAGTAATAATTTGAGATTTTGAGAAGAAAAGTAATTATTTGAGATTTTGAAATAAATAGTAATAATTTGAGATTTAGAAAAAAAAAATCTGAATTTGAGATTTTGAGAAAAAAAGTCTGAATTCTGAGATTTAAAAAAAACAAATCGGAATTTTAAGATTTTCGGAAAAACCTTTTTCCAAGATGTGATTTTTCAGAAGGAAGAAAGAGTCAGAATTTGAGACGAGGGAAACTGGTCTTGTTTGTAGTTATTTGATATACCTTAGCGTAGCTGGCGTCGAGGTCCAGGTCGTAGCGAGGCTGAACTTTCGGGGGACTCGCTGCAGAGAAAGAAACACGGAAACGGGTCGTTAGTTAAAGCTAAATAACTCACTTTTGGGTATTTTTTAACCTTTTATTGATACTTGGAATCCAAGGCCGATATTAAAAATGTCAAATGTTTGAATTGATAAACAAACACAAACCAGGATATGTTCAAAACAAATTCTCAGAATGTTGACTTTTTTATCAAAATCTCAAAAATGTCGATTTTTTTTCTAAATCGCAAAATTATTTTCTTGAAAACCTTTTTTCTCTAAAAACGGAAAATGAAGTAGTTTTCTACGTACGGTCCTCGGAGATGAATAAAAACATGAATAAAGTAGTAATGATTGAATAAATGACGTACGGTCCTCGAAGATGAGCCCCACGGTGGCGACGGCCTCGCGGCTCAGCAGCATGATCGGGTTTTCTCGGGATGTTTTGGGGAAAACCTGCGCCTGGCGGTTCGGGTCAAGCACGAGGCGGCGGCCCTCGTAATGCAGCTCCTGGTGGTGGAGCGGGATACTGCAGCGCCGAGACAACAGCTCCTGGAACAGCGCCGCCCTGAGGACACATAGGGAACAGCAGCTCGGAACAAACATCACTGAAAGAGAACATCTCAGAATCTGACTTTGCTTTCAAAATCTGCTTTTCTCTTTTTATTCCCAAAGTTCTAAAAATCTCTGAAATTCTGATTTTCTTTCTCAAAACTCAATATTTTTCGAAAAAATCCTCCAAATATCAACATTTTGATATTTTTCCTGAAAATCAAAAAAAAAATCCCTCAAAATCTTTAACTTTAAAAAAAAAAACTGATCATTTCCCCCAAAATTCAGACTTATACGATATAACGTACGTGTTGTACCGGTGGATGTAGACATGGTTTAATATAACGTACGTGTTGTACTGGTGGATGTAGACATGGTTTGATATAACGTACGTGTTGTACCGGTGGATGTAGACATGGTTTGATATAACGTACGTGTATAGATATGGTTTGATAATATAACGTACGTGTTGTACTGGTGGATGTAGACATGGTTTGATATAACGTACGTGTTGTACCGGTGGATGTAGACATGGTTTGATATAACGTACGTATTGTACCGGTGGATGTAGACATGGTTTGATATAACGTACGTGTTGTACCGGTGGATGTAGACATGGTTTGATATAACGTACGTGTTGTACCGGTGGATGGAGACATGGTTTAATATAACGTACGTGTTGTACTGGTGGATGTAGACATGGTTTGATATAACGTACGTGTTGTACCGGTGGATGTAGACATGGTTTAATATAACGTACGTGTTGTACCGGTGGATGTAGACATGGTTTGATATAACGTACGTGTTGTACCGGTGGATGTAGACATGGTTTAATATAACGTACGTGTTGTACCGGTGGATGTGGACATGGTTTGATATAACGTACGTGTTGTACCGGTTGATGTAGACATGGTTTAATATAACGTACGTGTTGTACCGGTGGATGTAGACATGGTTTAATATAACGTACGTGTTGTACCGGTGGATGTAGACATGGTTTAATATAACGTACGTGTTGTACTGGTGGATGTAGACATGGTTTGATATAACGTACGTGTTGTACTGGTGGATGTAGACATGGTTTGATATAACGTACGTGTTGTACCGGTGGATGTAGACATGGTTTGATATAACGTACGTGTTGTACCGGTGGATGGAGACATGGTTTAATATAACGTACGTGTTGTACCGGTGGATGTAGACATGGTTTGATATAACGTACGTGTTGTACTGGTGGATGTAGACATGGTTTGATATAACGTACGTGTTGTACTGGTGGATGTAGACATGGTTTGATATAACGTACGTGTTGTACCGGTGGATGTAGACATGGTTTGATATAACGTACGTGTTGTACCGGTGGATGTAGACATGGTTTGATATAACGTACGTGTTGTACCGGTGGATGTAGACATGGTTTAATATAACGTACGTGTTGTACTGGTGGATGGAGACATGGTTTGATAATATAACGTACGTGTTGTACTGGTGGATGTAGACATGGTTTGATAATATAACGTACGTGTTGTACTGGTGGATGTAGATATGGTTTAATATAACGTACGTGTTGTACTGGTGGATGGAGACATGGTTTGATAATATAACGTACGTGTTGTACTGGTGGATGTAGACATGGTTTGATATAACGTACGTGTTGTACCGGTGGATGTAGACATGGTTTGATAATATAACGTACGTGTTGTACTGGTGGATGTAGACATGGTTTGATAATATAACGTACGTGTTGTACTGGTGGATGTAGACATGGTTTGATATAACGTACGTGTTGTACTGGTGGATGTAGCTATGGTTTGATATAACGTACGTGTTGTACCGGTGGATGTAGACATGGTTTGATATAACGTACGTGTTGTACCGGTGGAAGTAGACATGGTTTGATATAACGTACGTGTTGTACCGGTGGATGTAGACATGGTTTGATATAACGTACGTGTTGTACCGGTGGATGTAGACATGGTTTGATATAACGTACGTGTTGTACCGGTGGATGTAGACATGGTTTGATATAACGTACGTGTTGTACCGGTGGATGTAGACATGGTTTGATATAACGTACGTGTTGTACCGGTGGATGTAGATATGGTTTAATATAATGTACGTGTTGTACCGGTGGATGTAGACATGGTTTGATATAACGTACGTGTTGTACTGGTGGATGTAGACATGGTTTGATAATATAACGTACGTGTTGTACCGGTGGATGTAGACATGGTTTGATATAACGTACGTGTTGTACCGGTGGATGTAGACATGGTTTGATATAACGTACGTGTTGTACCGGTGGATGTAGACATGGTTTGATATAACGTACGTGTTGTACCGGTGGATGTAGACATGGTTTGATATAACGTACGTGTTGTACCGGTGGATGTAGACATGGTTTGATATAACGTACGTGTTGTACCGGTGGATGTAGACATGGTTTGATATAACGTACGTGTTGTACCGGTGGATGTAGACATGGTTTGATATAACGTACGTGTTGTACCGGTGGATGTAGACATGGTTTGATATAACGTACGTGTTGTACCGGTGGATGTAGACATGGTTTGATATAACGTACGTGTTGTACTGGTGGATGTAGACATGGTTTGATATAACGTACGTGTTGTACCGGTGGATGTAGACATGGTTTGATATAACGTACGTGTTGTACTGGTGGATGTAGACATGGTTTGATATAACGTACGTGTTGTACTGGTGGATGTAGACATGGTTTGATATAACGTACGTGTTGTACCGGTGGATGTAGACATGGTTTGATATAACGTACGTGTTGTACTGGTGGATGTAGACATGGTTTAATATAACGTACGTGTTGTACCGATGGATGTAGACATGGTTTGATATAACGTACGTGTTGTACCGGTGGATGTAGACATGGTTTGATATAACGTACGTGTTGTACTGGTGGATGTAGACATGGTTTGATATAACGTACGTGTTGTACTGGTGGATGTAGACATGGTTTGATATAACGTACGTGTTGTACTGGTGGATGTAGACATGGTTTGATATAACGTACGTGTTGTACTGGTGGATGTAGACATGGTTTAATATAACGTACGTGTTGTACCGATGGATGTAGACATGGTTTGATATAACGTACGTGTTGTTCCGGTGGATGTAGACATGGTTTGATATAACGTACGTGTTGTACTGGTGGATGTAGACATGGTTTAATATAACGTACGTGTTGTACCGATGGATGTAGACATGGTTTGATATAACGTACGTGTTGTACTGGTGGATGTAGACATGGTTTGATATAACGTACGTGTTGTACTGGTGGATGTAGACATGGTTTGATATAACGTACGTGTTGTACTGGTGGATGTAGACATGGTTTAATATAACGTACGTGTTGTACCGATGGATGTAGACATGGTTTGATATAACGTACGTGTTGTACTGGTGGATGTAGACATGGTTTGATATAACGTACGTGTTGTACTGGTGGATGTAGACATGGTTTGATATAACGTACGTGTTGTACTGGTGGATGTAGACATGGTTTAATATAACGTACGTGTTGTACCGGTGGATGTAGACATGGTTTAATATAACGTACGTGTTGTACTGGTGGATGGAGACATGGTTTGATAATATAACGTACGTGTTGTACTGGTGGATGTAGACATGGTTTAATATAACGTACGTGTTGTACTGGTGGATGTAGATATGGTGCAGCGTTGCTTGTTGAAGGCTGAACACGTTGACGATGGTTCGATGAAGGATGTCATTTGTTTCGGCGAAGAACTGATCGAATCCCCAACATTTCTCCTGATCCGCCTCCAGGATGTTGGCGAGCACCGGGGTCAAAAGGCTCTGAAGACCCCTGGAAACAATATAATAAGTTTATCAATTCAACATTTAATATCCAGGTAACCTTTTTCTAAATGTGTTCGTATGTAGAGTAACTCAAGGGTTACATAAAGTCTCAATGTGTGCGTATGTAGAGTAACTCAAGGGTTACATAAAGTCTAAATGTGTTCGTATGTAGAGTAACTCAAGGGTTACATAAAGTCTAAATGTGTTCGTATGTAGAGTAACTCAAGGGTTACATAAAGTCTAAATGTGTTCGTATGTAGAGTAACTCAAGGGTTACATAAAGTCTAAATGTGTTCGTATGTAGAGTAACTCAAGGGTTACAGAAAGTCTAAATGTGTTCGTATGTAGAGTAACTCAAGGGTTACATAAAGTCTAAATGTGTTCGTATGTAGAGTAACTCAAGGGTTAGATAAAGTCTCAATGTGTGCGTATGTAGAGTAACTCAAGGGTTACATAAAGTCTAAATGTGTTCGTATGTAGAGTAACTCAAGGGTTACATAAAGTCTAAATGTGTGCGTATGTAGAGTAACTCAAGGGTTACATAAAGTCTAAATGTGTTCGTATGTAGAGTAACTCAAGGGTTACATAAAGTCTAAATGTGTTCGTATGTAGAGTAACTCAAGGGTTAGATAAAGTCTAAATGTGTGCGTATGTAGAGTAACTCAAGGGTTAGATAAAGTCTCAATGTGTGCGTATGTAGAGTAACTCAAGGGTTACATAAAGTCTAAATGTGTTCGTATGTAGAGTAACTCAAGGGTTACATAAAGTCTAAATGTGTTCGTATGTAGAGTAACTCAAGGGTTACATAAAGTCTAAATGTGTTCGTATGTAGAGTAACTCAAGGGTTACATAAAGTCTCAATGTGTGCGTATGTAGAGTAACTCAAGGGTTACATAAAGTCTAAATGTGTTCGTATGTAGAGTAACTCAAGGGTTAGATAAAGTCTAAATGTGTTCGTATGTAGAGTAACTCAAGGGTTACATAAAGTCTAAATGTGTTCGTATGTAGAGTAACTCAAGGGTTACATAAAGTCTAAATGTGTTCGTATGTAGAGTAACTCAAGGGTTACATAAAGTCTAAATGTGTTCGTATGTAGAGTAACTCAAGGGTTACATAAAGTCTAAATGTGTTCGTATGTAGAGTAACTCAAGGGTTACATAAAGTCTCAATGTGTGCGTATGTAGAGTAACTCAAGGGTTACATAAAGTCTAAATGTGTTCGTATGTAGAGTAACTCAAGGGTTACATAAAGTCTCAATGTGTGCGTATGTAGAGTAACTCAAGGGTTACATAAAGTCTCAATGTGTGCGTATGTAGAGTAACTCAAGGGTTAGATAAAGTCTCAATGTGTGCGTATGTAGAGTAACTCAAGGGTTAGATAAAGTCTCAATGTGTGCGTATGTAGAGTAACTCAAGGGTTACATAAAGTCTCAATGTGTGCGTATGTAGAGTAACTCAAGGGTTAGATAAAGTCTCAATGTGTGCGTATGTAGAGTAACTCAAGGGTTACATAAAGTCTCAATGTGTGCGTATGTAGAGTAACTCAAGGGTTACATAAAGTCTCAATGTGTGCGTATGTAGAGTAACTCAAGGGTTACATAAAGTCTAAATGTGTTCGTATGTAGAGTAACTCAAGGGTTACATAAAGTCTAAATGTGTTCGTATGTAGAGTAACTCAAGGGTTACATAAAGTCTCAATGTGTTCGTATGTAGAGTAACTCAAGGGTTAGATAAAGTCTAAATGTGTGCGTATGTAGAGTAACTCAAGGGTTACATAAAGTCTCAATGTGTGCGTATGTAGAGTAACTCAAGGGTTACATAAAGTCTAAATGTGTTCGTATGTAGAGTAACTCAAGGGTTACATAAAGTCTAAATGTGTTCGTATGTAGAGTAACTCAAGGGTTACATAAAGTCTAAATGTGTTCGTATGTAGAGTAACTCAAGGGTTACATAAAGTCTAAATGTGTTCGTATGTAGAGTAACTCAAGGGTTACAGAAAGTCTAAATGTGTTCGTATGTAGAGTAACTCAAGGGTTACATAAAGTCTAAATGTGTTCGTATGTAGAGTAACTCAAGGGTTAGATAAAGTCTCAATGTGTGCGTATGTAGAGTAACTCAAGGGTTACATAAAGTCTAAATGTGTTCGTATGTAGAGTAACTCAAGGGTTACATAAAGTCTAAATGTGTGCGTATGTAGAGTAACTCAAGGGTTACATAAAGTCTAAATGTGTTCGTATGTAGAGTAACTCAAGGGTTACATAAAGTCTAAATGTGTTCGTATGTAGAGTAACTCAAGGGTTAGATAAAGTCTAAATGTGTGCGTATGTAGAGTAACTCAAGGGTTAGATAAAGTCTCAATGTGTGCGTATGTAGAGTAACTCAAGGGTTACATAAAGTCTAAATGTGTTCGTATGTAGAGTAACTCAAGGGTTACATAAAGTCTAAATGTGTTCGTATGTAGAGTAACTCAAGGGTTACATAAAGTCTAAATGTGTTCGTATGTAGAGTAACTCAAGGGTTACATAAAGTCTCAATGTGTGCGTATGTAGAGTAACTCAAGGGTTACATAAAGTCTAAATGTGTTCGTATGTAGAGTAACTCAAGGGTTAGATAAAGTCTAAATGTGTTCGTATGTAGAGTAACTCAAGGGTTACATAAAGTCTAAATGTGTTCGTATGTAGAGTAACTCAAGGGTTACATAAAGTCTAAATGTGTTCGTATGTAGAGTAACTCAAGGGTTACATAAAGTCTAAATGTGTTCGTATGTAGAGTAACTCAAGGGTTACATAAAGTCTAAATGTGTTCGTATGTAGAGTAACTCAAGGGTTACATAAAGTCTCAATGTGTGCGTATGTAGAGTAACTCAAGGGTTACATAAAGTCTAAATGTGTTCGTATGTAGAGTAACTCAAGGGTTACATAAAGTCTCAATGTGTGCGTATGTAGAGTAACTCAAGGGTTACATAAAGTCTCAATGTGTGCGTATGTAGAGTAACTCAAGGGTTAGATAAAGTCTCAATGTGTGCGTATGTAGAGTAACTCAAGGGTTAGATAAAGTCTCAATGTGTGCGTATGTAGAGTAACTCAAGGGTTACATAAAGTCTCAATGTGTGCGTATGTAGAGTAACTCAAGGGTTAGATAAAGTCTCAATGTGTGCGTATGTAGAGTAACTCAAGGGTTACATAAAGTCTCAATGTGTGCGTATGTAGAGTAACTCAAGGGTTACATAAAGTCTCAATGTGTGCGTATGTAGAGTAACTCAAGGGTTACATAAAGTCTAAATGTGTTCGTATGTAGAGTAACTCAAGGGTTACATAAAGTCTAAATGTGTTCGTATGTAGAGTAACTCAAGGGTTACATAAAGTCTCAATGTGTTCGTATGTAGAGTAACTCAAGGGTTAGATAAAGTCTAAATGTGTGCGTATGTAGAGTAACTCAAGGGTTAGATAAAGTCTCAATGTGTGCGTATGTAGAGTAACTCAAGGGTTACATAAAGTCTAAATGTGTTCGTATGTAGAGTAACTCAAGGGTTACATAAAGTCTAAATGTGTTCGTATGTAGAGTAACTCAAGGGTTACATAAAGTCTCAATGTGTGCGTATGTAGAGTAACTCAAGGGTTACATAAAGTCTAAATGTGTTCGTATGTAGAGTAACTCAAGGGTTAGATAAAGTCTAAATGTGTTCGTATGTAGAGTAACTCAAGGGTTACATAAAGTCTAAATGTGTTCGTATGTAGAGTAACTCAAGGGTTACATTAAGTCTAAATGTGTTCGTATGTAGAGTAACTCAAGGGTTACATAAAGTCTAAATGTGTTCGTATGTAGAGTAACTCAAGGGTTACATAAAGTCTAAATGTGTTCGTATGTAGAGTAACTCAAGGGTTACATAAAGTCTCAATGTGTGCGTATGTAGAGTAACTCAAGGGTTACATAAAGTCTAAATGTGTTCGTATGTAGAGTAACTCAAGGGTTACATAAAGTCTAAATGTGTTCGTATGTAGAGTAACTCAAGGGTTACATAAAGTCTAAATGTGTTCGTATGTAGAGTAACTCAAGGGTTAGATAAAGTCTAAATGTGTTCGTATGTAGAGTAACTCAAGGGTTACATAAAGTCTAAATGTGTTCGTATGTAGAGTAACTCAAGAGTTACATAAAGTCTAAATGTGTTCGTATGTAGAGTAACTCAAAGGTTACATAAAGTCTAAATGTGTTCGTATGTAGAGTAACTCAAGGGTTACATAAAGTCTAAATGTGTTCGTATGTAGAGTAACTCAAGGGTTACATAAAGTCTAAATGTGTTCGTATGTAGAGTAACTCAAAGATTACATAAAGTCTAAATGTGTTCGTATGTAGAGTAACTCAAGGGTTACATAAAGTCTAAATGTGTTCGTATGTAGAGTAACTCAAGGGTTACATAAAGTCTAAATGTGTTCGTATGTAGAGTAACTCAAGGGTTACATAAAGTCTAAATGTGTTCGTATGTAGAGTAACTCAAGGGTTACATAAAGTCTAAATGTGTTCGTATGTAGAGTAACTCAAGGGTTACATAAAGTCTAAATGTGTTCGTATGTAGAGTAACTCAAGGGTTACATAAAGTCTAAATGTGTTCGTATGTAGAGTAACTCAAGGGTTACATAAAGTCTAAATGTGTGCGTATGTAGAGTAACTCAAAGATTACATAAAGTCTAAATGTGTTCGTATGTAGAGTAACTCAAGGGTTTCATAAAGTCTAAATGTGTGCGTATGTAGAGTAACTCAAGGGTTACATAAAGTCTAAATGTGTTCGTATGTAGAGTAACTCAAGGGTTACATAAAGTCTAAATGTGTTCGTATGTAGAGTAACTCAAGGTTACATAAAGTCTAAATGTGTTCGTATGTAGAGTAACTCAAAGGTTACATAAAGTCTAAATGTGTGCGTATGTAGAGTAACTCAAGGTTACATAAAGTCTCAATGTGTTCGTATGTAGAGTAACTCAAGGGTTACATAAAGTCTAAATGTGTTCGTATGTAGAGTAACTCAAGGGTTACATAAAGTCTAAATGTGTTCGTATGTAGAGTAACTCAAGGGTTAGATAAAGTCTAAATGTGTTCGTATGTAGAGTAACTCAAGGGTTACATAAAGTCTAAATGTGTTCGTATGTAGAGTAACTCAAGGGTTACATAAAGTCTAAATGTGTTCGTATGTAGAGTAACTCAAGGGTTACATAAAGTCTAAATGTGTTCGTATGTAGAGTAACTCAAAGGTTACATAAAGTCTAAATGTGTGCGTATGTAGAGTAACTCAAAGATTACATAAAGTCTAAATGTGTTCGTATGTAGAGTAACTCAAAGGTTACATAAAGTCTAAATGTGTGCGTATGTAGAGTAACTCAAGGGTTACATAAAGTCTAAATGTGTTCGTATGTAGAGTAACTCAAGGGTTACATAAAGTCTAAATGTGTTCGTATGTAGAGTAACTCAAAGGTTACATAAAGTCTAAATGTGTGCGTATGTAGAGTAACTCAAGGGTTACATAAAGTCTAAATGTGTTCGTATGTAGAGTAACTCAAGGGTTACATAAAGTCTAAATGTGTGCGTATGTAGAGTAACTCAAGGGTTACATAAAGTCTAAATGTGTTCGTATGTAGAGTAACTCAAAGGTTACATAAAGTCTAAATGTGTGCGTATGTAGAGTAACTCAAGGGTTTCATAAAGTCTAAATGTGTTCGTATGTAGAGTAACTCAAGGGTTAGATAAAGTCTAAATGTGTTCGTATGTAGAGTAACTCAAGGGTTACATAAAGTCTAAATGTGTGCGTATGTAGAGTAACTCAAGGGTTACATAAAGTCTAAATGTGTTCGTATGTAGAGTAACTCAAGGGTTACATAAAGTCTAAATGTGTTCGTATGTAGAGTAACTCAAGGGTTACATAAAGTCTAAATGTGTTTCGTATGTAGAGTAACTCAAGGGTTACATAAAAGGTCTAAATGTGTGCGTATGTAGAGTAACTCAAGGGTTACATAAGTCTAAATGTGTTCGTATGTAGAGTAACTCAAGGGTTACATAAAGTCTAAATGTTTCGTATTGTAGAGTAACTCAAGGGTTACATAAAGTCTAATGTGTTTTCGTATTGTAGATTACCTCAAGGGTTGATAAAGTCCTAAATGTGTTCGTATGTAGAGTAACTCAAAGGATTTACATAAAGTCTAAATGTGTTCGTATGTAGAGTAACTCAAAGGGTTACATAAGTCTAAATGTGTTCGTATGTAGAGTAACTCAGGGTTACATAAAGTCTAAATGTGTTCGTATGTAGAGTAACTCAAAGGGTTACATAAAGTCTAAAATGTGTTCGTATGTAGAGTAACTCAAGATTACATAAAGTCTAAATGTGTGCGTATGTAGAGTAACTCAAAAGGGTTACATAAAGTCTAAAATGTGTTCGTATGTAGAGTAACTCAAGGGTTACATAAAGTCTAAATGTGTTCGTATGTAGAGTAACTCAAAGGGTTACATAAAGTCTAAATGTGTTCGTATGTAGAGTAACTCAAGGGTTACATAAAGTCTAAATGTGTTCGTATGTAGAGTAAACTCAAGGGTTACATAAAGTCTAAATGTGTTCGTATGTAGAGTAACTCAAGGGTTACATAAAGTCTAAATGTGTGCGTATGTAGAGTAACTCAAGGGTTACATAAAGTCTAAATGTGTTCGTATGTAGAGTAACTCAAAGGGTTAGCATAAAGTCTAAATGTGTTCGTATGTAGAGTAACTCAAGGGTTTACATAAAGGTCTAAATGTGTGCGTATGTAGAGTAACTCAAGGCGTTACATAAAGTCTAAATGTGTGCGTATGTAGAGTAACTCAAGGGTTACATAAAGTCTAAATGTGTGCGTATGTAGAGTAACTCAAGGGTTACATAAAGTCTAAATGTGTTCGTATGTAGAGTAACTCAAGGGTTACATAAAGTCTAAATGTGTTCGTATGTAGAGTAACTCAAGGGTTACATAAAGTCTAAATGTGTTCGTATGTAGAGTAACTCAAGGGTTACATAAAGTCTAAATGTGTGCGTATGTAGAGTAACTCAAAGATTACATAAAGTCTAAATGTGTGCGTATGTAGAGTAACTCAAGGGTTAGATAAAGTCTAAATGTGTTCGTATGTAGAGTAACTCAAAGATTACATAAAGTCTAAATGTGTGCGTATGTAGAGTAACTCAAGGGTTAGATAAAGTCTAAATGTGTTCGTATGTAGAGTAACTCAAGGGTTACATAAAGTCTAAATGTGTTCGTATGTAGAGTAACTCAAGGGTTACATAAAGTCTAAATGTGGTTCGTATGTAGAGTAACTCAAGGGTTACATAAAGTCTAAATGTGTTCGTATGTAGAAGTAACTCAAGGGTTACATAAAGTCTAAATGTGTTCGTATGTAGAGTAACTCAAGGGTTACATAAAGTCTCAATGTGTTCGTATGTATGAGTAACTCAAGGGTTAGATAAAGTCTAAATGTGTTCGTATGTAGAGTAACTCAAGGGTTACATAAAGTCCTAAATGTGTTCGTATGTAGAGTAACTCAAGGGTTTACATAAAGTCTAAATGTGTTCGTATGTAGAGTAACTCAAGGGTTACATAAAGGCCTAAATTCCGTTTAATGTTAGTTCGTAGTAGAGTAACTCAAGGGTTACATAAAGGTCTAAATTGTTGTGCGTATGTAGAGTAACTCAAGGTTACATAAAGTCTAAATGTGTGCGTATGTAGAGTAACTCAAGGGTTACATAAAGTCTAAATGTGTTCGTATGTAGAGTAACTCAAGGGTTTAGATAAAGTCTAAATGTGTTCGTATGTAGAGTAACTCAAGGGTTACATAAAGTTCGAAATGTGTTCGTATGTAGAGTAACTCAAGGGTTACATAAAGTCTAAATGTGTTCGTATGTAGGAGTAACTCAAGGGTTACATAAAGTCTAAATGTTGTGCGTATGTAGAGTAACTCAAAGATTACATAAAGTCTAAATGGTGTGCGTATGTAGAGTAACTCAAAGATTACATAAAGTCTAAATGGTTGGCGTATGTAGAGTAACTCAAGGGTTCGATAAAGTCTAAATGTGTTCGTATGTAGAGTAACTCAAGGGTTACATAAAGTCTAAATGTGTTCGTATGTAGAGTAACTCAAGGGTTACATAAAGTCTAAATGTGTTCGTATGTAGAGTAACTCAAGGGTTACATAAAGTCTAAATGTGTTCGTATGTAGAGTAACTCAAGGGTTACATAAAGTCTAAATGTGTTCGTATGTAGAGTAACTCAAGGGTTAGATAAAGTCTAAATGTGTTCGTATGTAGAGTAACTCAAAGGTTACATAAAGTCTAAATGTGTTCGTATGTAGAGTAACTCAAGGGTTACATAAAGTCTAAATGTGTTCGTATGTAGAGTAACTCAAGGGTTACATAAAGTCTAAATGTGTTCGTATGTAGAGTAACTCAAGGGTTACATAAAGTCTAAATGTGTGCGTATGTAGAGTAACTCAAGGGTTACATAAAGTCTAAATGTGTTCGAATGTAGAGTAACTCAAGGGTTACATAAAGTCTAAATGTGTTCGTATGTAGAGTAACTCAAGGGTTACATAAAGTCTAAATGTGTTCGTATGTAGAGTAACTCAAGGGTTAGATAAAGTCTAAATGTGTTCGTATGTAGAGTAACTCAAGGGTTACATAAAGTCTAAATGTGTTCGTATGTAGAGTAACTCAAGGGTTACATAAAGTCTAAATGTGTTCGTATGTAGAGTAACTCAAGGGTTAGATAAAGTCTAAATGTGTTCGTATGTAGAGTAAACTCAAGGGTTACATAAAGTCTAAATGTGTTCGTATGTAGAGTAACTCAAGGGTTTACATAAAGTCTAAATGTGTTCGTATGTAGAGTAACTCAAGGGTTACATAAAGTCTAAATGTGTTCGTATGTAGAGTAACTCAAGGGTTACAGAAAGTCTAAATGTGAAACGCAGGCAGCAGAAGTGTTTCCAAGGCAACGTGATGCAGAGGAACATTTAAACATATTTATGACAACACATTTAGTGAGTGTTTGGTGAGATGTAGGAGAGTCTCTGACTTGGAGAGGCTGCAGGAGACGGGCATCTCGGTGTTCCACTCGATCTTCCCGTTCTCACTCTTCTGGTGACCGGAGATCGTTCCTGAAGGTTTCTCCGTGATGATTTTATACCTGAGACACAAACACACACATACAGTCAGAAACAGCCTCCTTGTTATTATTACATGTGGTAGTGATGTGTCCTCCTCTCTCATGGCCTCCTTGTTAGTGATGTTTCCTCCTCTTACATGACCTCCTTGTTGCGCCGCGGCCCCTCGAACGGTCTGAAGGGGAGGCTGCCGCTCGCTGCGTGGTAGAAAGTGACTCCGATGCTCCACAGATCCACCGTCGCTCCGTACTTCTTCTGGTGATCCTTCCTCAGAACGGCTCGCTCGTACATGTCCGGGTGCTGCGGGAATAACACCACAGAAGGAGAGGGTAAACAACTACTGGGACAACACCAGAGGAGAGGGTAAACAACTACTGGGACAACACCAGGGGAGAGGGTAAACAACTACTGGGACAACACCAGGGGAGAGGGTAAACAACTACTGGGACAACACCAGGGGAGAGGGTAAACAACTACTGGGACAACACCAGAGGAGAGGGTAAACAACTACTGGGACAACACCAGAGCCCTGTACTACGAAGCCGGATGTTCTCTTAGTGGCTAACTTCAGGGTAACTCTGGGTTTCCGGTCCTACGAAGCTGGTTCTCTTCTTAGCGGCTAGATCTCCATGGTAACTGATGCTGAGCGGCTAACCTGCTCCGGAGCAGGTTAGGTTGCAGGCTAAGAGCTCAACTCAGTGAAAGCACCGCCTGCTGACCAATCAGAGCTCAGTGTGCGGAGTTTAAAGCGATCAAGTCATATTACAGGAGAAAGGAAATACAGAAAAGCTGCCGTTGCAGGAAAGACGGCCGGCAAAAATCACCGACTGTGTGAACGTGAACATGAATAGAATATCACCTCCATCTTCAGAGCAATCTGACTATTAGAACATTAGCGTTAAGAAAGCTTACTGAAATATCTGCCACAACATCAGTAACCGGATCAGAGTAACATTACGTACAGTCCGCGGCATATCACTTCATAATGTATCATATATCTCCTGATCTGAGTCAGCTGAGCCGTATCTGGCCGTGCAACACTCACAGTGTCACAGACTGGATGCAGAAGGATTATTTGAAGCAACACATTAAGTTGAGGAAACACTCGAGTCAAATGTAATGAAAGTCAGATGGTGTCTTAGACGGGCAGTGATATCATAAACCTGTTAATGTACGCATTCAAACACTTGTTCTGTTACCAGCTGTATTCACCTTGCAGGTGCAGCTCTGTGGCTTTGATCCTGGATCAAGTGTTTAAGTCATGTTTAAAGTTTAACTTCTTCATGTGTCTAATATTATAGTTGACTTTTCATTCAGGAAGTGTGACGCTGCGCTGTCAGTACGCTTCTCCATGTCTGTGATTGGTCGAATGCTCCAGATACCACCCCTCTCATGTGAACACCTAACTAGATAGGACACGGCTGGCTTGAGCGATCCACTTGATAACCAGCGTCGTAGGACCGCTTAGCGAGAGCGCGTATGTTTTGGATTAGGCCAACCGGCTAACTCAAACACATCCAGGTTAGGTTGAACCGGCTTCGTAGGACAGGCCTCTGGGGGTTAGGGTTAACAACTGTGGACTTCTGGGAAACGGTCCATGCTGTTTCGCGTGCAGGAAATACCAGGATGTTATTGAAATTAAATCTACATTTTTGTAGATTTAAGTCTAAATGTTTTGAGAATAAAAAACTAAATATTTAAGGAATGAAGTTGAAATCCATTTTTTTTTAAATCCATTTGTTTTCAAATATTTGGAAAATTAAGTCAAAAATATTTTAAGAATTAAGACCAGAAAGCTATTAGTTAAAAGTAATACATATAAATAAAACATGAATACAAATACAAATACTTTGTATTTGTATTTGTTAAGAGCTCTTACTACTTTGAGAGTAAAGTAAAATGGTCCTAAGGCTTTGATGATAACGTCCAAATATTGAATGATTACTAAACAAAATATGTTGCTATATAGTGTTCCTCACCAGGTGTGTTCCTCACCAGGTGTGTAACAGGTGTGTGTGTTCCTCACCAGGTGTGTAACAGGTGTGTGTGTTCCTCACCAGGTGTGTTCCTCACCAGGTGTGTTACAGGTGTGTGTGTTCCTCACCAGGTGTGTAACAGGTGTGTGTGTTCCTCACCAGGTGTGTTCCTCACCAGGTGTGTTACAGGTGTGTGTGTTCCTCACCAGGTGTGTAACAGGTGTGTGTGTTCCTCACCAGGTGTGTAACAGGTGTGTGTGTTCCTCACCAGGTGTGTTCCTCACCAGGTGTGTTACAGGTGTGTGTGTTCCTCACCAGGTGTGTAACAGGTGTGTGTGTTCCTCCCCAGGTGTGTAACAGGTGTGTGTGCTCTCCCCAGGTGTGTAACAGGTGTGTGTGTGTTCCTCCCCAGGTGTGTAACAGGTGTGTGTACTCTCACCAGGTGTGTCAGTATGTGTACTCTCCCCAGGTGTGTAACAGGTGTGTGTACTCTCCCCAGGTGTGTAACAGGTGTGTGTACTCTCCCCAGTTGTTTAACAGGTGTGTAACAGGTGTGTGTGTTCCTCACCAGGTGTGTAACAGGTGTGTGTTCCTCCCCAGGTGTGTAACAGGTGTGTGTACTCTCCCCAGGTGTGTAACAGGTGTGTGTACTCTCCCCAGTTGTTTAACAGGTGTGTAACAGGTGTGTGTGTTCCTCCCCAGGTGTGTAACAGGTGTGTGTTCCTCCCCAGGTGTGTAACAGGTGTGTGTGTTCCTCACCAGGTGTGTAACAGGTGTGTGTGTTCCTCCCCAGGTGTGTAACAGGTGTGTGTGCTCTCCCCAGGTGTGTAACAGGTGTGTGTTCCTCCCCAGGTGTGTAACAGGTGTGTGTGCTCCTCACCAGGTGTGTGTGCTCTCCCCAGGTGTGTAACAGGTGTGTGTGTTCCTCCCCAGGTGTGTAACAGGTGTGTGTGCTCTCCCCAGGTGTGTAACAGGTGTGTGTGCTCTCCCCAGGTGTGCAACAGGTGTGTGTTCTCCTCACCAGGTGTGTAACAGGTGTGTGTGTTCCTCACCATGTGTGTAACAGGTGTGTGTACTCTCCCCAGGTGTGTAACAGGTGTGTGTGTTCCTCCCCAGGTGTGTAACAGGTGTGTGTGTTCCTCCCCAGGTGTGTAACAGGTGTGTGTACTCTCCCCAGGTGTGCAACAGGTGTGTGTGCTCCTCACCAGGTGTGTAACAGGTGTGTGTTCCTCCCCAGGTGTGTAACAGGTGTGTGTACTCTCCCCAGGTGTGCAACAGGTGTGTGTGCTCCTCCCCAGGTGTGTAACAGGTGTGTGTGTTCCTCCCCAGGTGTGTAACAGGTGTGTGTGCTCTCCCCAGGTGTGTGTGCTCCTCACCAGGTACTCCTCTGTCCCGTACAGAGACACAAACTGCTCGTCGTCCTCCAGCTCTCGAGCCGCTCCGAAGTCGGTCAGTTTGTAGACGGAGCGCCCGCCCTCTCCGATCACTCGCATGATGTTCCCTGGCTTTATGTCTCTGTGCACGATGCCGTACTCCCTCAGGTGGTTCATCCCCGCCACTGAGACGCACACACACACACACACACACACACACACACACACACACACACACACACACACACACACACACACACACACACACACACACACACACACACACACACACACACACACACACACACACACACACACACACACACACACACACACACACACACACACACACACACACACACACACACACACACACACCAGTACATTAGAGGAGGATTCTCCTGAGCTCCTCCAACAAACATATATAATACAAATAAAACATGCAAGAAGTCTATATACACAGGAATGAGTCCTAACCCCTGACATGAGTCCTAACCCTGACATGAGTCCTAACCCCTGACATGAGTCCTAACCCCTGACATGAGTCCTAACCCTGACATGAGTCCTAACCCCTGACATGAGTCCTAACCCCTGACATGAGTCCTAACCCCTGACATGAGTCCTAACCCTGACATGAGTCCTAACCCCTGACATGAGTCCTAACCCCTGACATGAGTCCTGACATGAGTCCTAACCCCTGACATGAGTCCTAACCCCTGACATGAGTCCTAACCCCTGACATGAGTCCTAACCCCTGACATGAGTCCTGACATGAGTCCTAACCCCTGACATGAGTCCTAACCCCTGACATGAGTCCTAACCCCTGACATGAGTCCTGTAATGAGTCCTAACCCCTGACATGAGTCCTGTAATGAGTCCTAACCCCTGACATGAGTCCTGTTATGAGTCCTAACCCCTGACATGAGTCCTAACCCTGACATGAGTCCTAACCCTGACATGAGTCCTAACCCCTGACATGAGTCCTAACCCCTGACATGAGTCCTAACCCTGACATGAGTCCTGTTCTGAGTGACTGACCGACGTCGTGCAGCACGATGAGGAACTCGTCCTCCGGCAGTCCGTATGCGTTGGAGGATTCCTCGAGGACGGTGTAGAGACTTCCACACGGACAATACTCCATCACCAGCACCTTGTGCCGGGTGTTAGACTGAGAGAGGAAACACATTAAACACATCTGACCCGAGGAGAACACAGACATGCTATAAACAAGAAGATTCAATATGAGATCAGAATAAGAAAAAATAATAATATACAAAATAAATACAAATAAGAATAATATAAGAAAATTCCGAATAAAACAATTATTTAAAAACAAATAAGAATAAAATAGGCATAAAATAAAAATATGAATGGATGAGAATAGAATAATAATAGGAAGTGTGATGAAGGGCCCAGACCACCTCCTCCTCCACGGCGAACAGCTTCACGATGTTCTTGTGGTTCAGTTTCTTCAGGACCTCGAACTCTCTCATCTGAACGTCCAGCGGCCGCAGGAAGCTCAGGTTGTTGAACACCTTCACTGCGTACAGGTCGCCCGTTTTCTAACGTGTAATAAAACACAACATCAGTACCTTTACGCTGTAATAACATGTTGCCCTCGCTACAGACTTTGACCTCAAACTGGGAATCTGACAGGAAGTGCTGGAGAAGCTGTCTTTATGTAAACAGTCTGTTCAACGCTCAGATCATCTGCTTCCCGGTTACAGAGCTGCAGATAATAGAGACGTTCCTCCAGTCTACAGATCAGATGCGTGTCTCTTAAAATGTATATAAGTGTATTATATGTAGTGTAAAAATATATTTTTAAAGAACCCTGAAATCAGAATCAGACTCAGGGACTTTTCATGTAGTTCTTTGCTAGAAATGCATAGTGATAGCCGTGCTGCTGCTCTCTGATTGGCTGTGAGCCGTGCTGCTGCTCTCTGATTGGCTGTGGGCCGTTGCTGCTCTCTGATTGGCTGTGGGCCGTTGCTGCTCTCTGATTGGCTGTGGGCCGTTGCTGCTCTCTGATTGGCTCTCACCTTGTGTCTTCCTCTGTAAACATTGGCTGTGGCTCCCTGACCCAGCAGGTCTGAGATCAGCCACAGGTAGTTAGTGGTGCTCTGCATGATGACAGATGCAAGGATCCTGGAAATGTAAATATTAATACATTATTAATCATTTAGTTAATTTATAAACACAGGAATATGTATATAGATAGAACAATAATTGAATTTTGACTTGAGCCGTCCCTTATAGATACTGTCTCTTTACGTCAGTGAGCCGGATGATTCGGCTCGGCTCTCACGGCTCTCCATGTCACCACAGTTTACCACGGAGCCTCAGTTTCGCCGCTGCGAGGCTCTGGCGCTCGCAGCTCACGCGCCTGCTCCACTAGCACCGCTCATCGCGTCCAAATCGTGCACGTTCCGTGTTGTCCCGTAGCAGGCACCGCTGATGTCGGGGAAACGATCTTCAATACTCCGAAAAGAATCCCACCAGACTCCGTTGCCCCTCCAACAGAGGGATGTCCGTGTCCTTTTTCCTTTTCCTCATTTCAAACGATAAAAACTCTCGATCTTCTCTCGAATTATTAATATTTGTGGACGCCCTCGGCTCGCGTTCAGGGCGTCCCGAGCTGAATAACGCAAGACGCCCCCCTGGCGGAAACGCTGTTTCCCCCCCTTCTTCTTGACCCTCTTCTATCCCAGGGGTGTTTGTTTTTGGTGATGACATATCACTGGAAAGCCCAGGATGTCCTCTGTACACCAGGGACTGATAGATGTCCTCTGTACACCAGAGACTG
This sequence comes from Pogonophryne albipinna, assembly GCA_028583405.1. Taxonomy (NCBI): domain Eukaryota; kingdom Metazoa; phylum Chordata; class Actinopteri; order Perciformes; family Artedidraconidae; genus Pogonophryne; species Pogonophryne albipinna. Next base: position 22,594 of record JAPTMU010000720.1, read on the forward strand.
ATAGATGTCCTCTGTACATCAGAGACTGATAGATGTCCTCTGTACACCAGGGACTGATAGATGTCCTCTGTACACCAGAGACTGATAGATGTCCTCTGTACAGTACATCAGGGACTGATAGATGTCCTCTGTACACCAGGGACTGATAGATGTCCTCTGTACAGTACACCAGGGACTGATAGATGTCCTCTGTACACCAGAGACTGATAGATGTCCTCTACAGTACACCAGGGACTGATAGATGTCCTCTGTACACCAGGGACTGATAGATGTCCTCTGTACAGTACATCAGGGACTGATAGATGTCCTCTGTACAGTACATCAGAGACTGATAGATGTCCTCTGTACAGTACATCAGGGACTGATAGATGTCCTCTGTACAGTACATCAGGGACTGATAGATGTCCTCTGTACAGTACATCAGGGACTGATAGATGTCCTCTGTACAGTACATCAGGGACTGATAGATGTCCTCTGTACAGTACATCAGAGACTGATAGATGTCCTCTGTACAGTACATCAGGGACTGATAGATGTCCTCTGTACACCAGAGACTGATAGATGTCCTCTACAGTACACCAGGGACTGATAGATGTCCTCTGTACACCAGGGACTGATAGATGTCCTCTGTACAGTACATCAGGGACTGATAGATGTCCTCTACAGTACATCAGGGACTTATAGATGTCCTCTGTACACCAGGGACTGATAGATGTCCTCTGTACAGTACACCAGGGACTGATAGATGTCCTCTGTACACCAGAGACTGATAGATGTCCTCTGTACAGTACACCAGGGACTGATAGATGTCCTCTGTACACCAGGGACTGATAGATGTCCTCTGTACAGTACACCAGGGACTGATAGATGTCCTCTGTACACCAGAGACTGATAGATGTCCTCTACAGTACACCAGGGACTGATAGATGTCCTCTACAGTACACCAGGGACTGATAGATGTCCTCTGTACACCAGGGACTGATAGATGTCCTCTGTACAGTACATCAGGGACTGATAGATGTCCTCTGTACAGTACATCAGGGACTGATAGATGTCCTCTGTACAGTACATCAGGGACTGATAGATGTCCTCTGTACAGTACATCAGGGACTGATAGATGTCCTCTGTACACCAGAGACTGATAGATGTCCTCTACAGTACACCAGGGACTGATAGATGTCCTCTGTACACCAGGGACTGATAGATGTCCTCTGTACAGTACATCAGGGACTGATAGATGTCCTCTACAGTACACCAGGGACTGATAGATGTCCTCTGTACACCAGAGACTGATAGATGTCCTCTACAGTACACCAGAGACTGATAGATGTCCTCTACAGTACACCAGGGACTGATAGATGTCCTCTGTACATCAGAGACTGATAGATGTCCTCTGTGCACCAGGGACTGATAGATGTCCTCTGTACATCAGGGACTGATAGATGTCCTCTGTACACCAGAGACTGATAGATGTCCTCAGTACACCAGAGACTGATAGATGTCCTCTGTACACCAGGGACTGATAGATGTCCTCAGTACACCAGGGACTGATAGATGTCCTCTACAGTACACCAGGGACTGATAGATGTCCTCTGTACACCAGGGACTGATAGATGTCCTCTACAGTACACCAGGGACTGATAGATGTCCTCAGTACACCAGGGACTGATAGAGTAGCTCAAAAGAGTCAAAGGAGACGCATGTTAACAACATGTCCACTGCAGTGGGCTGAGTCCCAGGAGGATAAATATGTTAAAGCAAAATGTACTTAGCTATGAACTAAGATACTAACCTCTGATCGTGTGCATACATACAGAGAATACATTCAAAATAAATACAATAAGATAACCCTAAATTAAAGTTTAAGAGTGAC